>CM048821.1:31269793-31619121 GCA_026586065.1 Dioscorea zingiberensis | reverse complement strand
TTTGCACCATGCAGACCACCAACAATGCCCAGTGTCAGCTGCCCTGGTCAAGCAACAACTTAGAGAGGAAACAGGTGCTGGCACTTGATGGATCGCAAGAAAGTTTCCCTACAGAAACTCCAGGAGACCTTGAGAAGGCCCAAGAGTACCCTCGGCGGAAGAAAGGCTCATCTTCTGCTTTGACAAAAGTCATCCCGCTTGGCTGCCAGAGGGTCAGATTGCTTCCTACATCCATGACTCCTGCATTGAATTGCTCTTATTGAGGTTAATTGTAGGGAAACCCGACTTTGTGGCCACGCAATGAGAAGTTCAAAGAGTTGGTTGAGGACCTTGCTTACATGTACAGGTTGTGGCACGTCACACAAGTGAATTTCAGAGTTTCACTGGAGGAGATCCTGAGAATGTTGTGAACAAGGAAAAAAGAAATAGAGATGCAAAGAGAAGGACCTTCAGTCAAAGCCTGAGAACATAAGGAGAAATAAGGTGGAAGGGAGGGATCTCAAAGAATTTGCTAGGAGAGCCTACACTCCTAGAGCAGCCCTTCATCAAAGATGACAGCATCTTGGTGTGAAAGGATTTGGTGAAGCAGACTGTTGCTGCACTTGGAGAGAATGCCAAAGTTCGGAGGATTTGTTGGAGGTTCACTCTGGGGAGAACAATGATTGAAGAAAATTTTGAGAAAGATACAATCTGACATTTTTGGAAGAGTCACCTGGGAGAGATCAGTGTTTGAAATTTTTTTTAATTTTTTTTTTCTTTCTTTCCTGCAGTTCATCAGGAGGTCATGTTTTAAACTCAAGCTGTTGTATCAGCCGTAGTCTTGAGTTTATCCCCTTGCCATTTGAATCCAAATGGGGAAGAAAAAAGTGCTAAAAAACTTCACTCGAAATCCACAACATTGATGTGGTAGTGGGATGAGTAGCTAATTCATGTTTTCTGTACTGTACTTTCCAAATGTTATGGATATGATTCTACGAGAGAGGAAACCCATAGCTGCCTGGTTTTTCTTCTTTATTTATCCGTCCATTGCTGGGAAATCACTATTTGGACGCGATCTTGATGTTTAGCCTGCGTTTGGATTTCCAGAAAAAAAAAATTTTAAAACCAAGAAACAAAACAAAAAGAAAAGAGTAAGAATAATTCAAATTAAAAATTATCAACTTAATGACCACATTATTTGGGGTGTGGTATGAAGTGTCTTGAATTAGGTCTTTGTTTAAAAGACCAAGCTTCCTCTGTACACCCAAGGTGTGTTTAGACAAGGGGAGATGAAAATGGAAAGAAATGGATATGAGGTAATGAAAATAATAAGAGAGGAATGAAAATAATAAGTAATAATGCTAATGAGAATGATTACCTTGTTTAGATAGAGCAGACATCTAGGAAGGTAATTTATTGGGGAATGAGAAAAATAAAAAAAAGATTACTTAATACAATTATTTTTAGGAAAGTACATTCATTCGTAGAGCCCCCTCGACTGCTCACTTTCCTCGACTTTTCAGGTCCCTCGAGCCAAAAACTATACTATTGGTCCCTAAACTTTCTAAACTTCTGACTTTTTAAATTCTCAAGTGGTAGAGACAACCCCATTCACTTTAAGGAAAAACTCGAAAATACTCCCTCCCATTTCCCCAAAAACTACCTTTTTGCTAATACTTATTGACGAGCAGCGGGGAAGCGAGCTTTTTGGTTTTCGAGACCATGCGTGTGTCAAACTTTTCACATTTCGCGTTCTTTGAAGCAAATTGGTCCTCTTCTTCTCCTATACTCTTGATCTCCTTTCTCTTGTTCTTTTTGCGGAGAGCTTGTATTTGGGTTTTTAGTCTTGTAGGAAGCTTCTGGACGAATGAGTGAGGTCTGCTACTTGGCTGACAATGCAGGAAGGAACTCTTTCAACGAGAATCGCTGCATAAGGTAATAGATTTCCGCAGAGGCGTGGTTTCACTTAGCGTGCGTGGTATAATTCTTTTGTTTTTGCAGCGGCGTTCTTGTTGCGGGGATTTTTGATGGAGAACCATTTTCGCTGGCCATCTCCTTATGCAATATGGGGAGAGAAGGTCTAGCGCTTGGAGGCTCACAACGTGCTCCCACTTGTTGCGAGTCGCGAATGTGGGTGATATATGTGAACGCAGTTGGGACCTTGACCCCTCTGAGGCGTGAGGAGTGCGTTATATAGCTAGGACTGCACTGATCAGTCCCGAACAACTTGTCCAATGTGACAATTCTCTCTGGAGCTTATTCTGCGTATGTGCAGCATTTTTCACTCGTTCAACAAAAATAATTGGTCGCATCCTTATTGTAGGACTAGCGGGTAGAAGTATTTGTATCAGAACGACGATGCGGATTCTTCGTTTTCAACGTAAGTTACTTTCTTTTGTTAGTATGTGCAGGTTACTATTATTTTCCCATAACCGTATAATACAAACCACGTAGAACTTCACTTAATTTCTTAAAGTCTTTAGAATTGATCTTATCTACTTTAGTATGGACTCCAAACGCTTTTAGTATGTATGGATTTATCCCTTTAGTATCCTCGTAAGTGTTTAAAATCCGACTTAAGCTGTTTAACGATGCGTATTTTGTTCTTACATTTAGTACCATCTCACTTAGAGTCTCTTATCAATCAAGCTTGAGGATCACTCTAGCCGCAGGAAAGCATGTCCTTAAACATTGAGGTTCTTCTCTCTCAAACTCACGAGATTGCGATTATTGATGCTCGAAGTGACGATTTGAGGAATGTGGAACACTTGAGGGAATGCGCTTGACGTGACCTACACTGCTATCAAAAGGAAGTTTGATTTCATACCTTCATAAAAATAGCCAGAGAGAAGCGCTTTGGTCTGTACCCAGAGGATGTGCCCAAGGCGCTATGCAAGATTGGAGGGTTCTATGCTTCTCGAGGAGGAAATATACATACCTTTAGAATAAAAGACATTGCAGCCTCACACATGTGTGTGGTGTGCATTATCGGGATCGAAGTTCCCACCGCAGCATCCAAAAATGGGTTTGCAATCGTGTGATCCAAAAGCTCAGGATCGTCCAACTTGTGATTCGAGCATATGGGCGATTCAGCCAGGATATTCTGCGAGGAAGCTAGCGGCGTTGGTCTTCCGTCTGAAGCAAGCATGGATGGGAAAGTAAGGTTGTCCCGAAGCGTTTTACAGTGAGGTACAAAGCTACGATTCTATTTGTTATGGTACGTTGAAAAGGTGGTAGAGACAAATCCGGCAAGACGTTACCTACACTTGGAAAGTGATGGCCCAGGCTGATTCAAGCGTGGTTATGTTTTGTTTCCGTGCTTGTTAGTCAGTTGGCTTAACAAGTTGATTCACGGAGATCCTCTATTGTTACGTTGATGGAAACCACATTTGCTTGGGAAATCTGATTTGGCATCTTGTTAGGGCGGCTGGCCCAAAGGCGGCAATGATGGATTCTTCCACGTCGGCGTTAGCCGTAGTAGACTGATAGAGCCGGCGATAATTGGACTCCGGTTCCTCGCGCTTCTCGGGGATACAATTATATGGCGCATGAGGATTACGACCAAGTGCATTACATTCCATATCCGATAGATCAAAAGGTCTAGTTAATCCCGCATCGCGGGCTGTTCCCTTCATCGCCCGTCTCCCGCGCTATTGCTCTTGGGATTTACCTAGAGGCGAACTTCATGAAGTGGAAATACAAGTCTTGGGAAGCATTGAAGGAGGAGTGTTGGGCCCTCTTTACCGCAAAGACGCCATCACGCGTATGTACTTCTAAAGAATTGACTGGCCAGGTGAAGAGGGATCTCACAGCGCCAAGATTCGGAACAGCAGCTGCGTCACATGGCTAATCCAAAAAGTGATGCTGCCTATTGGTCGGTATTATTTGTTTAAGGGGCAAAGGTTGGCGTTGCAGAGATGTACTCTAACGTGGTAGAGTCGTTCAATGCGTGGATCGAGGAAGTCGCGCCACCTCCCGGTCACGGAAATGGTTGGCTTCGGTAGATAATATTGACCGCGACTAGATAGCTTTACTATTTTGGGATACTCTTTAGTATGTGGATAACTCTTTACTGCTCGGGGCTTAACGCTTACTATCGGAAGGAACGCACTTTAGTATCACACGCCTAACACTTTAGTATCGTGAGCCTTAATGCTTTAGTATCCGGGGCCATAAAGTCTTTAATATTACGCATAACTCTTTAAGTATCACGCTTAACGGCTTTAGGTATCCACTGCATAACGCTTTTGGTATCACGCTTAACGCTTTAGTATCATGCTTAACGCCATAACTCTTCTTAGAAGCTTGATTATCTTTTACAATGAACTGCTTTCATCGTTCGCGGTGTATGCAAACTTTCATATGAATATGATCACGTATACGAGTAGCGGCATGTCCTG
This sequence comes from Dioscorea zingiberensis, assembly GCA_026586065.1. Taxonomy (NCBI): domain Eukaryota; kingdom Viridiplantae; phylum Streptophyta; class Magnoliopsida; order Dioscoreales; family Dioscoreaceae; genus Dioscorea; species Dioscorea zingiberensis. Next base: position 31,614,742 of record CM048821.1, on the reverse strand, counting down.
TGGCCCAGGAACCACATCTTTGCCCGACAATATATCAGAAGCTTCGAAGACACAATCCGGGTCGTCAACGCTCGCGTTGGCCGCTCGGATGGCGAACAATTGAAGTTATTGACCGATGCGGCTACGCGGTCAATTTGCGGACAAGGATATGCTCTTGCGGATGTTGGCAAGTCCATGGAATACCTTGCAAACGCATGCTTGCGCGGCGGCAATGCGTGACCGGAGGCAAGTGTACATCAATTGCGTGGAATGACTACTTCCTTACATACGGATGTGCGCCAATGCGTGTCTACGTGCGGACTATATTTCTCCAGTCCCCCCACACGATAAGCCGGCAGATGCCTCCGCGTCCCACTCGGCTACACGGGCCACCTAATGAAGAGAAGGCGAGAGGCCGAAGCCGGACAAAGAATTGAGTCCCGAGGCCTTAGGCGTGAGAGATTGCGAAGCTGCTGGCTGAAAAAACAGCGCCACAAATCCAGGAGTGGACTTGCAACTTGATAATAGGTGATTAATGAATGGTTGGAGTCTTTGAATGTAAATATACTGTGATTGATGAATAGTTGAAGCGTTAGATGTAAATATCATGATTCTAACCATTTTAAAGTACTGAAAATTATAACATATACATTTTATAAAATATTCACATGATTGATAATAAACACTGATCAAAATGCTAAAAGCACTCAAAATCCTAAAGACTTAGTCAGGAATAATAAACACTTATAACATGATATTAAAGTCTTACGCCCGATTAGTGAAACGATTAATCATGATAGTAAACACTTGGCCTATGATTGTAAAGTCCTAGATATTCTACGATGATGCTTCCTCAGTTTGTGGTCTCCCGTTTCCCCAGTGGAGTTGTTCGACTGAATCCGTCAGCAATTATGCGCTGCAACATACCTCCGACCATAGGCGTGCAACCTCGAGGCGATTGATGAAGATTTTTCATCATTCAAGATGTTGCTCCATGAACCGCATGACGTAAACCGGGCAGTCTACATTATCCTCTCTCTGTTGAGGGCAGTCCCGGTCATGAGAGAGTTCCAACTTGTCTATTCCGAAGCACTCCCCATACTCAATATTAATTCCACATTCAAAAAGTGCCCTCTGCGTTTTAAAAAATTATAGATTAGATGCGAAGGGAGAATACTGAAACATGAAAGTGAGTCACTTACCATTTCCACTGACCACATCATATGTCCTACTGTTGAGAGATGAAGTAGTGGAATATCTTGTCGCTTTTCTTTATCTAAGACAAGGAGATGGAAATGCTTGTCCCAGAATGATAGGCATAAGAACAACTTCCAATGAGTGAAAAGATTTGACAACATGACCATTAGTGCGAGGGACTCATTTGAGGGTGTGGTGCTTTGTTTTGCGGTATCAACGCAAAGGCCTCAAGTGGATGGATCCACACCTCTTGAATGGGGAGAGGCGTCTTCTTGATTCTTCCAAATATGCATTTGTACGAAGGCGTCCATGACATCATCGGAGACAAGATTTCTACCCTCGACCCGGTAAGTACAAGTAGCCAGTAGTAAAAAGCCCATTCATTCTTCCAAATAATTGTGCTACAAGAGAAATCGAAGATTACATTAAATAAGCGGTTAGATTGAATACTAAAAGCGGTTATGTTAAATACTAAAAGCCTTTCCGCTAATACTAATGTCTTTTAGTGTAATACTAAAGACTTCACGCTTCTAATACTAATGTCTTTAGTGTAATACTAAAGACTTCCATCTAATACTAATGTTTTTAGGGTAATACTAAAAGCCTTTGTGTGTCTAATACTAATGTTTTAGCAGTCAATGCAAAAGTATTTGAACATTGTATCTCACACATTGTTCTCGCTGCACATCAGCGCTTAAGATAGAAACCTATGAACGCTTATACATTTGGTGAAATGCTTGAACCACTGTTGGCCGCTTGTTTTAGGAATAAAATTTGGCCGGCACAGGCTACATTTTCTCCAGCGTAGACGGCCGTCTCTTCATCAACCACATTTTCATCGGCGGGGGTCTCCTCCACTTCAAACTCGGCCGGTATGATGGGTTCCGGGATGGCGGTTTGTCTTTTCATCGGCAGGGGATCTTTATGCGGCTTCCTTGATAGCAGGGAGAGGGTCCGCCTCCTCTTCTTTGGTAACCACTACACCACTTTCGGCCGGATGGCAGAGTAGCCAATGAGTGAATCTCTAATGGGCGGGAGTTACGTAGAGCAGAGAGATTGTAAACTTCCATAGTGGCTGGTTTTGGGGCCAGCTTGACTTCAATTGTGGCGGGAACCATACCCACAATAACGTAGGGGCCTTCTATGGGAGCTTAAGCCGCCAATGGGGATCAAGCGTCGTTGCATGAGTTCTTGTAGCGGTCTTGATAGCGAAAAAGATTCAGATTATTTTCGCCGACACTTTTAGTTGGATCCTGCGCTTCAATTCTTCTTTCTACGTGGCCGGTGGGCTTCCCTCTTCGCGAGCTAGTTCCGGAGATTTCCTCTTCTTTCTCGACCGCGGTTTGCGCAATTTATTTCATCGGCGATATCCGCCAATGCATCCGGGGATCGTGGGGAGCTTCTGAGCACCTTAAGCGATTGCCTTTCTTCGTTTGGTCGGTGGGGCTGCTTGTGGAGATTTTGTGCGCTCCTTGCTCGGGCCATTTGCTCCCCTAAGCAACATATCTACTTGCCAGCGCATTGTAGAGACCTCGCTCGGCGAGTATGCGTCACAGCGATGCGCAGCGGCATTACATCGTCGTTGCGTGGGAAGGGCTCCTCCGACTCGAGCGAGATGGATGAGCGGTCCCGGTGGCTCCCACGGCCCTCCGGTGCGGGATTTTTCTCATTTCTCTGGCAGGCTGGCGTCACGATCATCTGCGGCGTGGACCCGGCTGGCCGTCACTGAATTTTCTCTTCCATGGCGTGCCATGGGTATTTGAATGTTGGTGAGGATGCCTCTTAGTTCTCTGGGGCCGAGGTCCTGAAACTGTGAGACAATATTACAAAAACATTAGTAACACTAAAGCCTTTGTAAGAATACTGAACAATATTACAAAAGTAAAGTAAAATACTAAAGGGTGTAGCCTTATACTAAAAGGCGTTAGCGTAATACTAAAGCCTTTGTAGTAATCGAAGACTTTAACATCATACTAAAAGCGTTTGTACCAATACTAAATACTTACCATAATACTAAACACTTAGTACGAATACTAAATACTTTAACGTAATACTAAAGACTTTGAAAAAAGCGAAGATTTTTCTCATGCAACTAAAAACTTAAGAGTTGAAGCTTGATGAAGTAAAGCTTACCTCTTTCCCTCGAATGATGCGATCGGTGTCTTTCTGGTGGTGGTCTTCTTACTTGCATTTGGTTTCTCAAGTAACATAGAATTCTTGGAGTCCGCCCGAACTCCGGCTTCTTTCCAAGACCTTGGTTACTTCATCAGAACCAGTTATGAGGGATGATCGAAAGCGGCCTCACGAGGGTAGCCCGTGTTCTTGGGCTTCTTCCCGAACACCTTTCTACTACTCGGCGGATATCAGTTGGACGTCGTCCATGAGAAATTTATGCACGGCTTGTGCCCATGCATATGTACCCAGCGCCTGAAGGTTGTCAGCATAATGTGCACTCCAACTTGGGGCCGTGCAGTTTGTGGTTGGAAAGAGGAAGACACCCATCAAATACACTACTAGCAATTTCACAAAATTTTCCTCCTCCCCTCTCCTATGAACAAGATCCAGTAGAGTGTTCTTCATGCAGTCCCGATTCCTAGAGTAGGCTTTGTCGAGGTATTCTGCCTCGAATGCGGATCGGCTTTGGGCCGTTTGAAATCCACGGTTGTTCCATTGCAGCACAGTCCAAGTATTATGGCGACGTCCTCTGGACGGAAAGTCACCAAGCTTTGCCCGATTTTAAATTTTTGAAGGCGAATGTCATAGGCCTTCATGAGTCGCGTCGAGCGACCCTTTCTGTACTACCCGCTTCATACCAAGCGAGCGCAAATGGAGTAGTGTTAATGAGTTGCACTGTGTTTTGGTTTATAAGTCTACATTCAATTGATTGAGGCAATCAACCATTGGACGGTGTAACATAGTCCATTAACTAGATTCTAGGACTTGGTGTGGTTATCTACAACAAAAAGCGCCAAAATACATACAAACAATTCGGTTATGTGTATTGTTCTAAGCGAAACATAAGATTTTAAACACATAAGGCAAATACTAAACACATAAGGCAAATACTAAGCGAGAATAGTGTGATTTTAAAACAATTTATTACTGATTTCTAAAACAACAACCCACAATGGAACAAATTGATGGGAACATGAGAAAGGATCAAGCCCCAAAACCCTAACCCGTAAATCTCCACAATTTGATTACAATACACATGCACAAATTGTATTCTGCTACAGATGATAAGAAAAAGGAAAGAATAAACTCAAAAAAAAAGAAGCAAACATTAGAATCGAACACCGGCGGCGAATCCCTAATCTCCTCGTAGAAGAAGGTTTAGGGTTACATACAAACAATTCAGTTATGTGTATTGTTCTAAACAGAAACATAAGATTTTAAACACATAAGGCAAATACTAAACACATAAGGAAAATACTAAACAGAATAGTGTGATTTTAAACACTTTGTTACTGATTTCTAAAACAACAACCCACAATGGAACACATTCAGTAAGGAACATGAGAAAGGATCAAACCCCAAAACCCTCACCGTAAATCTCCACAATTTGATTTACAATACACATGCACAAATTGTATTACACTTTCTGAGATGATAAGAAAAAGGAAAGAATAAACTCAAAAAAAAGAAGCAAACAATAGAATGAACAAGCGTGGCCCGAATCCCTAATCTCCTCGTAGAAGAAGGTTTAGGGTTGCGTTGCGATTGATACCTTCTTCGCTAACTCCCTTGAGAACTCATCGTATCGTTCTTTGGAAGAGAATATGAAGGAAATTCGGCAGGGTTGGCCAGTCTTGGTCTCGGTGTCTTCGCGTGCCGTTTCCGTTTTAGGGCATTTTTGAAAGATGGGGATACGAAGAAAGAGAATAGGAGAAATCGTTGAGGCCTGACAGCGTCATTTTCACGCGGGGCCAGCGACTTATGCGGGCATAGCAGGAAGGCGACACCCGTTAACTCCCGAGGCGGCGTCTTTTCACGGGGTTTTTAACACCGTTTGATCACATTTGGACTAGAAAATAAATCCCTGTATAAAGGAGGGACTAAAGAGGAATAAGCAAACTTACAGGGATTTTTTAGGGATTTCTCAAATTTGGGGGGACCTTTCATTACGTCCCCGTTATTTTTATACTCTTGATAAAAAAAATGAATTTATTTATTTATAAAATACTTTGATACCATAGTTCAATTATTATGATTAATTTTTTAATTAAATAAATCATTATAATTAAATATAAATATCTCAATTTAACCATTTTTATTTAATTATTATAATTAATTATTTAAATCAAATATCTCATATAAATTACTTTGTTATAAAAATCAATGATAATTCACTTAATTATTTAATTAAGAACATAATTTAATTATTATAACTAACAATTAATTATTATAATTAAATTATTAATTATAATAATTAATAATTTAATTATAATAATTAATTGGAGGGTAAAAGAATCATTTGACTATTACCTCCAATATTATGGGTAATGTGACTAATGTCATTCTCTTACATGGGTATCCATCATGGGGGAATGAATCCCTATATAAGAGAATGATTCCCTCCCTCCAAAGTTTCAAAAAGGGTAGGCCTAAAGATCTAACTTGCAAAATGGAACCATTGATGAATTGATCAATGGCTACAAATGAGTCAATGATCGGTTGGAGGTTTGTTAACTGTTAGCAAATAATCCTAAGTAAATGAAAGAGGAGAAATAAGAGAAAAAAAAATAGGCTCATTGGAGAAAGGAAGAAAGAAGAAGAATAAAGTACAATCGAGGAGGGCACAAGCATTATGTGTTATATATGATGGTCCAACCCCACAGCTACAAGTCCAAGTGGGTGTAGGTTGTGGGGTTATAAAATTTGTGCAACCATTCATTCATTTCACGTATTGGGACTAAGCGGCAAGCATATGAAGTCATTGGTTTGTGTGTTTGGATGAGAGGAATGAAAAAGAAAGGAATGAACATGGGAGATGAAAGGATCTGGAATGAAAAGAGCAAGAAATGAGAATGAGCTTAGTTACCTTGTTTGGATAGGAGGTAATAAATAAGAAGGTATGTGTTGAGAATGGGAAAAGTAAAGAAAAGGGTTTTGATATGATAACTTTTATAGCCTTGATATAAAAAATGAATTTATTTGTTTATAAAATACTTTGAATATCATACACCGATTTAATTATTATTATAATTAATTTTTAATTAAATAAATCATTATAATTAAATATAAATTATATAATTTAACTGTTTTCAAATTTAGTTATTATAATTAATTATGCAACAATTATGAATTAGATAATCATAATTACTTTGATTTATTTTTAAATGCCCTTGATATAAAAACTGAATTTATTTATTTATAAAATACTTTGAATACCATACTCCAATTTAATTATTATTATTAAATTTTTTATTTAAATAAATTATTATAATGAAATATAAATTACATAATTTAATCATTTTCAAATTTAATTAGGATTAAAACCATTTTTGGTTCCTGTATTTTGACCCAATGTTTATTTTTAAATTGTATCTTTCAAAAATCTTTCATATGATCACTATACTTTGGGGTTTTTGTTCAAATATATCCATAGATGTGCGACATGGCGGCATAGATGGCATCTGGCCTGAATCACGGTTAATTTTTTATTCGATGTGGCATGTCACATCAACATGGAACATCATAATTTAAAAAAATATATATTTATTTGAAATCCATTTTGTCTTGCCATATCAGCATGCCATATCATCCTAACTTTGCCACGTAAGCCGCCACATCAGAAATACTAGCCACATGTGTTGCCATGTCAGTACTAGGGACGTATTCAAACAAAACCCCAAAGTATAGGGAGAAGATTTTTAAAGTATAAGGACAGAAATTAACATTGACTCATGTACTTGCCTTTTTAGTCCCACGTAGGGAAATGATTGAATGTTTGCACAATAACCCCACAGCCGCACCCACTTGGACTTGTGGCTTAAGGGTTGGACCATATAACACACGCTTGTGCCCTCCTTCTCTGGTTGTGCTTTATTTGGTGAATTCTAGGATACCGTGGGCACTGTTCCCACGGTTTTGCTATAGTGTGATACCGTGGTAGGTCCCCGGGTGTTACTTTGTGGGTTCTAATGTTTGGTTTTTGGATTTGGATTGGGTTTGAAGCTACAGTAACGCCACCATTTTGTGAACAGTAATAAACAGTAACTTTGGACTCAATAAATAAAACTTGGAACCCAATTATAATGGATTGGAACCCAGTGGTATGAGACTGTGGGTATCAACCCACGGTACTGTAGAACGCACCGCTTTATTCTTATTTAAGTTGGTTAAAACTTCTTTTTCTTCTTTCTCAAATGAGCCTATTTTTCCTCTTATTTCTCTTCTTTCTTTTACTTAGGATTATTTTCTAGTAGTTAATAAACCTCCAACTGATCACTGACTCATTTGTAGCTATTGATCAATTCATCAATGGTTCCATTTTTGCCAGTTGGATCTTTAGGCCTATAAATATCAGACTCCTCTAAACACTAACACAGAGTATTGATTAAGTGATACCTGGCCGATCTCTCTTTTTCATCATCTTGCTCATCTCTATACCTAGTTCTTGGGTAATATTTGAGCCTTTTTTTCTTCAAGATGTGCTAGGAAAGAAATTCTTGATCCTTGTGTCTCGTTGACTAAAGTGTTGCCTCCAACCTTGACAAGAGGAGCAAAATCGGTCTTAGGGCAGTGCTTGTAAATGCCCCTATTAAAGTGGAAGCTAAAATTGAATGAAATTGCCTCGACTTTATTGATCGAAGCGTGTTATATACAAGTCATAGAATAACAAATTGATTACAAAATAAAGCCATGTGATATGTATTGTCACACCATCGAAAATAGCTAACAACTCATCTTGAGTTCAAGAAGTTGTTAGTAGTAACTATAACAGATTTAGTCCCACGTCGATTATTGGTGGAGTAGTGGTGTGCATATAAATGTTGGCCAACCCTTCCCTAGTAAATCGGTTTTCTAGGGAAGTTAGGACCGGCACTTGTGTGAGGATTGGGTCCTGTGGCCTGTTCCGTCACATTGGTGCTTTCATTGAGATGGCGGTATGAGGACTCTCTTGCCTGGTGTTGGCGCCTTTAAGTTGTCGGTAGCCGGCCGGAGTTCCGGGTTGTGGCTGGTATTTGGGCAATGTGGCCGGGCCAGTCCCGGTTCCCAGAGTGTCGGACCCAAACTTCCCTAGAAATACCAATGTGATGGACCGGGCCACAGCCAAACCCTCACACAAATTAATGCCCTAACTTCCCTAGAAAACCGGCTTACTAGGGAATGGTTGGCCAACACTTATATGCATACCCCTACTCCACAAATAGTTGATGTGGGACTAAATCTGTTACAATACCCCCCTCATCGAGTGTTGATGCCCTCGTCAGCCCGGATTCTTGGCCCTAACGCATCCAGCTAGCCCGCTCCGTGAATTCATTCCGGCGCCTGACGGCTTAAAGACGGCAACACCGACCCCCCCCCAGAGTCCCCACACTGACCTCTCAAAGAAAGCACCAATGTGACGGACCAGGCCATCGGGCCCAACCCTCACACAAGTGTCAGCCCTAACTTCCCTAGAAAACCGGCTTACTAAGGAAGGGTTGGCCAACACTTATATGCACACCACTACTCTACCAATAGTCGATGAGGGACTAAATCTGTTACAGTAAAACTCCCCCTCAAGATTTGTCGAAAATATCAACATGACCCATATTGAATATGAGAACATTGAATTGGAGCAGTTTTATCAAGCTAGAAGATACCTTTTCATGAACACAGTGACAATCAATTTTGATATGCTTTGTTCTTTCATGAAAATATGATTATTAGCGATGTAAATGTTTGCTTAGTTGCCTAAAAATAAAAGAGTAGGTAAAGAAGATATATAGTTAAAGTCCTTAAGCAAAGAAACCAACCAAACAAGTTCACATGTGGCTATTGCAGAGTGAATGATACTTTGCCTCTCTGGTAGATTTAGAAGCTTGATGTTTGTTTCTTAGACTTCCTTGAGTTAAGAGAGTCTCTGGGAAATAAACACAATAGCACGAGATAGAGATATGCGGTATCACGCGGCATGATCCTTAATCAGCATCAGTAAATGCCCCTATATTCAAAGAAGAAATTGCTAGGAAGAAAACACCTTGTCAGAGATAGAACGATGGGACTACTGAGCCGGCGGTAGCAGACCGCTGGATTCGAGAAATGGAGAAAACCTCCAAAGTGATGCAGAGTTCTGATTCTGACATAGTATGGGTCGCCACGTTCATGCTTCAGGACAGAGCCGAGAACTGGCTGCACGGGGAGATCCAGACCAAAGGCGGCGAGACCTTTGAGACCTGGGAACAGTTTAAATTCGCGTTCTATACCAATTACTTCTCCAGGAGCAGATTGGCCCAGATGGAGAAACAGTTCGTCTAGCTGAAGCAGGGTGGCATGAATGTAGAGGAGTATTGGGCTGAGTTCGACCAATTGGCCTGATATGCTCCATCCTTGGTAACTGATGATGAGAGTCGAGCTCGCAAGTTCGAGGGCGGCCTGTGATCATATATATTACGGGTACTAGCATCGTTTCTGATGTCGAGCTACCCAGAGATTGTAGCCAGAGCCAAGTGCATAGACATTGTCTAACAGGAGATGCAAGACTAGAGGGGAAGGGAGCAGCGGCGAGCCAGGGGTCAGAAGTCCCGAGGGAGTCAGTTGTCCGGGAGCAGCTTAGGACTTTCAAGGGTTGAGTGTAGGGTGTGGACGTATGGCAGACTTCCTCACCGACCGAATTTTTAGGACAGGGATCGACATTCAGTGTCTCCTCGCCAATCCGATGTCCTAGATATGGAGGACCACACACCCGACAAGAGTGTAGGCATGTATATGGTGGATGCTGCCGGTATAGCAGTCTGGAGCATTAGGTGACGGAGTACTCACAAAGTCCGCCAAGGCCAGCAGGAGGTGGCAGGGAACATGGAGTACCATCCAGACTACCGAGATCTTCTAGAGGGTTACAGTACTTAGGTGCCCCAGGCTAGAGGTAGCATAGAGCTCTAAGAGACAGGAAAGGGAAGACCGTTATGGCAGACCAGTTATTTTCCTTTAGCCGGCCAGGAGCTCAGGAGTGACCAACGGCCCAAGGACGAGTATTCGCGTTAACACAGGAGCACGCCCAAACATCACATGTAGTAGTCGTAGGTACCTTATTTGTAAATTTTGTTTACACCTGCACATTATTTGATCCTAGGGCAACCCATTCTTTTGTGTCTGCATCATTTGCATGAAAGAGTTCTTTTTTTGTGATTAAATTACCCTATGATTTGTACGTCGACACCCCGGTGGGAGCTGCAAGGATTGTGAGCAAATTAGCACTGTCATGCTCCGTGCTGATTAAGAGGTACAAGCTAACTGTTGATCTACACGTCATGGAGGTGAAAGACTATGATGTCATTCTGGGAATGGACTGGCTCTCTTTAGCATATACGGTATTGGATTGCTGCAGGAAGAGAGTACACTTCTGGTTTCCAGACATGGAGGAGTTCACACTCCGCGGTAGTAAGGACTATGAGCTGATCAAGGAGATTTGTGCTATGCAGGCCCGAAAGCTGATCGACAGCGGATGTGTTGGATTTTTGGCTTTCGTCATGGAGGCGAAGGATGTTGGTTACACGGTGGAAGATGTCCCGATAGTGGATGAGTTTCCTATTGAATTCCCAGAGGACTTACCAGGGTTACCCCCAGAGAAGGGGTTGGAGTTCACCATTTACGGCCAGTGCGACTCCTATATCCAAGGCATCATACAAGATGGCGTCTGCAGAATTAAAGGAGCGAAAGAAGCAGCTGGAGGAATTACTGGAGAAAGGATTCGTCCGGCCGACCATGCCACCTTGGGAAGCCCCAGTCCTATTTATCTAGAAGAAAGAGTGCACCAAGGCGTGTATCAATTACAAGGAGCTGAACAAAGTGAAAATCAAGGACAACTACCCACTATCGAGGATAGACTATCTATTGGACCAGTTGTAGGGAGCGTAGGTATTCTTGAAGATAGATATGAGATCTGGGTACCATCAGGTACAGATCAGGGGCAAGGACATCCTAAGGAGTGCCTTCTATACGCGGTATAGGCACTATGAGTTTTTGGTGATGCCAATTGGGCTAACTAATATCCCAATAATATTTATGGATTTGATGAACCAGGTGTTCTGACCCTAACTAGACCGCTTTGTGGTCGTCTTCATCAATGATAATCTGATATACTCACACAGTCGTAAAGTACACATGAAGGACTTGAGGAGAGTGCTGGACACTTTGAGGCAAAAGCAGCTGTATGCCAAGTTCTCCAAGTGTGACTTCCTGCATGATAGTATAACTTTCTTGGGGCATGTCATTAGCAAAGACAAAGTTTCTGTGAACCCCAAGAAAGTAGAAGTGGTAGCAGACTAGAAGAGACCGGGAATCATCAAAAAGATCCGAAGTTTTCTAAGACAGTCGGGATATTACCAGTGGTTTGTTGAGGGATTTTCCTGTCTGGTGACACCACTGAAGAGGCTGAATAGGAAAGGAACCCCATTCTTCTTGACTGATGCATATGAGAGGAGCTTCCTGGAGCTAAAGTACCTACTAGTGCCTACAACCGCTCTAGCCCTACCAGAGGATGCAGGTATGGATACATCATTTATAATGATGCCTGTCAGACAGGCTTCAGGTGTATTCTGATATAGAATGGGCGAGTTATCGCCTAAGCTTCACGGCAGTTAAAGCTGCATGAGGAGAACTACCCCATGCATGATCTGGAGCTGGTAGCAATCGTCTTTGCGTTGAAGATCCAAAGGCATTTCCTAAATAGAGATCTGTGTGAGATATACACAGATCACAACAGTCTGAAATTCATCTTCACACAGAAGGAAATGAATATGAGGCAGAGACGATTGTTGGAACTGATTAAGGACTTCGACCTCAGCATCCATTACCAACTGGGCTAGGCTAACGTGGTGGTTGATGCAAGAAGTACAACTATGGAGTTACCGCAAAACTGACTGACCAGAGACCTCTTCCGGAAGAGATGTAGAGACAGGAGAGCTTGAGGTGGTTGAGCCAAACATGGAGGTGAATTTGGCGAATTTGTGCATACATCCCTTCCCTACTAGAAAGGATCAGAGCAACTCAGATGCAGGATACATCTCTACAGAAGATCAGGAGCAATATTAAACAGGGGGTGCTATTTCACTTCCAAGTACATGAGGATGGCACACTAAGGCACGATTATTGGGTCTGTGTACCTAATGACCTTGACCTGAAGAGACACATTGTGGAGGAAGCTCATTATTCGAGCTATATATATGATCCACCTAGGAGGCACTAAGATGTACAGAGGACTAAAGGGCCACTTCTGGTGGAACAATATGAAGCGGGAGATAGCCACATTCATGGCTCGGTACCTCACTGTCCTTGGTGAAGGCAGAACCACAAGAGGCCAACAAGACGTCTGCAATCCCTAAAGATACCTAAGTCGAAATGGAAACACATCATGATGTACTTCGTGAGTGGCCCTACCTTCTGACTAGGGGTGTATTCGAGCCGAGCCGAGCCGAGCTTTCGTGTGTTCAGGCTCGGCTCGTGACTAAAACGAAGAGCTCAAGCTCGGCTAGTGGCTTGAATCGAGCCCAAAACTTCCGTTCGAGCTCAACTCGTTTGAAGAATTACAGTTCGCAAGCTTGTTCGCGAGCTTGTTTATCAATACTAATCTTTACATCCACCCAAATATTTTTAGTACATACATATATATATATATATATATATATATATATATATATATATATATAAACGAGCTCATAAACGAGTTGACAAACAAGCCTATAAACGAGTTTGTTCATGAGCTTGTTCGCGAGTCTAAATGAGTCGAGCTTTCTTCTGCTCAAGTTTGGCTCGTTTATTAATCGAGCATGAAATTGAAGCTCAAGCTTGACTCGTTTTCAATACGAGTTGAACACGAACGAGCTCTTATCGAGTCGAACACCGAGCCGCTCATGAACGGCTTGGCTCAAATACACCCCTACTTCTGACTTGGCTCAGGTCAATAATATTTTCCATGCTTCCATTAGAGTAGCGCAGCGGATGCATCATGGGTCCATATAGTATACTGAGGATGTACGAAAAAGACAAATGATTTAGTAATACCCTCCATCTATTTGAGATGACAAAAATGCAAATTTTGAGGACAAAATTTTTATAAGAGGGAGGATTGTAAAGACCACCCCCGTTAAATTATTTGATTATTAAAAATTTTAAATGTTGTCATTTTCTGTCATCTGTCTGGACTACTTGGCAAGAATTAAAAGCTTTTAAAATTGAGGGGCTTAAGTGCAAAATGGGATTACTAAAACCAAGGACTTCTATATTGACTCAGTTTAGAAGAAGGGGTTAATTGCAAATGGAGATTTTAATTTAGTTTAGGGGGCCTTCATGTAAAAGTGGACACTAGGATCACATGAAATACCAATGATCTCAAGGGATGAATTGCAAAGCTGGCAAATACCCATTCCTTTGTAAGAGGATCATCGTTTGACCACTTGTGAATTTTCATATATTTAAAACATTAAACATAGACCTGGAGAGGGAAAAAAGGGAAGGTTTGCAAATATCTTAAATCACTCCATTAAGTTCTTTTCTAAGGATTTAGACTTCTTCTAGAAGCCTTCAATATAACTTTCCCTTTTGTTCAACTCCATGGAAACCTTGAGTTTCTCCCCTGTTAATGAGGACCTCACCCTAGATCTGAGCTCCTCTCCGTTGGTCCTTGATGGCGAGGCTTCTCCACCGTGTCCATAGCGAATTCTTAGTGAGCTCTTGGTGAGACTGGTGATAGGAGGCGTACCTTCGACGTCAGGGCAGGGAGCATTTTGGCGCAAGAATGGCCATGAATGGAGAGCAAGAGGAGAGGAGGAGATGCGCTTGTAGAGCTGGGGCCCTGGCATGGAGGACCATCTCTCCATGGGGATACTCGAGGATCAGCTTCTCCCTTAGTGCCTCGCATCCCTCCCAGCCATCACCCACATTGCCTACGACGGTGCCCACGCTGTTGCCTTGATTGGTTATAGCAAGGTGCTTACATGGAGGAGAGGCACAAGAGGCCAACTTAGCCATGAGGAGGTGAGCAACTGCTTGAAACCGAGGATTATCAAGTTCTTGGAGAGCTTTTGTGTTTCTGATGTTGTTAGGTGGAATCACTCTGGATTTTTTATAGAAAATGGGCGCTTCTTCATGTGTGTTAATGGCTCAATTGGGCAGCTTAAAGATGGAAAACATTGAAATCTTTATTGGAAATTCATCACCTTGTATATAAGTCTGAAATTGCATATTGATGTGTTCGTATCTGCGGCTTTGGTTGATATGTATGTGAAGTGCGCCCATTTGAAGAATGTATGTAAGGTGTTTGATATAATGCGCAAGAAGGAGTTGGTTCAATAGACTCTGATGAGCTTTGGGCATGCTAAGTATGGGAGTGTGGTTGCCGCTTCTCATGCTATGAATTATGTTATAAAGGTGTGATCTTTTTTATCATGTTCAATGTCTTGGTTGTTGTTTAGGTTTGTTTTTAGGGTTAAAGCCATTTTTGGTCCCTGAAAATGGGACCAATGTTCATTTCCATCCCAAAATTCAAAATTTGTTCAATATAGTCCCTATGTATTGCATATTTTGACATTTTGGGTCCCTATATATTCCTTATTTTGGCATTTTTGGTCCCTATTGCTGATGTGGCAATCATGTGGAATACCAATGAAATGCATATAATCTTTTTATTATTATGTTTAGGTCATTATTTTGTTGATGTGGAGTCATAAGTGTCAGTATATCTTTGATGTAGACCATATAGAACAAATTTTAAATTTTGGGATAGAAATGAACATTGGCCCTTTTTGAGGACCAAAATGGCTTTAACCCTTGTTTTTATGGATTGATCTAGTCCTACTACAATTTTGGAAAGATTACAATTTGGTAGTCCTTGTGAGGTATGGTTTGCCTTATTTTCCATACCCTCATGTTCCTGATCTGATGATTGTGCTAACTTTTCAGCGCTAGCAACAAACTCTATGTGTAATGTTGTATTAATTTCTTTTGAATCGTGCATTAAAGTAACTGTGGCAGCTTTGTATAAAAGTCACTTGAACTCGTGAAACAAACCATGATAAGGAGAAGATGCCTGCATTGTAGTATCTTGTCCATGAAATGGTTTTCACTCTAATATTTTGATTTTACCTTTTTAAGTTTGATATCAACTAGCCTTCTATCTCCTAATGTATAATCAGCAAGATCAGGCCATACATTACAATGGCTAGTGTGTTTGTTTATTCATCAAGTTATATGACCAATTGTTGATGAACTTAGGCCTGTCAAAATTAAATATACTGGCAAATTGCTTTGAACTTTAATACAGTATCTATCTTGATCCTTAATCCTTAAAATGAATATGAGTTGTATTTCTATTGCAAATCTCATATATAGTTGTAAGATGTGAAGCTCTATTATTAATGGATGACCAAAGGTTCTGTTGGATTCCTTGTCTCCTATCTTGGTTTTCATATTCTGTTCCCTTCCATGTGCATTGCCCCCATTTATCCATCTCCAGTTGGTTTATTTATTTGGATCATTGTGGAGTTGACTTTATTGCTCTTCGGGTGAAATTGTGTAAAGAAGCAGTAATCATGCATTTGGAGATTCTTTGCAATTTCCCTCTTGAATTACTAGTTTTGTTTCGATGATGTGATTCAAGTAATCTATTCCCAATATGACCCTTTGGTTGTGTTGTTGATGGATATCATGAAATGGTAGTATGTAAGAGATATTTAAGCATCCAGATCCACTGGAAGCTAATTATAGCTTCAAGTTACTTGTTAAGTAATTAAGGGGGATTAAATTGTTTTACTTACCCAAACCCGGACTCATATTAGGACGCATGTTTTGACCCTCCCGATAAAATGTTAAGTCCTTATAGTTGGGTTAACAAGTGGTTTAATCCAACATGTATGAGTTTGTACTTTAATTAACAGCCAGCTGAAATGAATAAGTGGAAGATATCTAAGTTATACTCTTCTGTATAGATCCTGTATAGAGCGTTGAGTCACGACGGGGGGATCTGGAACCTGTATTAGTTTTGTACTGCAAAATGGATAAGTATCCCGCTCTATAAACCACTATGAGTATTTTTACAACAAAATACCTAATTTTAAAAACTTATATTTGATTTATGAAATTATTTTAATCTGGTCTATTTTTATTAAAAGCCTCTATTCAAGCGTACTTGGCTATTCATTTTGCATGTTTTCTATCCGGATGAATTATGAGATTTATCATTTTTTCATGATTTGTTTTAAATATTCATGAGAAACTCCTGTGTTTCTGTTTTACATTATTTGAGAATGGTTTATTTCTCTCGGATATTTTTATCTTATCTGTATTCCGTGTCTTATACATCACCCATCATGGCATATATAACTCTTTTTGGACCTAGCCATGCGGGATAAACCTAGAACTATTTCTGAACCCTGCTAGTGGGGAATAAACACTAGTCGTGTCGACACGTTTTCTGTAGTAGCGCTACCAGACATGAGTGTCCATTCCAACTGCAGTCGATGCCGGCTACAGCAGTTGATATTTTATTATGTTACATTTATCACATTATATTTCTGCTCCCAGGGAGATGCATTCTGTGTTTTATCTGACTTTTCTATATTTTTTCTCTATTTACTTATATGAGCTATTTTCTGGATTTCACCATGTTCATTACAATTTCTGTACATTCTATATATCATAGTATCTGGCATTATGGGGATTTTTTGGAAATACTCTCTGTATAGATTTATTTTCTATATACTATGTTTTATTCATGCTCAAATATTTTGGCATGTCGCCTAAATTTTTAGCCGAGCTTACTGAGCTTTCTAGCTCACCCCCCATTTTTTCCCCATTTCTTATCGCGACGAGTAGCTAGGACAGAGTATAGGAGGGGATTCCTTGCGTGACCGCTTATTTGTATTTCTGAGTTTATCTGAGGTGTGTGAACTTCCTATTTCTGTGTGTACCATGTGAGACTTGTTTATTATGTTATTATGTACTTGTGTAGCATCCCGGGGTGACATTATGTTCTGTAGGGTTATGTAAACCCTTAAGTTTATTTTATTTTGTACATGTTGTAGGGTTGTGTAAACTCTATTATTGTTTTCAATTCCATTGTATTAGATCTGTATAATTATCTATACCAGGTTCTGAGGCCTTACATCCAAGAAAGGCTCATCCTTGTTTGGGTGTGGTCAGTCTGTCAGAATGCCAGGGTCGGGTCCGAGGCATGACATAAATAAACAAAATTACTTACATCTAATAAAAGTATTAATTAAATCCGAAGGTTACTTATATATAATTCAAAAATTGACATGAATTAAATTCGAAGGTAACTTACATATAATTTAATAAACCGACATTAATTAAGCCCGAATATAACTTACATATAATTAAGCAAATTGACATTAATTAATTTCGAAGATACCTTATATATAATTTAACAAATCAACATTAACTAAGTTAACTTACATATAATTTAATAAATCGACATTAATTAAGTTCAAAGATAACTTATCTTATAATGCAAAAAAAAAAAAAAAAAAAAAATCTCAAACTAAATCCAATTAAGTCTCTCCAAAGTAATCAATCTAATCAATGATAAGCAAGTTTGTAGAAACAAAATTGTCTAGATCTCCATGGGGGTGGCTCGGCATGGGGCACAACCCTAGCTTGTGTGGGCTCATTTAGCATGCCAGCTCGATACGATAATGAAGCGGACCGTGTCGGCCCTGGCATGCATATTGTTTGTGCAATCTTAGGCTTGTGATGTGTTGATCCTATTAGAGATATTAAACGATAGTTTCTTTATTTAGATTATTGTACAACTGTAATTAGATTTGTATAGCTAAGAATTTTAATTTCCCTAAATTAGAGTTAGTTTCTAATTTTAAATTGTTGTTTCTCGATTTTGTTTGTAACCTATTTATACTCTTCTTCAATCAATGGAAAGCATATGCCATTATTTTTCTCAATTCTAAAATCTTATATTCTATCACGTCGTTAGTTCTACTTCCTCTGAAAAATCCAACCACCAAAAACCCTAATCCATCGAATTTTTCAGCCCCAGCATGACAACCAACCAACCTCAGCTTCCCCTAGCCACCGAATCACACATCGTCGTCCTTCCCAATTCCGACAATCAGACCCAACCCCTGTAACTCATCAATATTGCTTATCAGAATATTGTCAAACTCACCTCCACCAATTATTTGTCATGGAAGCTTCAGGTGGAAGCCATTCTCGTCGGCTACGATCTCTACAAATACATCGATGGTTCCTATCCATGTCCTCCGTCTACCGTTCATACCAACAATGTAGACACACCCAACCCAGATTATCTCCCATGGGTTCAGCAAGGCAAACTCTTCTTTGACGCCCTTGTTGGATACATCTCCTCTCCCTTGATTCCGCTCATCCAACATGCATGTTACCACCTCCCGTGAAGCATGGCTCACCCTTGCCAACACCTATGCTCGCTCGTCTCATGGACACATCAAGAAAATCAAGGACCAAATCAAGTGCTCGGTCAAAGGTTCTTAGTCGATCTTAGAATATATGCAATTTATCAAGTACCACTCCAATGAACTTGTCACACTTGGCAAGCCGATGGATCATGAAGATCTTATCGAGAAGATTCTCGATAGTCTTGAGGACAACTATAAGGCTCTAGTTGATGCTATTGAGGGCTACGACACACCCATCTCTTTTGATGAGCTTCATGAGAAACTCATCAATCGGGAACTGTACCTCCAACAGAGTCATTCAACCCTCTCCTCTGCACAGATCATGACCAACGTTGCGTCCAACCTCCACAATGTAGGCTCACGGCCTTCCCCCTCTCGGCCTGCCTGAACGCCTAACCAGCCATCCACCGACTTTTCTATATAACATAAGACCGGCCAAGGGTCTTCTCAGCATTGTTCGCCTCTCCCGTACCTCGGCAAGTATCAGGGTTGTCGTGCTAAGGGCCACATCGTCATGCAATGTCGTCTGTTTCAATTGATCCCAGCCAACACTGCTTCCTGGTCTGCACCCCGGTCTTTGTCTCCTAACTCTGACCACTCTCCTTCCCCTTAGTGGCAACGGAAGGCGCACATGGCCACTACGTCCGCTTCATACAACTCTAAGTAGCTTCTTGAGTCCATTTCCTCTCATCATGTCACTGCTGATTTGAACAATCGTCGCTTCACGCTTCATATAATGGCCCCGACGATATTGTTATTGGTGATAGTTCTGGGTTACACTTTTCTCACACTGGTTCTACTTCCTTACAAACTCTTTCTTATTTCTTTAAATTACATGATGTTTTATGTATGCCCAATATGAAATGGAATTTGATTTCTATATCTTAATTTGCACAACAAATAAAACATCCATTGAATTCTTACCCACTTCTTTTCATATGAAGGATTTAATGACAGGGACAACACTGCTACAACGATGAACTAGAGATGATATGTATGAATGGCTGGCGTCATCACCTCCTACCAACTCCAAACTTGCCTTTTCCAATGTCAAAGCTTATTCTGCAGATTGGAACCACCGCTTAGGTCATCCGTCCGACTCTATCCTTAGGCATATTGCATCTACCTTTTCTTTAGCCTTTTCTTTATCTGTCTCTAAGATTTTTCATTATAAAGACTTCTTGCAATAAAAGTTATAAATTACCTTTTTCTCAATCTACTATTATTTCTCATGCTCCGCTTCAAATCCTTTTCTTTGATGTGTGGACTTCTCCTATTTATTCTGTTGATAATTTCAAATATTATGCCATTTTTGTGAATCACTACACTCATCACATCTAGTTGTATCCCCTCACTCGTAAATCAGATATTTTCGTTGTCTTTCGGTGTTTCAAAGCTTTGGTTGAAACCTTCATTCAAACAAAAATTTGCACCCTCTACTTTGACAATGGGGGGGATATATGGGTCTACGATCATTCTTGTCCACAGTAAGCATCTCTCATCTCACTATTCCTCTACACACTCCCGAACATAATGGCTTTTCTGATTGTCACCACCGCCACATAGTTGAAAGTGGTCTCGCTCTCTTATCCCGGGCTTCCTTACCTCTCTCCTTTTGGTCCTATGATTTCCTCACCGCTACTTACCTTATCAATTGTCTGCCTACTCCCACCTTGGATATGATATCTCCCTATTATAAGCTTTTTGCTTCTCCTCCAAATTAGCTCAAATTGTGAGTCTTTGGTTGTCTTTGCTACCGAGGATTCGTCCATACTCTCCTCATAAATTGGCCCCTCGCTCTACTCCTTGTGTTTTTCTCGGCTACTCCCAAACCCAAAGTGCATATCTGTGCTATAAACCTACCACCAAGAAGATGTATACTTCTTAGCATGCACGTTTTGTTGAAACCGAATTTCCCATGTATGGTTTCCTTTCCCATTTATCTCGTCCGGATGACTCTACCGGTTCTACATGGCTCTCTATTTCTCTTCTTGTCTCGGGTTCTAGCACACCGTCTTCTTCATTTCCGCAATTTCGCCGCTACGAGAATGCCACTTCACCATGGCGAGTAACTTTGGCTAGGCCAACTCCTACTTTGCTTCCCTCTAGTCGCGGTGAAGAACTGACGGTGAAATTTCTCCTTCATCGAGGAGAAACTCCGAAAAGAAAGCAAGTCCATCTCTTCCCAGTCCCAACACCCAACCAGCCCCCAAACCAACCACTGTCCTCCCTTCCGGGACCTTTCCCATTGTTATTCCCTCCCGTAACCACATTCATAAGCCAATCACCAAACTTAACCTCTCCGCTCTTCTTACCCAAGAGGTAGAACCCACATGTTTGACTCAGGCTATCAAGGATGAGAAATGGCGTTAGGCCATGTCTGTGGAGTTTGATGCCCATGTTCGAAACTGTACTAGGAAGTTAGTTCTTCCGGATACGACTCAGAACATTGTAGGTTGCAAGTGGATTTTTTTATATTAAACGTTTGCCTGATTGTTTTGTTGACAAGTAAAAAGCTCGTCTGGTTGCCAAGGGCTTTCATCAGCGCCTAGGTATTGACTATCATGAGACATTCAACACTATTGTCTTACCCACAACTGTTCGCCCAGTGCTTTTTATTGCGATTAACCATGGCTGGTCTCTCCTCCAACTTGACGTCAAAAATGCTTTTCTTCATGGCCCTCTCATTGAAGAATATGTCTACATGACAAACCACAGGGCTTCATTGATATTGATCACCCCAACATATCTGCAAGTTGAGAAAAGCTATCTATGGCCTTAAGCAAGCACCTCGTGCTTGGTACAATGAGCTTCGTCAGTTCTTTCTCTACTCCAGCTTCATCAACTCCATCGTAGACACCTCTCTGTTTATCTTCAACAAAAACAAAGTAACTCTTTATCTTCTTGTTTATGTTGATGATATTATTATCACAAGGAGTGATTTTATTGCAGTTCAGAGATTCATTACACCTCTAGGCAATCGGTTTTTCGTTAAAGGATCTTGGTCAGTTAACCTACTTTCTTAGCATAGAAGTTATCCCTCACTCATAGGGCATCATTCTATCACAAAGGCGATATATTGTTGATCTTCTTGCTCGTACCAAGATGACCGATGCCCACCCGATCATCACACCTCTCGCCATGACGCTCACTCTTGTTCTTCACTTGGGCTCTACGCTATCACATCTCACTGAATATCGTACCATTGTGGGAAGCCTTCAATACCTCTCTCTGACTTGCCCGGACATTGCATATGTGGTCAACAAACTTTTTCAATTCACGCATCATCCAACTACTGATCACTTGAATGCTGCAAAACGTCTTCTTTGGTATCTTTGTGGAGCCATTGATCAGGATATTCTTCTCCATTGACGCTCAACACTTGATCTTCATGCTTTCTCTGACGCTGACTGGGCTAGTAACAAAGATGACTTCACCTCCACTAGGGCACACATTGTTTATCTTGGTCACAATGCCATCTCTTGGAGTTCCAAGAAACAATGCACGGTTTCTTGATCATCGATTAAAGCTGAATATTGGTATGTTGCTGCTACAACTGCCAAATTGGGTTTGATCACATCTCTACTTTGTGAGCTTGGTGTCTCTTCCTCTCAGAAACCAGTCATCTACTGTGATAATGTTGGAGCCACAAATTTATATTCATGTTGCGCTCGATTATCATTTCATTCATGAACAAATTCAGAATGGAGTTCTTCGAGTGACGCATGCCTCTCCTACGTATCAGTTGGCGGATGCTCTTACTAAACCTCTACCCCGCGCACGCTTTCATCAGTTACTTCTCAAGATTGGACATTCCTCTTGGAGCTCCAGCTTGCGGGAGCATATTAGAGATATTAAATGATAGTTTCTTTATTTAGATTATTATATAGTTAAGAATTTTAATTTCCCAGTTTTGAATTTTCAATTATTATTTTCAGATTCTGTTTGTAATCTAAAATCTTATAGATCCGACACAACCAGTTTGACACCTTAATATTTAAATCCCAAGGTTTTTATTTTTCTTTTATGAATGGGAAAAAATGAAAAAAAAAAAATCAACAATACATGAACACATGTTTTATATAAATTAATTGGTGATTATCAATTATCAATTATCTCAGGAGTGAAGTGAATCTAGTAGAACACGGTGTCTGAGTTGATCTAACCGGGTTGTGTTGGGTTCGTGGAGGTCAAAGTCTTCTATATATAATGCACCCTTAGCCCTCCCAAAACCCTAACTCTAGCCGGCAGCGCCTCTTTTCACCCCTTTCAACCTTGGAGGTGAGCCTTTGTCCCAAGCCCCAATTTCATCTATTCATCGTGATGATGCCGATGATGGGTTTAAATATACTTTGAGTAATCTCATTACCATGAAACGTATTGAATCTGAGGCATACCACGTCTATTTCGGATGTTTTCCTTTAAATCTCCTTCTGCTGCATAATGTTTTGGTTTATGACAGTTGTTTTCCTGGATTCACTTCACTTGTCATGCCTTTTGCTTGAAATCTTGACCTTTTGGTTCAAATTTAATTTCTTTGATAGCAAATAGCCCCTTTTGGTGATGAAAGCTTAATCTTGGTGTGGTTTTCTTATCAAATACATGTTTTTGGCTCGAAGTTCATATCTTTGATAGCTGGTGTCTCTTTTCGGGAAAAAGCTTTATCTTGCTGTGATTTTTCCATCAAAGTATGTATTTTGATACAAAGTTCACGTCTTTGATTGCAAATTTTCTTCAATTGTTGGCAAAATCATATCCAGCATCGTGATTTTGTTAGTCATTATTCTTATATATAGCATCGTGATTTTCTTCTTTTGTGTTTATAAGCTGTGGGTGGGTTCCATTGTGTTATATTTGCAAGTGATGAGAAACAAGACAGGGACATCAGCATTCCTCATCATATCTTGAGGATGATGACTTAGGTCTTTGGGAATCTCTCTGATGCTATGTGTGTTGCTATTCTCTTTCTTTTATACAAATTGTGCTTCATGTTGCTTTTATCTCGTTTATTATTTCTTCAGTTTTGAAACATGCTGGTGTTTCTCAAGGTTGAAACCTGTGAGGTATTTCACCAGAGTTTCAAAACTGGTCTGCCTATGATGTATGATATGCACGTATTACCGGAATTAAATGACGATTGTTGATTGTCACTACCACTGAGGCAGATTTTTACCTTTTAATAATATTCTGCTAGTGGTTATGTACAAAAGAACCAACTATGGTATTCCGACAAAGGTAATGACATGTTAGATCAAAAAAATTTTGAATCATGAGATTTTGGTATTGGTGTTTTATTCTACGATGATCAACATGTTATATCACAATTTAATTCATGTTTTGTAATTCAATGTGATTCTTTTGGACTAATGGTTATTATGTTTCTTATTCCTTATGTTTATGTTGCAAAGCTTAAAGCTTTTGGAACCTATGTTAGCTCTAATACAATTTAATTATGCAAGTGATGATAAACAGACAGGGACATCTGTACTCTTTTTGAGGGTGATGACTTCGTCTTGGGAATCTCTCTGATGCATTGAAACATCCATTATATTCATCCCTTTCCATGACTCTAGGCTGTGTTAGGAGTAGGAATAATTTTTGAAAAATTTGAAATTTTTTTTTAGGGAAATTTTAAACTAAAGGAATTAATGATAAAATGGTGATGTTTCTTCTATGCATTGGTGGATGACTCATTATTGTATTTTTAAATCTTAATTAAAAGTTTCGGTGGGAAAAACTTTTTTATTGGGAATCGTGTTGTGATAACCTCAAGTGGGTTATCCCCATGCCTTAAATGAGGTTTTACTTTTATTGCTAGTCTTTATTTCCCAATTGATGTCCATGTGCCACTACTTGGTTTATAAATCCATCCCTTGAGCTGGTTCCTTGTAGTGGATAGTGTGCTAAACTTTTGTGTTGTATTTTGCTATTGATATATATTGATTTTATGTTTCCATATTTCACAAATAATTGTAATTTGCATGTGTTATTTGGATGCTCATTCTTGACCTATATCAAGTCAACATTCTAGTAATAGATTTAAAAATGTTTGGAGGTCAGCTTCTGCTTTTTCAGTGCTCTTGAGGTGATTTGTAGTGTTGTGATACTTTTGGATGTTGAAGGGAAAGATATTTCCCGCCTAAACAATAGTTATTGCTTCTAATCATAGATTTTGAATCATAGAATTTAGGGTTTGTGTTGATTCTAATCATAGTTATTGCTTTGGTGAGTCTTATATTTAACTTTTTGTTCAGGTAGTACGTATATAGAATTTGATAATTTGGATGACTGTTTGTTTAAGATTTTTTGTTCTTTCTATTTTGCTTATCCTTTTGTTGAATTTGGCTTGTGTTTATTTTGGTTGTGTTTTCAAGAGGTCAAGCCTGTCTTTTGATCATCTTTTCTTTTGTTGAATTTGGCTTGTGGTTTGTTTTGGTTGTGTTTTCAAGAGGTTCAAGCCTGATGATTACTCGAAAAGAACGGAGATTTGAATATTGGATCTTTGTTGAAGCCTAATGTCATTACTGGGCTCCAAAGACCATTCATGTAAAGAAAACCAGTTCTGTCAATGAGGGCATGTTCTATTCTATGTGGTGCTGTTCTGTTTTATTTTATTTTTGGTTTTAAGCCCCTTTTCATTGCTGGAACTTTTTCTCTGGGAGGTGTTTGTGTTTGGTAACTTATACTATTTTTTTTGGAGTCTTCTTGAGATTACGATTTCTCTTGGATTGTTGGTTCCTTGTGATAGGAGGAACAAAACAAATGGTGCATCATCATGCGGCACAAAGATATATACAACTTTTAGTTGTGGAAATTTTGTTTCCTTCAAACAAGATATAGCTCTGTTAGTGCATTCGTTTGGCTAGCAATTAATCTTTGTACTAATAATTCCTTTGGATTTAAATTATAAATTGTGTACTAGATTTTAAAGGACGTGCATTTGGGTCATATGTTTGGCTACTTGAACATCTTTCAAAAATATTTTTATGGTTACAATTAGGGTCAAAAGAATTAATTTAATTTCCTTGAAAAAAAATTAAAAATTAAAAAATCCGAGAAAATCTAAAAAATCCTCCCGTAGAAACTTCACAAAAATTGCGGAAAATACGAGAATATTCCTAAAAATTTGAAAATTCAACATAAATCTCAGAAAATTTCCAGATGTTTTAAAATTTTGAAATTTATTTCAAAATCAAATAAACAAATTTGGTGAATGGAAAAAATTTTAATTTTTTATTAAAATTAAAATTTATCTCGTAAATTACCAAAAAGATATTCTAATTTCCAAACTTAAAATATAAAAATCTTCAAATCCATTGAAGTGGGCCAAGTTTGAGTCTTCAACTTTTTAGTTGTTATTTATTTTCTAGTGTGGCTTCTTGTGTCATATCCTTTTTAAGTTTTGCAATTTATTTTTGGGGTAAAGATATTTTTTGTCCCAAAAAATAGTATAATTTTTCAATTTCATCTTTATATTTTTATTTTGTTAAATATGGCCTCTGTATTTTGCGTATTTTGGTTAAATATAGTCCCTGATACTGGCGTGGCGCTTAATTGGCAGCCAAATGGTATACGACTGAAATATAGGGGTATATTTTATTTTTTTAATTAGAAATATATGTATTTTGCTGATGTGACATAACAACTAGCTGTATTTGTTGATGCAGAGTGCCACATGTAATTCTGACATGGCATAAAATTTTAAAAAATTAATAAAAAATTTAAATGATGTTGACATGGAAATTTTTTTAAAAAATAAAACATAATTAATTACTTAACAAACAACTTAATTAATCTAATTACATCAACTTAATTAATCTCATTACATCACAACAACAAAGATAATATAATTATAAAAACATAATTAACTTTTAATGTTCTTGAACTAAACCCAAACCCTAACCCTAACCCTTTCCTTGCCACCATAGCCGCTGTCGCCGCCCAAAGCTTCATCTTCTCTTCTGATGGTGGATCTGACCAAGGGTCTCATTTCGACGCAAAACTCGCGGGGGCCGTGGAAGGTATCGATGGAGAGGCGCTTCACGTCATTGGGGCGGAGACCATCTTAAATGGTGGCGGAGCTAAATCGGACCTCAGTGATGAGAACTCCAGGGAGAGGCTGCTAGACGGGGATGCCGACGGAGACGACCTTGGAGAGGACTATCAGGTAAGCGAACACAAGGTTGGCGGCTACGCCAACGGAGACAAGGAGAAGGCGGGCAGGGATAGGGCGGTTCTTGAGGAGATTGGCGTCATCCGGGGGGATGCCGCTGTTGGGGTCATCGTCGGGAAAGCCGACGAAGTCACCTTGGGGGAAGGCACTCGACGCCCCTTGAGATGAAGCGGGCGAGGACGAGGCCTAAGGCAATGGCAAACTTGATGACGTGGATACCCTAGAGGGCGGCGGTGAGGAAGTGGCCGGCCTCGTAGATGATGATGATTGCAGCAAGGACAACGAACGCCTCGAAGACGGGGAGGACGGAGTCGATGGCGGAGAGGCGGTGAGCGCAGGGGAGGAGGAGGCGGTGGCGGTGGCGGCGAGTAAAGAATAGCAAAGGTTGGAGTAGAGAGAAGATGAACGGCGACTATGGTGGCAAGAAGGAGAGGGTTAGGTTTTAGTTCATTGATTTGAGATATTAAGAGTTTAATTATGTTTTTTTAATTATATTGTCTTTACTGTTTGAATGTAATAAGATTAATTAAGTTGATGTAATCAGGTTATCATGTTTTATTTTTAAAAAAATTTGCCATGTCAACAGCATCATTTAAATTTTTTATTAATTTTTTAAAGTTTTATAGCACGTCAGCGATACATGTGTCACTCTACATCAACAAATACGGCTAGTTGTCATGCTACATAAGTAAAATACATCCATTTTTAATTAAAAAAATAAAATATACCCGTGTATTTCAGTCGTATGCCATTTGATTGCCACAAAAGCACCATGTCAGCATCAGGGACTGTATTTGACCACAATATGCAAAATACAAGGGCTGTATTAAACAAAATGAAAATACAAGGATGAAAGTGAATAATTGTACTCTTTCCAGGGACCAAAAGTGTCTTTAACCCTTTATTTTTAGCATCTAACTAGTCCTCCAAACATATGCACATGGATTCTGTTCCTTTTGTCATCTAGTACTTTGTTCTTTGCACTAAAACAACACGACTCTAATATTATTGTGGACATTGGTGGAGTTAGAAGATCATCTTCTATGATAACTAGCACAGGAAAATTATGCTATTGTGCTTTCCACCATATTCACTGTGACAAAACAATCTACTTTGCACACACATATGCTCTCAATGTAAGTTGAACACATTGTGGATGGGTCAGAGAGCACTTAACTCCCTCCTACCTTTACCCAAGGTTTTGCATGGAATTTATCTCTTCGTATAGAGCTTGGGAAAGAGGAAGAAGCATTTTCTAATGCATGACTTCCTTAAATTTAATAGGCCGATATTTCTGTCTACAAGAGACGAAACTCCCTAAGATTAATAGTCATATTGGAGATCCATAGGAGAGACCATCTAAGATGCTAAGATCATACTCCCCATAAAGAATACAAGGGGAGGTTGTTGCATTTGGTGGAAACCTATTTCATCACAACAATCCTAGATAACCAAGCAAGCTCCAAAGAATGGATGTACACCATGGTTTATGAACTTTGTGGCCAAAGACAAATTAAGGAGCCACTTCTAAGAGGAATTACATCTCATTGACTTGCTCTTATTCAGTCTTAAGTTCATGTGGACCAATTGAGAGCTACACCAACATCCACCAAACTTTTTCCTCCTCTCACAAAAATGGATGACTGTCTTCTCTAGAATTTTGCAAACAAACCTCCTAAGGATAAGATTGAACATACCCCAATCTACTTGGATTGCAAGACCCATAACCTTCGCAAATACCTATTTCGCTTCAATAGGGGAATAAGCACAACAGGAGGGCTTCTGGGATATGATCCAAAGCTAGTTGGAGACACAAATCCTTACCGGGGATGCTGCATTCAGGCTCACCAAGAAGAGTTCTTACATAAGGGCGCATCTAAAGAAATGGGAAAAAGAGACCACTTTGACGGCATCTAGCACTACAAAAAGGGAGACAGTCGCCTATGTTGAGAGAATTGACATTACCAAAGAATCTAAAGAGCTGGCATAAGAGGAGGAGAGAACTGAATATGATGCAATCATCAAAGAGGAGGAGTCATACCAGAGAAATAGATCATAATCATTTGGCTCAAAAAAGGAGATGCAAATAGGAGAAGGAACATGAACTGGATAAGCTAGTTGCAGATCAGTGGCGGGAGCATACAAGTCCTAGGGGAGATCTCAAGTGGAATCAACAAACATTTCTCATACATGTTTGGTACCAAGAAGGGTTCCAGTACAACACAAGTTAGCATAGATTGTTCACCCATAAAGTGATGGTGAACTTGAGTCACCTAAACTACCGCTTCACCGTTGATGAATTCACCATAGATGTGAGAGAGCTCCTGACAGACAATACCCCCATTCCTGACAGTTTTCTAATGACCCTCTATTAGCAAAGGTGGAAAATAGTCAAACCAGAATTCTTTATCTTGTTTGACAACCTGTTCCACAGATGGGGCAAACGTAGAATGGATTAACTATATAGGCCCATGTCCTCATTCCTAAAAATGAAGCGCCAATGGCAATCATGCATTACAAGTTGTTTTGACTCCTTAACTATTCAGTGAAAATCATCTCAAAGGACCTCATACACCATTTGAGAAGGTGATTGACAATCTAATGGATGAGTCACAAACCAGTTTCATAAAAAATCAATTGATTTAGGATAAGATAATAGCGGCTAAGGAGTATAATCTTCAAAATAAGGCAACCACATTCTAATGGTGTGTTGATCAAGGTCGACTTTGCGAAAGCTTTCGACATGGTCAGCTAGGACTTTGTAATCGATGTACTTTTGGCACATTTTTTAGGACCAAGATGGACTGGGTGGATAAAAACCTTGTTATACTCCCCAAAGGCAAGATTCCTAGTGAACGGGGAACTCATTAGTTAGGTGGGCCACCAACGGGGGCTCCGACAAGAGGACCCCCTCTCATACTATTTTTCTTCTTGGTGACCGATGTCATCAACACTACGCTAACACAAACCACCAGAGCAAATATCTTTTGGGGCTTTCAACTAGAAGCTAACAAGGACACCAATAGCATCTCGTCACTACAATATGTGAATGACCTACTTGTAGTCTGCAATGGGGATGTGTCACACTAGTTGTCATTAGCCCATCCTCTATCTCTTTAATTTAGGGTTTCTCTAGGATACAAATCAACTCTAACAAAAGTACAATAATACCAATAAAGACACAAGGCCACTTGGTTGAGGATCTTGGATAAATTATGAACTATCTAGTCATTTCCATGCAAATATCCTACCTAGGGTTACCCATCTCGGGCCATAAACCTTGGAAAGAAGACTGGATATACCTCGTTGAGCAGATCAAGAAGAGGATCAACTCCTAAAAAGGACAACTTCTCTCATTAGGAGGAAGCATCCCACTCATCAACTCGATGCTGACAACAATTCCAAGCAACTTGATGTCCATCTATCATTTCCTAGAGTGGATCACACTCCGGATTACTGCCCCTCTGAAGGGACTTCCTCTAAAAAGGGGCGAACAAGAAAACCCACTCCTATAAGCTTGTCAACTAGGAGAAACTATGCCAGTTGAAGGAACAAGGAGGTTGGGACATAATCAAACTCTAACATTTTAATGCCCCCTCATTGGAAAATAGTAGTGGAGAATCCTTACTGAAGAAGTTGGGATTTGCCTTAAAGTCCTCAAGTGGGGATATTTCAGAAGATCCTTTATCGACCAATTTCATCCAGTACCCACAAGAGCCTCCTTATGGAAAGACATATGTTACCATAGAACCACAATTATGGATAACATGATGGCTAAGCTTGAGGATAGGACTATCCTCAACTGCTGGTTTGACAACTAGGTACAGGGCCACTCACTTAGAAACTTATGGACCCCCCTCTAAGTAATGGCCAATAAACACTCCATCAAGGTGAGCATGGCTAGAACCAATAGCTAACAAGAAATTCCCCTCCTGTGGCTTGGGCTCATAATAAGAGATGAGACCAACGCCTACCAGCAACTCCTAGAGGACTTGGAATGACTCCCAACTAGCTTGTATATATGTGACAACAAGGTCCCACCGTAAAAGCACAATTAAAAGGTCGTTCGGGAAGGGGCCTTATCCACTGAAGGTTAAGTTATTTTCCTAGCTTGTATATATGGGACAACAGGGTCCCACCGTATCCTAGATAATGTCACAAGGCAACAATGGAGAGGAACATGGATAACCTACTTCCTCTGCGAAAACTAGGATGAATTTCTCAATCACTTACTTATCCTCTGCCTATACACTTTGGAGGCATGACACCACTTTTGCAACCTTATATAGGTTTGGAGCATACCTCAATTGGTACACAATTTATGGGACACACTTCTCGAACCATTCATATAGAACATTACCACAATGAACATTATGTGGAGTCTCGAACAAAAAATCTTTTGTAGATAAACAACATGTTTAATCAAAACTAATTCGAAATATCAATTTTCTTATGCTCTCTTGATTTGATGTAGCAACTATGATCATAAATGCCAAACTAGTGATGGTGGAATCCTTTGTCAAACAGAGGTTAGCATTTACTAGGGAGGACCCACCGTAACCCCTAGGTAAGGACACCTCCCATGTTGCAGAGAGAGAGAGTAGTAGCGAGCATGATTGGAGCACGCATAGGATTCTTTGTACTTTCTATCTGTTTATCGTATATCTCTTATGTAACACATTACTTTTATTTATGCATCAATGAAAGAGATTTATCCATAGTTATCAAATAAAATAAAATAACTTTGTGGAGTTGTATCCTCTCCTTTTCTGGATTTTGAGTTTCTCACTTGCTTTTTTTTTTGCTATCTTATCTTGTGTTTTAATTTTATTGATTGGTTTATTAATTAATCGACCTGAGGAATAGGCTGAACATATATGCTTAGACCATCATTTCCAATACTCAAGTTTATATATAACACTACAATGAGAAAACGGAGAAAGAATTGGGAAACAACTGACAATTTATACATGCTTGTGCCTCTGATTGGCTTTAACATTTTAATATTGTTAATTACCTATACAACTTAATTGACCAAGCAACCATGCATTTGGAAGTAACAAGAAACTAAAATTATGGGATCATACTTGTCAGTCAAGAGGTTCTTGCAAGACAAACTGCAAGCTTGAGTACGGTGGAACTTCACATGATCCTTGAAAATGAACCAGTTCAGCCAAGGAAAGCCACCAGAGCGTCTAATGACTTCAACGTTTTCTCGTAGTATAGATAAGATTCATAGACTTTTGGAGTGCGTACAAAACGATCAAGCTGCAAAACAGATAAATTAATTGATAATATATAGGTAAATCTAATAATTTTACATATATAATTAAAAGGATAGAATAGTAATTAAGAGTACGTACATCGGTCATGCTGTCGACGACTTCGTTGGCGATCTTGATATAAGACTGGCGTCTGGGCTGGGGCACTGTGGCCATTGCGTTCTTGAGGTCGGACTCGAGGTATGCGGCCTTGAGCCTGATGTAGAACATGACGTACCTCCAGCTCATGGTGTCTAGCATGTGCCTCATGTCGTGCATCCCCTCGGTCGTCTGTCGGATCCTGGCCACCGAGTCCTCGGGAGATATCTCCGCCATCAGGTACTTCTCCTTCAGGAACGAGTGGGTGCCCCAGCTCTGCGCGCGGCTCGGAGGGGTCCTCAGCATTGGCGTCGTCGATGATGCCGCCAGGACTGTCCCCATGATTGCCCAGCGGCGACTCGTTGGCTTCTCGTCGCTGGAGGAGGTGTTGGATGACCGGATGGTCCGCCGTGTGGGGTAGTGCTTGTCATGGCGCATGGCCGCCAAACTGTTGCTGTGGCACAGGATCATATGCTTTGCAAAGCTTCCCATTTGGCTGACTACGTAGGCGTGGTTCTCACTGCGCAGATTGTGAGGGTACTGGAAGAGTGACCAGGGGGCCGGTGTTCATGCCGTCTTTTTATTTTAGTCCCCAAAGATGAGGTTGCTTTGGTATTGCGCCACGTGCCTTGCTTTATCCTCTTTATAAATTTGGTTTTGTTAAAAAATAAAAAAAGTTTTTTAGATAAATACCTTGTAGCTAATTGTGAATTCCATATTTCCATGGAACCGAGTATATGAAAGTAAATAATTGGTCACGTCAATTAATTTAAAAAGAGTTAAATAAGCTGAATCATTCTATTGTTTTTAGTCGGAGAAACTTCATGAATTTTATAAATAAAAAAAAAAAATCCAAAACTTGTTAACTTTTTTATTCGAAATTAGTATATTTTCAAGTTTTTAAGTTTTAAATTAAATATGTTTTCACATTAACTCCGAAGAGAAGCTATCCTTGTGTCTTTCCATTGTCCGTTCTCTTCGTTGTCCGTTTCCATTAAAGCGAAATTTTAAAATGAGATTTTAATTATTTAATATAAATTAAATTAAACTTTTTTTTAACAACCACTTATATAAGTTATTTTTTTTTAGCTATTTTGTATACTAACATGATTACCCTTGTAGGTTTTGATAGGGAAATAACTCTAGAACTACTCCGAAAATAATTAAAAAAAATCTAAACAAACAAACTAAAATTTAAACAATAGAATAAAAATAGATTATTTTATAAAAGAGTTTTTTTTTGAAGATATAGAAAAAATTATTTAAAATTTATTTTTCTAACTTTTTGAGATGCGAAGTTATTAATTAAATTTTTATAATCAATTTGTTCTAATATTCCTTTTTCAATTGATAATGTGGCTAATCCATTTAATCTTTCTTGAGACATTGTTGATTTTAGATAAGATTTTATTAATTTCAATTTTGAAAAACTTCTTTCTGCTGAAGCAATTGTAATAGGAATCGTTAACATTATTCTATAGGCAATATATGCATTTGGAAAAGAATCTAGCCTTTTTATTTGGTTAAGTATATCAATTGGATTATTATCTTCTACTTGCACAATCTCTCTTAATACTTTTAATTCCAAAAATAAATCTAACCCATCAATATCAGAGTAACTATTATGTTTTAAGGAACATTCAAGGTTAACACAATGCTTTTTTAAATTATCATTATCTAATGATTTCAATTTTTTACCACTAAATAAAAATCCAAAAATATCTTCATATATTTTGAATTGTTCAAATCTACTTTGAAGTGAAAAAATAGCATTATCTACAATATATAAAAAATAATCAACTTGAAAAGATTCTTCAGGGGTCTTTATTGGAGTTGATGAAATATCTACAATTCTCAATATGAAAGACATTTGCTCTTGATGACTTGTATCTGGAGTACAATCAAGTATGATTGAAAAATATTTTGTTTCTAAATTTTTTTTGATAATTTTATTTTTAATTTCAGTTGCTAACAAATGTATTAATTCATTTTGTATATTATGCCCAAGATAATGATTATGAATTTCATCATGTTTAATGCGCCGAATATGTTCTTGCATTATTGGATCAAATTCAGCAATCATTTCAATTAAACTTAAAAAATTTCCATTACTTTCTTGATTGATTTTTTTATTTTTACCCCTAAATGCCAAATTATTTTTACCAAGAGTTTTTATCACAGAAATGATTCTTAATAATACATTTTTCCAATGTTCTCTATCTTTATTAATTTTTTTTTTCTTGATAAGGTGGATAAACCACTTTATTGAAGATAAGTTGCTAGTACATTTTAAGACCATAATTTGCTCCTGGTTGAGCGAGGTTACATTTAGTGTGTCATGAGTTGTTGGGACGTGTCCGAGTCTGGTATGACTGGTTGTGGTGGTGACGGCTCAGTTTCTTCAAAGTCCGTATCAACATGTCTCGTCGCTTGTTCTGGCCTAGTAAGGTTAAGACTCTGCATGATGGTGGCGTGAATCGCCTGTAGCGGTACCTTCTTAGTGGCGTGTGCCGCCTCGTACCATGATAGGAAAAGGAAGTCTATTTGTCGGATCAGTTCGTGGAAAACACGTTGTTTGTCATTGAAACATCTCCTGTTCCTTTCCAACCATATGCTCCAGGTGATCGCCATAATTAGCAGGTCCCATCCCGGGCGGATCTCCTTGTCCTTTGCTCTGGAGTTTGCCGCCTCGCCCCATAGATCTTGTATCTTGGCGGGGCGCTGTAGGCGTGGGAGGAGGTGTCCGAAGTGTTCCCAGATTTCCTTTGTATAGGGACATCGGGTGAACAAGTGGTCAGTGGTTTCCTCTGCCTGGTTACAAAGGTAGCACTGAGTTCTGTTCCCTCTCCAGTTTCGTTTTGCCAGGTTTTCTAGCGTCGGAAGCTTGTCTTCCTTTGCTAGCCAGGCAAAGAGTTTGACCTTTAGGGGACATGCTTGTTTCCAATATGATTGTGGTATGTTGCTTCTGATTCCACCATCCATCCTAAAGTTATATGCTGATTTGACCGTAAACTCTTGGTTTGCGGTGAGTCTCCAACGGCGGTGGTCTTCTCCGTCAGTATTATTGGTGCTTAGGTACTCCCGAATTTGTTGCATCATGTCGTTGGCCTCCTTGGATAGGGGTCCTGGGTGTAGCAGTGAGTCACCTTGTTGGAGTTGGGCCCGGGCTTCATAGATGGTGATATCTTTCTTTCGCACTAGTGTTAGTATTTCTGGACAGGTCCGGCTGGGGCTTTTTCCTTCAAGCCAGTTCTCGGCCCAAATTTGTACTGTTTGTCCTTGCCCTGGTGCGGTAGTTAGATTCGCAATGGCCAGATCCTTTTGCTCTAGGGCACCTCTCCAGAAAAAGGATGCTCTGCTCGGTGGTTTCTTATGTGGGTTAATATGTGTGTTGTCGAAGTACGCCCCTAGGATGATCTTGCCACATATCCCAGTTTCTCCTTTTAGCAGTCTCCACCACCACTTGCTCAGCATTGCCTCGTTGAAAGCCTGCAAGTTGGTTACTCCCCAGCCGCCGAGCTCCTTAGGTCTACAGAGTTTCTCCCATTTAACGAGCCTGTAGGCTTTTGATTCTGGGTTTGCTCCTCGCCACAAGAAGTCTCTTCTTATGGCATCTATCTTTCGTGTGACCCACACCGGGAGTTGATACATGGTCATCCAGTGGTTTGGAATTGAGGTGAGGACGGAATTAATCAAGGTGATTCTTCCTCCCTTGGATAGTAGTCTTCCTTTCCAGGTACCAAGTTTGTTAGCGATTTTCTGGATTAGTTGCTACTAATCACCCCTGTTGGGCTTGTTCCCATTTAGGGGTAGGCCGAGGTGCTTTATAGGGAGACTCGATAGTCGGCATCCCATTATCGAGGCTAGTTCCTCAGATGTGTTATGCGGGATTCTGATTGGGATTATGGCACTCTTGGAGTAGTTTATTCTGAGCCCCGTTAGCCCTTCGAAGAGATAGAATATTAACTTTAGGGTGCGAAAGTCCGCCGGTTCCCCGGAGCTTAGTACCAACAGGTCGTCTGCGTAGAGTAGCGCCGCCACTTGGGGGTCTCTTTCCTGGCCTATGTTGAAACCTTTGAATAAGTGTTCCTCAGTGGCTCTGTTTATCATTATCGTGAAAACCTCGGTAGCTAGGATAAATAGGAGCGGTGATAGTGGGTCTCCTTGTCTGAGTCCTCTTTTGTGTCGGATGTATCCTGCGGGTTCTCCATTGATGAGAAAACGTGATTTTGATGACGTGAGAATCAGCTTGATCCATCCGATCCATTTTGGTCCGAAGCCTCTTGCCTGCATCATCTCCAAGAGGAATTCCCAATCTACAGTGTCGAAGGCTTTCTCGAAGTCCACCTTCATCAGTACTCCACCCCTTCGTTTCATACCATATATGATTCCTTCAGCTGCCACAATGCTGTCATGGATGCAACGCCCCTTGATAAAGGCAGTCTGGTTTTCATTTACTAGTTTGGAGATGTTCTCTTGGAGCCGGTTAGCCAAAACCTTTGTAATGATTTTGATCGAGCAATTTACTAGACTAATTGGCCTGTAATCGTTGATTGTCTCTGCTGGTGTCTTTTTGGGGATCAGTATTATATGTGCCCAGTTGAGTCGCTCCAGATTAGCGCAGCCTTCGTGTAATTCTTTGAAAGTTTGCAGGATCTCTTCCTTTGTGAAACTCCATCCTTGTTGATATAAGCTTGGCGGGAAGCCGTCCGATCCCGGTGCTTTCTCGGGGTTGAGTTCCTGGATGGCAGCCATAATCTCGGTTTCTGTGAAGGGGTCTTCCAGTTGGGATAGGTCCACCTGTTCGAGTCCTTCAAACATCCTTGCCCAGTTAGTGGAGTATCTATCTTGTCTTGTTTCTCCGTAAAGCTTAGAGAAGTGGGCATTTATGGTAGCCAAAATGTCAGCTGGCATATCCAAGATCTGTTCGTTGTGTCTTAGTTGGTGTATCCAGTTAAGGTTTCTTCTTTGATTTGCAATGGCGTGGAAGTATCTTGTATTGTTGTCCCCCTCCCGTAGCCAGGTGATTCGGGAGCATTGACGCCAATGTTCCTCTTCAAGCCGGATTATGCTGTCGTACTCGCGACGATGGGCTGCTAGCCATTCTTCATCCCCTGGTGATAGCGGGTGTTGCTCGCTCCGGGTGTCAAGCTCCTCGATGTTTCTCAGCAGTTCCGTTTTCCGCTGCCTTTGGGTCTCTTGTGTCGTTCGGTACCATTGTTTTAGCTTTCCTCTTATCATTGTTATTTTCTTTGCCCATTTGTAGGCACCTTCTCCCGAGTAGTCTTCTTCTTGCCACCAATCTTTCATCATATCCCAGAAACCTTCAGTCTTTCCCCAGCTTCTGTTATATCGGAAGGGGTATTTCTTTTGTACCTGTTGTCCGCATTCAAGAGCAATTGGGGTGTGATCGGACCTTATGCGTGGTAGGGCCATCTGCCAGATATTGGGATGTGTTGTTAGCCAATCTGTGGATAAGAGAAATCTGTCAAGCCTTATTAATGTGGGTTGTTCTCTGCCGCTAGTCCATGTGAAGC
Organism: Dioscorea zingiberensis; assembly: GCA_026586065.1. Classification (NCBI taxonomy): domain Eukaryota; kingdom Viridiplantae; phylum Streptophyta; class Magnoliopsida; order Dioscoreales; family Dioscoreaceae; genus Dioscorea; species Dioscorea zingiberensis. The sequence continues at coordinate 31,576,884 of CM048821.1, read as the reverse complement.
TCTTGCCATTCAAAGGGGGGTCATAGAGCTGCAGTTCGTGAATTAGTTGGTTGAACTCCTCTTGATCTTGGGAGTTTCCAGTGCCCATGTTTCGATCCTCAGGCCCCCTTATTGCATTGAAATCCCCTCCAATCAGCCATGGACCTGTCCATCTTCTTCGTATGTGTCTCAGCTCTTCCCAGAAGGCTAGCTTAAGATTTCTCTCACATGGGCCGTATACTGTGGTTAACATCCATTGTGTTCGATTGCGCTGGTCTTGTAGGATGGCTGTAGCAGTGAAGGAGTCCGTGTAGCCGTTCATTAGTTTCCATTTCACGGTATTCCATCCGATGCAGCAGCCACCCCTTGTGTTGTCTGCTGGTAGGATGAGTTTTCCGTCGAATATATTTCCTCCAATAGATTTCCATGTGTGGTCGTTGACTGAATGTAGTTTTGTCTCTTGTAGACAAAAAATATCAGGCTTTTGTGCTATTATGAAATCCCTAACTAGGAAGCATTTCTTGCGCTTTCCTAGACCCCTAACATTCCATGAAATCACTTTCATGGGTTCACCTCGTTGTGCCCTATATGTGTTGGGGGGGAAGGTTCTGGGCCTGGTTGCCCTATTTTCCCTCTGTTTCTTTCCTTCTCCAGCAGTCTCATATGCTTGATGGCATGGGCTGCGTTGCCCTCTTCATGGTCCAAGTGTACCCCTAATTTAAGTGTTGTTGCTAGAATGTTCTCCTCTGGCCAGTCTAGGAATGTTAGGGGGACTGTTGTGAGGGTGGGGGGGATGTCTTGCATGTCTTGTTTTCTCAATTTTTTCTTCTTTTGACCTCGAGTTAATATTCTGTCTTCCTTTTGTTGCTCTTTTGGTTCCTCTATGGGTATGTTGGGTTTTTTGGGCCTGCCCCTTCGCTAAGGAGTCGCAATTGGGTTTAGTTGCCCCTGTGTTGAGTGTTTTGACTGCCCTTCGTTTCTTCTTGGGCTATCTTTGCTTGGTTTGTTGGGATAAGGGGGAAGTGATGTTTGTATGACATCCCAGGCTTCGTCCGTGATGAGGTTCCATGTCCCTCCAATCCATCTAAGCGATGCTTTGTTTAGGTTTATATGAATATCCTTTTCCACGATTATGTGTTGGTAGTCATTTGGGTTGATTGTGTTTAGTGAGTCATTTGTGTAAGCAAGAGGCTGTGATTGGCCTTCACTTTCATTAGAAATTGGAGCCTGGGTTTGGCTGATTACATGAACTTGTGGGTTAGTGTCCGGTGGATGTGGGACATTCGCTGTTTGATTGGGTCCCGGTGGACTGATTGGAGGTGGGCCGCTTGTTGTGCTGCAGATGGGTTGGAAGTGGCTTGGCTGGTTCAGACCCAAAGGACTTGGGTGCAGCGGACTTGGATTCAGAGTGGTTGGGCGTGTGCTTGGTGTTGGCTCGGTCACTTTGTTGGTGAGGTCTGAAGTTGGGCTGCCAGCTTGATCAGGCTGCTTTGTGGATTGGGTTCCTTGAGTTGGGGTGGCGCGCGGTTTCTTTGGTGACCGGTGGGTCCCACATTGAGCCAAGTCTGGCTGCAGTTGGGTCTCACAGGAGAGGATTTGATTCGGTTGGCCCAGCTTGTCTGGGTTCCGAACTAGGTTTGTTGACCGTTGGTGGGTCCAGTCACCTCCCCAGGTGGCTAGCATGTATTCGTCCATCTCAGCCGCGCTGGAGTCATCCATGTCTCCAATCTCTTGGCCCTGACCCATCATGTCAACTAGTACATCCTGCCGTTCTGTCCCTTCCTCCGCGGCGCTTGCAGACGTGACGACTGTGCATGCCGGCGTATCCAGTGTCCTCTTCGTACGGGCGGAGGTTTCGTGCACGCCTCCTCGTGACCGGTCCATCCATCTCTTTTCCGTTGGTTCCTCAATCTGGATCCCCTGTCCCCTGCCATCCACCGCCCTTGCCGGCGGCGATGCAGTTTGGGTCAGGGGAGCCTTGCCTTTGTCGATTGGGGTTATCTTTGGCTGTGGCTCCTCTCGGCGAGTTTGCTTCCTCTGTTTTCCAGCCTTCTGAGTGCCTTTCGAGTTTGTCGGAGGTTGTCCTGTCTTCCGGTCAGCGGCCCATGGTAATGGTGGCTGCCATGCTCCCATCTCGACGCGGTAACAATGCTGTCTTGACGAGATTGTGCAGTGGACGTAGCATGGTAGAGTTCTTGGCTTGCGGATGCGGATCAAAGCTTTGAAGTCATCCCCGTAGTATCTCTTACTACAGGCGATCTGGATGAGATCTCCGACAGGTTTGAGCATCCGGGCAACTACGTTTCTCTTCTAGCAGAACATTGGTAGTTGGATGACTGTAACCCAGCGAGTTTCACCATCGGCTCGCTTTGGTGCCCATAGATCTTGTGACCATGCCTCGAATTTCAGGTTGAAGTCTGGGAGTTCAATCGGTCCTCCGATCTCCATTTCCTCGACCAGCTGTTTGACGATCTCTGTTGATGGGCAGGCCGTGATATATCGACCGTCCCGGAGGGGTTTGACAGTCCACTTCCAGGGCTCTACTACAATTTGCTTCAGTGCTTCTTCTATTTTCTGGCTATTGTCAAAGCCCCGTTTGAGCTTTACGACAGTAATAACAGTGAACTTGCTCATCCTTTCCAGGCCTTCGACCATGTCTTCTTCCGTTGCAAGGGATATATAGTGGTGTTCTGCTTGTTCTTCTTCCAGGGGCTTTATATGTGGTCGGCTTTGTTCTTGTGCCGGGGTGGGTGTCATCTCTTCGTCTGCATTCTCAATGGTGTCTTGTTGTGAGTGGGGTGTTGGTGTTGGCACGGTGGTCATCTTTAGCTCACCGGAAGGGGTAGTGGCTTGTGGCTTGGTTGGTTGATGGGAGGTATAGTGGTCTGGTGGCTTGGTGGCTCCAGGAGGGATAGGCTTGGTTGGCTGGTGAGAGGTGTAGTGGCCTGGTGGCTTGGTGGCTCCGGAAGGGGTCGTGTCTTGTGACTTGGTTGGCTGGTGGGAGGTGGTCTGGGTCATGTTGAGGGTGGTCCGCGGTGGTGGAGGCAGTGGTGGGGTTGTCGTCGTGGCTCTCGGGTGCCTCTGTTCCGCCCTGCAGTGGAAGCCCTTGTGGCCCACTTCTCTGCACCTCCGGCAGGCGGGGGCTCTACTGCACTCGTCAGCCCGGTGTCCCGGGCGGAGGCATTGCCCACATACCGCGATCATTCCGGTTGGTGTGTTGATCGTTGGCAGTGATCGTCTCTGGTTGCTTGGCCGCTGTTCATGCCTTCTGTGGGTGTTTGACGGTTCCCTCCGCCATTTGCTTCTTGCTTCCTTCCACCCCGCTCCGTCTTCGGTTTGCTTTGGCTGTGTCTCCGAGGCCTTCCTCGTTTCCCTGTCGTTGCTCGCCGTCTCTCCTCTCAGGACTCTTGCGTGGGGGTTGTGCTCCCGGTGGTCGTCTGCGCGCCGTGAAACCTGCCCTTCCGCTGTTGTCCTCCTATCTTCCTCAAAAGGTCGCTGGATGCTGCGCGGGTGGTGTGAAGCGTTCGTCCCTTCATGCTTTCTTTTCCCTGTGTGCTGACTGCCTTTAGTGATGATGGCGTCGGCGTCGCCATGCGGGTTCGCCGGCGGGTTCCGCTCCCTAGTGGTTGTGAAGCCTTGGTTTGGTCTGCGGATGTTCGCAGGTGGCGGTCTGTCGCTTCTCATTTGTTGATGGTGCGGTGGGTCAGCGCTACGGGTGACTCGCTGGTAGTTCGCCGGGAATCGCCTCACGTCATGAGACAACTTGAATGGTGCGGTGGGTCACCCTATCTCTTTATTAATTTGTTCTTGGACATCCTTATCAATTGTTTTATTTTTCAACAACCTCATTTCTAAATCAATCCATGAACTCATGTTAGTAACATGCTCATTACTTGTTTCATGATTTTTAAGCTTAGTACTAAGGTTTCTCCAATCACTTGTGCCTTCATTAGCTAGTTTACTAGTTTTTGAAAAAGAGTTAAACAACTTACAACAAAGACAAAATACTTTATCCAAGTCTTTAGAATAAACTAACCATCGTCTGTCGTGCTTCTCCCCATTTGCCAATATTTGAATATAATGTGTGGTAGAAAAATGTCTTGAAAATGTATCTTTTGGAAAATCAATATCTATAACTCTAATGGAGCCTTTTTCAATTAATAAATCTCTCAAATTTTTTAATTTTAGTCCACTGACTAGGATCATATTTATTTTTAGAAATCATGTAATCACTTGATTTATTCACAAATTGATCTTCATGAGAATCTGTATTAGACTTTTCACTAGTTTCTTCTTCTTGTATTTCAATATCATCTAACTCATTTGCATTGGTAACTTGTTCATTCAAAGGATACTCTTCTATATTTTCTAACTCTGTTTTTTTATTACTTGTTAAAAATTTATCAATAGCTCCTTTTTGAGATTGTACTAAAGCTTCAATTCTTCTCTCTTTCTTGAGTTTTGCATAACCAGATTCATATTTTCTAGTTGACATGTTTAAAATTTATAAATTAAGCAAAATATATTTATAAAATATAAATAAAAAAATAATATAAATTAAAATAACAAAAGAAAGTTAAAACAATAGAACCTTTTAACTTGAATGGCGAATATATATAGATGAATCGATGATTTGCTTGGAAGATGTATATGTGGCCGCCTGCCGGGGGCTCTTTATCACTTGTGATTGATGAGTATTGCAAACAAGAACTCAAAAGCAAAGATTGAAAAGAGTAAAGATAAGAAAATTTAAAAACAATCTCAATTTATAATAGAGAGAATGACCGTTACTTACTAAATTACTAACGGCTACATATTTAATAATCTTGGGATTAGTTTTTTTAGGTAGTTGGGAGAAGATATAAATTTAATTATGTATTAAACTAAAAAAATTAAAACTTTAGTTTATTATCTTTTATTTTAAAAAGTTAGTTGATAAAAGATATATAATTGACTAGTTAAATTAAAAAAAAATTAAATAACCGTATATTATAACAAATAATTATTATTATTAGCATGATAAAGTTTTAAAAAATTTCAGGTTCAAATGTAGTAGGAGGCCTCCAATAGACATTAAATTAAAATTTTTAAATATTAATTTATCATATTAATAATTATTATAACTACAATGATAAGCTTTTAAAAAATTTTAAGGTTTAAATTTTGTAGGAGGCCTCCAATAGATAGTAAAATTAAAATTAAAATTTTTTAAATATCAATATATCATAATAATCTATTATTATAGTTATTATTATAAGATTAAAAAAAAATCTTAAAAGATAAAAAGTAAATATGGGGCCTTCTAAATTTGGGGGCCTAAAGCGACCGCTTCACTCGCCTTACCCTTGAGCCGCCCCTGATTCCATGGAACCGAGCATATGAAAGTAAATAATTGGTCACGTCAATTAATTTAAAAAGAGTTAAATAAGCTGAATCATTCTATTGTTTTTAGTCGGAGAAACTTCATGAATTTTATAAATAAAAAAAAAAAATCCAAAACTTGTTAAATTTTTTATTCGAAATTAGTATATTTTCAAGTTTTTAAGTTTTAAATTAAATATGTTTTCACATTAACTCCGAAGAGAAGCTATCCTTGTGTCTTTCCATTGTCCGTTCTCTCCGTGATACACTCCCAATCGTACCTATCAACTAGTCAAGCATGCGTACGTGGTGCTCTAGTAACCTCTTTTACCCTTGCACACCGCCTTTATCTCTTGCACAACTAATCCCATGATTCACAACAAACCGTTTGTTTTTTATTTTTCTTTCTTTCTTTTCTTGATGTGTATGTTTGTATTCACAACTAGGTTTGAAAATGTTAGCATTACTAATGGTTATGGATCTCCATCACATTTGCTAGAGACTAGTTAAGGTCACCCACTACTTTTTTTTTTTTTGGAAATTTAAGGTCACCCACTACTTTTTTTTTTTTGGTCGTATGAGCTAGGCGGTCGTGGCCAGCTAAGTCGGACCACAGGTGTGCACGGACTTGGTTCAAATCCAACCACGGGAAGTTGCCATCCGTAGGCGGCATCCCACGTGGGCGCATTATACAAATCCTGGCCCTCAGCGCATCCTCGAACCCGGGTGGGTGTCGAGGAGCGCGACCAGTTTGACGCTAGGCTACAAGGCCTTTGTCAAGGTCACCCACTACTTTGGTATCAACTCTTTTCCCCTTACATTGCCTCCATATTGATCAATCATTACGGTTTCAATTTTGTGGCGACCTCTCTCTCAAGGCTAGCTGTGAATATGTCAGAAATAATTAATCTAGAAAAATGAACATGACATTCTCATGAATAAGCTAAGCACCATATAATTGTTAGGCAATAATTCACAAAAACACAAGCAAATTATGTGGTTCGGTCAAGCCTCAAGCCTACATTCATTGGAGAATAATACAAACTTTTATTTATCTCTAGAGATTGCAATTACACGAAGGAAGATCTCATCTTCAATGTGTAAATCCACAAGTAAGAAAACTCCAACGTTTGGAGTAGACAAAGAATAAACAAAACCCAAGGATTTGCTCCCTTTAGTCACCAGAATAGAACTCTCTCCAAACACTAAGAAAAAACCCTCTTCTTGCCATTCCTTTCAACTCATCTATTTTCTCTCCTCTATATACAATTGAATAGACTAGAGCCTTATTTATAACCCTTTAGAGAACTCATGTTCTAATAGGTGTTAGAAAATAGAGTAGAGAGAAAACACAATCACACAAAGAACAGAGACAACAAATTTAAAGAGGTTCGACAAAGCCTACATCCTCAAATCCTAAAGAATTCCACCATCTTTTGAGAAGAATAACAAAATCGTTTATAAACGCTCTCTACCCTCATACTAAGGTTTTTACATACTCCACATTCAACAATCTCCCATTTGGAGGCTAATTAAAAGATAGAGGGCTACAACTCAACGTCTACAACTCCAAACAATAGGGAACTTGGTATGAATTTTCCATTTGTCTTCAAGCTAGAAGACCAATAGAAGCCGAGCAACCCCTCAACTTCTACATTGTAAGCACCTTGGTTAACATATCCGCCGGATTTTGTATTATGTGGATCTTCTCCAAAGTGATCAACTAGATCTTCATCTAAGAGGGATTTGATAAACTAGTTCCTAATGTCAAGGTATTTTGTCATTGAATGGAATGCAGAATTTTTTGCAAGATGAATTGCACTCTAACTGTCATTGATTCCCTTGCTCCATACCCAACTCCCTCATAAAACTCACTACAAGAAAATAACGATTTACCCACTGACAATTCTGTGGGTAAAACTGCAAAAATCCATGGGTAATATAGCTTACCCAGGGATTACCCACGGATTTGGGTCCCTAGCTAAATAGCTCGTGGTTAAACAATTACCCATGAAATTTTTTATCCGTGGGTAACTTACCCACGGACAAATCCCTGTGTAAATAATTTATATCCCTGGGTAATTAATTCCTAGGATTCGATAAAAAAACCATGAATTACCAATAGATAGGTCCTGAGAAATCCCTGGGAAATCATTTGTAATACCCAAAATAAATCCCTGGGAAATCCCTGGGTAAAGCTACTATAATCCCTGAATAATCACTGGGTAATCCCTGGGTAAATCTCTTGTTAATAATATGAAATCCCTGGGTAAATCTCTTGTTAATAAGATAAAATCCCTGGGTATTTCCAGAGTAATTCTAATATTAAATTAAAAAAATTTGTGCATTCCATAGGTAATTCATTTAACCTATAACCATCAAATCACAAATTCAAATATATTTTAAAAATAACAATCTCTCACATTTTAATAAAAATAACAGTATATAAGTGTTTAAGACATGAACAAATTCCATTGTGTAAGCAAAACAATGGTACTTAATTTAGGACATCACCATAACAATGTATAAGTATTTAGGCAAGCAAAATAAAATAGCAAAAGTATAAATGTTTAAGTAAGCCCAAGATCATCACCATCATCTCCATTTCTTGCATTTTCGCCTTCCTCTGGTTGACTGTTACTTGTATTTTGTAATTGATGAGGAGGAGGCATACCGATATGAGTGCACATCATCTCTATTGTTCTTTTCAAACCAACTATCATGTTATCTTGAGTCTCAAGCCTATTGTACAAAGTTGCCAACTCATTTTGAAGCTTCTCTTGATTCTGTGTCTTAGAGGAGCTTGCAGTTGACTTCCTTGCATTTGTACCACTATCACAATAATAAGAAGAAGCTTGAGATCCAATACCGTACATCCTTCCCTATTTCTCACCACCAACTCCCTGATAGTAAAGTGAAACCTCATCTATTGGAGGAGAATTATCATTTCTAGATCCAGAGATTATTTGAGATGCCTTTCTCAAACTCAATTCTTTATCCTATATGTACAACATAAAATATATTAATAAATGACTACACATAAATTATTAAAAGTAAAAAACAAATAAATTACATTGATTTAAAAGACTTTAAAAGCTTACATTGAGTGATTTAGACTTTTCATCAATAAAAGTTTGTCCATCATGTTTCTTAGTATGAGTATAGAGAAACAACTCATGTAGCCTAGGAATCCGACCTAATGAACGTGCCTATAAGAAGCACAAAATATACAATTTAGCTATGATTATTTGGTTAACAATAAAAGCACATGAAACGTAAGACATATAAAAAAAATTATATGTAAACAAAAGGAAAAAGTCAATGTACTTCAACAAGCACAACCCTATTGAACATGTAACCAAATTATATTTATACTACAACAATCACAAACCCATATATTGTTACAAGCATAAAACCATTCAACATGTAAAGAAATTGTATTTATACTTACAAGCCTCTTCCCATGTTCAACATGGGATACTGATCCTCTAGTATGAGATGATGACCTTGCAATACTTTGCACGAATTACCCACAGATATTTTAACCATACAAGGGTTTCCCTAGGAAAGCCGTGGGTAATTTTAAGGCCGGAGCTACAGGTATTATTAACCCACGGATTACCCTGCAGGGCCGGATATATTGTCCCTGGGTAAATTGCTAGGTAAATTCGTGTCCAATCCCTGGGTAAAGTTGATATACCTTTAGTTTATCGTTTCCTTGATATTCTGTGGGTATTCCCTGTGTATTTACCCAAAGAATGTGCCCATGGATAATTTTCCTTGCGTAAATCATTATTTTCTTGTAGTGAAACTTTGCAACCAAACCATCTTATTATGCTCAGTAGAAACTACATACTTCGCTTTTGTGGTAGAGAGTAACAATCGTTTGCCAATGTGAAACCCAACTAACTGTTGTACTACCCAATGTAAAAACATATATAGCATGTAGTGCTCTTCCTTACATCCACATCACCAGCCATATTAGAATTTACATAGTCTTTTAAACAAATCTCTGAGTCCCATAACACAAAGCTCAACCTTTAGTACGTTTGAGGTATCTCAAAATCCAATTCACTATGCTTCCCAGTGCTCCTTTCCAAGATTACTCACGAACCTACTCACAACTCCTACTGCAAGAGCAATATTTGGTCTCATGACCATAACATACATGAGACTACCAACAACAGATGCATATAGTGCCTTTGACATGTGCTCCTTCTCTTCCTATGTAGCTGGGCTTTGGTCCTTCGAAAGTATAAAGTGACTTCCCAAAGGAGTGTTGACCAGCTTTGCCTTCTCCATGTTATTTCTCTTCAACACCAAGTCAATATTTAGCCTGTAATAATATCAACTTCTTGCTGCTTTGATCTCTGCTAATTCTCAAACCAAGGATTTTCTTTGCTGGACCCAAGTCTTTCGTTGAGAACTTCTTGGAAAGACTCTCCTTCAACACTCAATCTCCTCCATACTTGATTCGACAACAAGCATATTATCTACATACAAAATAAAGAACAATATAAGAAGCTCCAAACCTCTTAAAATAGCAACAATGGTTAGTTTGATGTCTCGCATAACTATTGCTAGACATGAAACTATCAAACTTGATGTACCATTGTCTAGGCGCTTACTTCAAACCATACAAACTCTTCTTTAGCTTCCACATTATGTTATCCTTCCCCTTCTCTTCATATCCTTCTGGTTGTTTCATATAGATGTCTCCATTTAAGTCTCCATGAAGAAAAGTTGTTTTCACATCTAGTTGCTCTAGATGTAATAAATCTTCCACTATAACAAGACTTAAGACTGCATGGATAGTAGATATCTTCACAACAGGAGATAAGCTTTCTATAAAGTCTACACCCACCTTTCGCTAAAATCCTTTCACAACCAATGTAGCCTTGTACCACTTGGAACCATCCTGCTCTTCCTTTAACCTGTAAACCCACTTGTTATGTAAAGCTTTCTTACCCATAGGTAACTCAACCAGATCCCATTTCTAGTAAGATGAAATGGAGTCCATCTCCTCATCCATATCTTGCTCCCATTTCACCTTAGTTTCAACCTGCATAGCTTCCTCATACTATTGTAGTTCACCGTTGTCAATAAGCAACAAATATTGTAAAAATGACACATAACGAGTTCAAATTTGACCTTGGGTGGTCTTGGTCAATCTCCTTAACACAGGGATGGGAACTTGAGGTTCTAGTTGAATGTTTTGTTCTCTGGGTAGCATTACCTTCTTTTCTAAGCTTTTGTTATAACGCTCTATAAACTCCTTCCCTTCTTTGTTTTCTCCTTTCTACTTCATCATATCTTTGTAGATAATTTCTTTTTAAACACCATATCACTACAACTAACGGCATTTTGGTTTTCAACATTCCAAAACCGATAACCAAATTCATTCACCCCATAGCCAATAAACACACTTCTTTAACTTCAGGTCAAGTTTAGACATGTTTTCTGCCTCATTATAAACATAAGAAGCAAAACTAAATGTTTTAAGTCAGACAGATTTACCTCTTTTTCTCTACACGCTTCTTGAGATAACCCAAAGTTTAGAGAAATTAATGGCCCTCTATTAATCAAGTATGTAGCTATAAACACAAAATATGCCCTAAACTATTTTGGCGAACCGACATGTATCCTCATACACCGTGCACACTTTGTGATGGTTTTGTTCACGCGCTCAACAACTCCATTCTATTGTGGATTTCTTGGAACCGTCTTTTGCCTTTTGAACCCATTCACCATGTAGTATTCTTCAAACTCATCACTATAGTCTCCCACCATTGTCTAATCTCAAGGACTTCAATATCGGGCCTATTTCATTCTTAACGGTAGCTTTCCATTTCTTGAACACCCCAAACACTTCAAATTTGTTTTTCAAGAACCACACCCATAGTTTTCTACTAGCATCATCAATGAAAGTAACAAAGTATAGGGATCCGCCAATTGAAGATATCTTTGTCAGTTCCCTCACATTAGTGTGGGATAGCTCTAACCGCTCCCACCTTGGGCTCCTACTAATCTTTAAGAAACTCAATTTCTTCTACTCCCCATAGATACAGCCTTTACAAAACTCTAGATCAAATTGTTTTAGACCTATAATTTTCCCTTTACGAATAGCCTTCATGTCTTTCTCACTCATGTGTCGAAGCCTTTGGTGCCAGGTATTTGCATTTGGTTTAGATGACATAGCTACAGGTATAGTATTTGTCCCATATGTCACATATAGAGTTCCTTGTTTCTTCCCATGTGCTATCACCATAGCCCCTTTTGTCACTTTCCACAAATCAATAGTAAATACAGGCATGCACCTAGAAGTTGCAAGCTATCCCATAGAGGCAAGATTCCTCTTCACATTTGGAACATGCCTCACATCTTTCAATTGTAGAGTCATCCAAATTGTCAGGTTTATCCACACACACTGGTGGAGTCATGTGTTAGAGAAGGGGGGCAATTGCCCCCCTTAACTATATATATACTATGTGGCTGACCTTAACACTGTGCAAGTGCGGTTGCCCCATTTTAGGTCACTTGCACAGTTTTTTAAAAAAATCCAACCATATGGATGGAAAGAACATCGAAAAATAAGCTAGCATGTCAATTTTTATACAATTTGGGAAGGTGTAGGGTCTTCATCTGTGAAGCCCAGGATATTTTTAGGAATTCTTGTTATTAGATTTTAATTGAATAGTTGTTAAGGAATAAGGTAGAGTCTCCCAAGAATTTTTATTTAAATTTTTATTTGAAATAAAACCTTCTAGTTATTTCATTATCTGAATATGAATAGTATCCCAAAGCTTAAAATTAAAAGTATTTAAAATTATAGTTATCTTACTTGTGGTTAATGATCAACGGCTTGGATATGTATATATATATGATAAACAATGGATAAATTTATGATGATATATGTAGTATTATGTGAAATAATAAAAGTTATGGATTATTATAAATATTTTTTTTAGAGATATGATAATAGTTGATTTGATATACCTTAATATATATATATATATATATATATATATATATATATATATATATATATATATATATATTGTAGGAGGTTGACCGAGTCATAGGATGTTACTTTGAATCTAATATCCAAGTGGTGGTCAGTTGAAATGATTAAAATTTAAGGATTTTTATAAATATTTTATCGCGTTGATAACACTTGTTGATATATAAGATATTATATTAACTATACATTGTATATAATATAATAATATATATTATATTATTATTATTATATTTAATAGGCAAAGGGAAAACTCATGTGGAGGGGTGCAATGGTCCATGATGATATTCCAGATAAAAGTTTAAATATATATAAATAAGAAAGAATACATATAGATAGAGAGATATAGAGAGAGATACCTCTCTAACCCGATCTTCTCCACGAGCAAAGCCGGCCAGCTATGAACTTGAGTTTAAACAAAGAGATAAGACTCGTATCTTATCCGATAGCTTTTCCCAGGGCTTCTATAAAAGGGAGGATCTTCTGCGAACCCTAATAACCATCACCTCGGACACTGCTGCCGCCATTGTTGAGAGGCAGGGAGACGCTTAAGAGGCCAACTACAAAGGGAACCCGATGCCATAGATTTGTGGCCGTGAAGGAGAAGGTGAGTTCTGCCACCATCTCACTCTTTTCCTTTCCTTTGAATACATGGTGTTCATGAAATCTAAAAGGGGAGCTCCTGTGTACCAGTAGGAGTCAATATAAGCTAGGTCGTCATTATAAGGTGGAGTAATGACGTTCACATGCTTAATAAAAGGAACGTACAAATAAGTAGAACCACCAATAATAATAGTATTATCTTGTAAACTGACAGCTCAAGACATGCTGGAACTTCTAGTGAAGACATGTGTAAGTGTTGGTAAGGTTAGTGAGAAGTCTTGCTTAATCTTGTTCATGATAGTGTGATGGTGTATAGGTATAGATGAGTGCCAAGGTGAAATTGTGGATATGATTGATTTAGATGATATTTAAGGACAATACACAGGTGATCCTCATGCAATCATTAAAAGCGCTTGGAGCCTTAATATACAAATATTATTATAAATACCCACATGAGATTTTAGGTGTGGTTGATTTATTTAATACTTCTAGAACATTTGTCATCCTTGGAGAGTATTGGACAATCATTGGACTGCAGTTAGGGAACTAAGGTGTTTAACATTAATATATGAACTGGTAATGAACAAAAGACCCTTCAAACTTTCACATATCCACAAAAAGTCTCCCCAAGTTTGCAATATCCCAATCAGTCCCTCCTTTTTGAGAATTTGACTTTTTAAACCTTCCATCCACTAACACCATCTCTTTTCTTTTTACATGACCAAAATGCCCTTTGTGGATCTCATGATCAAGCCCTTTCCCCAATGCATGAAAACAACAAAGTAAAATGTCTGGAATGCCCTCAATTCAAAAAGCAACTGCAATGGGTGGTTCGAATCCTGAGACGACGCGACACACCGTCTTCTCCTTCAGCAAGCCTCTCACGAGAACGGTTCGTCATTCTCACGGCGACTGCAGGAACAGAGATCGATCAGTGGTTTTTCCCGACGCTGCACAACCGTCAAGCCACCATCAGCCGAGTACTCCCACTTCGGTTGTTCTTTGCTTCCCGGAGATCAACAGGCGTGTTAAATTTAGGCAAACTTAAAGCTGCTACACTAAGGTATGAAGTATGCTTGGGAACCCTGGGTGTCCATGATTCTTACATTCTTTTCGCTTGTTTTTACTGGTTTGTATGCATTTGGGATGGAAGATTAAACATAATGGTGAGCGATTTTGTGTTGTTGTTCGCGTGGCTGGAACTTCGCAGCAAGAAATTTGGGGTTTAGGGTTTATTCTTTTTTTTTTTCTGATTTAGGGTTTAGGGTTTGGGGTTTAGGGGATCGATTTGTTGTACATTCCTTACGAATGATGTCTACAAGTGTTACCAATGTTTCCATGTAAAATACATTGTTTCCGTTTATTCTCCAAAGTTTCCATTTAAACGTTCTACAACCTTTCGTAATAAATCTCTCTTGATGCAGGCTACGGAAAATATGTTGTCTAATCTAGTAAACGGTAGGTGCTACTTGGTGCCGGTCCACCAAACACTTGCCGAATTGAAACCCCATATGACTAAGAGGCACTGGGAACTCATCAGGAGGACACCCTTTGCCCCATTATTGGACATCGAACCTGTTATGCAGGAGAGAGGACTGTTGGATGCTCTGTTAAAGAGGTTTGACGAGCGCACCAACAGATTTAGTATTGGAGAGAGCATGTTGGCATTCAGACCCCAGGATATTGCTATCATCTTTGGCCTTCGATGCCATGGGGAAGCGGTGGTCTTCAAGAAGCAGAAAAAGCAATCAGCTTTTGGAGTGAAATACATGGGTAAAATATACGACAGGCACAAAGATGCTATAAAAAAAAAATCTTCTCCAGCTTGTTCAGAAGAAAAAAGGGGAAGAAGAAAACTTTGTCAAACTGCTGGTGGTGTACCTCCTTAGAACGATGCTCTTCCCAAGCACCTCATGTGCGGTTCCTAACTCAGACTACGCGGACAAGCTAGATGAACTAAACCGCTACGCGTGGGCGTATGCCACTCACAAGTGGCTTATGGATGACGTCCCGAAGATATCCGCACGCGTTAAGTCCAGGGAATCCGATGAGATTGTACAAATTGGATATCTAAGAGGGTGCGCTGTCGCCCTCAACATATGGTTCTATGAGGTTACTGGGACCGGGAAGAAGGTGCACTATGGGAGGACACCGAGGATCCTCAGCTACGGGGAGAACAGCTTCAGAAAGCAAGCCTCCCTTGGTCCCTGCTAAAATCACTCGATGGAAAGGAGGTACTCCAGCTTTTTTCTTTAAATTTGAAAGTTCTCATGTAGGATGATATATTATCGTTTAATATAGTCCACTTCTCATTTAACATAGTTTATTTTCACTTAACTTACTGAGTTTATGTTTAATATATCATTTTTTCGTTTAATATAACTAATTCCTATTTAATATGTAGTGTTCCCGTTTAAAATATAGCGTTGTCGTTTAACATAATGCACATTTTGGTTCTTTTACAGTTTTCCGAGCTTGTCCCCGTCACATCGGAGGAGGAAGACAACGTAGGAGCCGTGAGGTGGGACGATCAAGGGCCCAGACCGGAAAAGAATGAAAAAGTTTCTACTGCGCCCCATCCCGTGGCAAGGGTGCTAAGGGAGCGACGGACAGGGAACGAAAAAGGGTCCTCGAACGCTCCATGTCCAGTAGCCCCCCGCGTACTACCCGCCGTCGTCCTCCTACGGAAACTCCGACAAGGAGGCCAAGGGATGATGACACTACAACACGCATTGAGAATGCACTTAAGGTTCTTACAAGAGATGTTGCCAGCATCAAGTCCTGACTTGACAAAATGGAGGGACAGAGGGGGGCTCCGAAGCCAGAGGTATCAGAGACAACGCAGGCGCCGGTATCTGACACGGCGGCCGCGCCAGTATCAGCGACGGCGGCGGCGCCGGTATCCGAGACAAAGACGCCATCGCTATCATCCCCAGTTGCAGTGAAGCGGTTAAAGAAGGTCACATCCGGGCCCCGTCGTCGGTCTCGGAAGCCGGTAACCCGGTCTCAAACTGCGATGGCCCCTCTTCATGAGGATAAGATGCCGAAGAGGAAATCGGGCAAAGTAAAAAAAGCTGCAAATGTTAAGCAAAGTCCATCTGTGTCTGCCAATGCTGAAGATGACGACGATGACTACATGGTCACACTTGGCAGCGTAATTGAATCACTGACGCAGATGAAGAACTTGACGCCTAGTGACCCAAACCCTGCACCCACCGCAGCGACCGATGACCAGCGACCACCGGCCCTCGCCATTTGAGCGACCAACATCTGAACCGGTCACTGCCACTACTGAACCACCGACCACTGCCAGTACTGAACCACCCACCGATCATGCAGATAGTAAGGCACCAGCGACCGCCGACCAACGACCGTCGATGACCGTCGCTGAATTACAAACATCTGAACCACCCGCTGTCACCAATGAACCAATGGGCCACCACCCTCAAGATCAAGAACCGGCATCGACCACAGAGCCGGAGAGAAAAGACGCGATAATGGTGGAGGATTTAATGGCAAAGGAGAACACAATGCAAGTTAAGACAGACTTTATACCAAAAATTAAAAATCCTCCACGGTTTCATGCGGTGGTGATCCGAGAAAACAACAATTGGGATGTATCTCAACTGCAGGATCGATAAGTAAGTTTTCCATTTAATATTCAGAGTTTTAGCTTAGAATAGTAATTTGTCGTTTAATATATTGAATTTCCATTTAGTATGCTCATTTGTCATTTAATAAATGGTTTTTTCGTTTAATATATTGGTGTTTGCGTTTATTAAACTTGGTTCCCGTTTAATGTCATGCTAAATATTCAGTTCTTCACCATTCAGGACAATTGTTTGGAGGAACGAGTGGACGTACACCACTCGGGACCATCTGTATAATTCTTTGGGCCGGTAAAGGCGATGGTACATTGGCGATGTCATGGACGTATATGTGCTGATCGTCCTTGAATCTATGGCCAAATCTCCCTACCCTTACAAGAAACGGGCCACAATAACGAGACCGTTGGCGCTTTTAATGTCGAAGCAACTGGCTTCCGGAGATGTTGTCCTTACGCTGATGAAGGATGCAGTCCATGCATACCCCAAAGTGGAGTTGGTTATTTTGCCCATAATTCTAAATAAGCATTATCATCTCGTCGTTCTGGACAAGAAAAATAAGCAGTATGTTCACTACACCTCAGTAAGAAGCGCTATATACGAAGCAAACGCCCGGGAAATGGTAACAGGATTAACTTTAATTTTTTTTTTCTTTGAACTTTTCTAAATGGTCCTTAATCTTATATTAGCGGCGACTCTTCGACGACTGCATCCAAATCGAGTTGGGAGATTACGGAACGCAGGCGTACCCACTTATAACTGACAATGTCTGCCCGCAACAGAAGGAGGGAAGTGTTGACTGCCCAATCTATGTAATGCGGTTCATAGAACAAATCCTCAATGGCGAGAAGCTCAACCTCCCCCACACCGATGTACCGATGTTACGTTTGCGTTTCGTCGCACAAATATTAATGGACGGCTTGAGGCGGAGCGGTAAGGAAACTGAAGCGGGCATTAAAGCTGATCGACAGGCGTGTTAAATTTAGATTTTCGTTAAACAAACATTAACTCTTCCAATGGACATGACTGTCATGCCGACAGAAAGTATTGAATCCTAGATACAATCTTTATATATTAAACGGGAACGTATGATATTAAACGTAAATGTCACATATTAAATGGTAACATAATATATTAAATGGAAAAGTTACATTTTAAATGGGAACATGAGATAGTAAACATAAAAGTGATATATTAAATGGAAACTTATTAGCTTAAACGGGAGCATGACAATCGTAGTCGTTTAATGACAATCCACAAATGGGCATGAAGAAGAAAATATTATGACATTAATTAACGTTCAACTAAAACAAAACAAACATAAAAGTGCAGACAACACCAACAAAAGAAAAAGATGAAAATTTAAACAACACAGGAAAAAAAAAACATAATGAAGGGGGTCCATGACATGCAGCAGCAACAACATTCTCTTCAATCAGTATCTTCTCCCGATGAACTGGGAGGGAGATACTGAAGGGCTTGGGTAAAATCAATCTGAGTCAAGTCTAGATGAGGATGACGACGAGAGATATCTTGGAAGATTTTGAAAGCTTCCTCGACACCTTTTCGTCCCTCTACACAAACGAGACGTTGGAAGTCGTCAGATTCTTTGAACTCAGATATTGCACGCGCGACGATCTCGCACTCGCGGGCCATGTTCTCATCAGAAAGCTGGTAGATTTTAACAGCACGACGAATGTCCATGCGAAAGAGTGGCGATCATTTGTATGAGGATACAGCGTCATCCCGGATCCTTTTCAGAGCGGAACGTTCGGCAGGTGGCTCCTCCTCCTTCGACGTCATCTTTGACATCTCTTGGACTTCTGATGAGCTTGAGTCAGCCGGTGGAGGTCCTTTGACGATTTCTCTTAGAGATTTTCTAAGCCTGTGAGGATCCATTCTTGCAAAGGGAAAGAGTGATGTGGTTGTGCCCATGTGGAGGGCTATTTAAAGAGCGAAGGAGGCCGCACGATGATCGAGGCGACGGAGAGGATTGATTCGACGTGAAAGGATTGAGGCGACGCGAGAGGATTGAGGCAATTTTTTTATTGGGTAAAGTATCTCGGGTAGTTTGGTTATCATTGCGTCCGCCCACATTCAACGAATTGATGGAGGCGCCAGAGCCTCGAAAACGGAAAAGACATTGAAGAGTATTAAATTGATTCGACCCGAAGGGGGGCCAAATCGTCGAAATATGGGAAAGGGCTTTGGGAGAATGAGATGGTCACCTCTCTCTCCCCAACAAATTGAAATATTAAACGGAAAGTTGTAGTATTATACAGAAAGTCGTAATATTAAACGGAAAGTCGTAATATTAAACGGAAACCAGTATAACTAAACGAAAACGTATAATTCAAGCAAAAACAAGAAACGCACGAAATACAATAAATGTTAGAGTAATTACATATTAGTCAGCAATAGGTGCATTACAAGATCTCCGGTTGTGTCCAGCCTCATGGCATCGACTACAGCGTAACTCACGCACGTCGGATTCCTGTGATTCTATTCTCTTCCGTCTTGGACGACCCGGCGGCCTCTTTGTGCATGGCGGTCGCAGAAGTAGTTCGCGGTTTGAATCAGTCGGCTTGTCATCATCTGGGACGGGAAAGATAGCTTCGGCATACGCCAGCTGGTAAGCTTCAACCGTGAAATAGTTGTCAACATACAGATGTACACTTGTGTCCGTTAGCATAATTGCAGCACATGCGTGTTTGCATGGGAGGCCATACACCTGCCACCTTCGGCATGAACATGTCCTTGAGAGCAGACTAACGGCGTGGTTGTTCTCGTCGATAACCTCGAAATGATCTCCGTCTGAACGGCCAACAAGTAGGTTGCGGCTTTCTTCAACGATTTCCTCCAACTTATTGTGTACTTCAGGGCATAAGTGGGTTTCCCATTTTCGAGAATTCTCACGGCGATTGCAGAGCATGACCATGAGCTTGAACCTTTGTTGGGCAAAAGAAAGCAGTTAGGAAGCAAGAAGAAAAGATATTAATTACAGACTTGGTATGTTAAACGGAAAAGCTTGAAAATACGTAGGAACAAATAATATTAAACGAAAACATGGAATATTAAATGAAAAAAAATTATTTTAACTAGAAAAATGTTATAATAAACGGTAAGTTAATATATTGAACGGAAACTAAATAAATTAAACGATAAAGTGGTACATTAAACGGATCTTTCTTACCTTATCGAATCGACCATGTTCGTTATGGGGAGATGGCGTGCCTCCTTAATCCAGGCATTGAATGACTCTGCTACGTTAGAATACATCTCTCCCCATCTTTCGCCTTTGAACATATAGTTTGACCAATGAGAAACATCGGATTTCTGAAGCAGCCAACGATGTGCGTCAGCTGATACGGCAAGTAGGTCGTTCACTGCCTCATCGTATTCCTTTACGGTACATGCGTAAGCGATCATAACAAATATGGACCAACACTGCTCTTTCAGAGACTTCCCAAGCCTAATATTTCCCTTCATGAAGTTCATTTGCAGGTGTCGTAATGCATGCGAGGCAGAAGGCAAAACATTTGCGACGGCGTTGATAAGGCCCTTCGACCTGTCTGAAACGAATGTAATAATCTTGCCATAGTCGTCATCTCCGTAAATGGTATCGCCGAGTTTTGAGAGGAACCACGTCCAGTTGGCGTCGGTTTCATTATCAACGACAGCGAACGCAACATGAAAGAACCCCTCGTTCCCATCTTTGCCCGTCGCTCCCAACAACGTGCCCCCGTATTTTCCAAGCAAATGAGTTGCATCAATGAAAAGTAATGGCCTGCAACCTCTCTTGAAACGGTCAACACATGCACGGAATGAGAAAAATGCACGTCTAAACCGCTCACCGTCCTCGTCAACAATAGCAATGCTACCAGGGTTTGTCTCCATCACCTTGTTTGCATACTATACTAACAAGTCATAGCTGGCCACCTCACTACCATGAAGAATACCCTTGGCCACCTCTTTCCCCAACCAAGCCTGCTTATAAGGCAAATTGACACCATGATCTCGCAACATATCCCGCTGAATGTCAATAGCTCTGTACAGAGGGCGGTCCTTCAGCTTCTGCACCACACGACCACTGACCCATTTCTTCGATGCTTTCGGATGCGATGTCGTACCGATACCGCCTCCACATGTATGTGTGGAATGCATCGTTTTGATTGTAAATGTTGTATGATTACCTTCTGTCGATGCGTGTCCACGCCACTGGCAATCCACTGTGGCACATTGGACAGTCACTCTCTTCTTATCATTCTTTATGAAGTTGAAGTCAAAATTTTGATTGATAGCGAAACTGCGAAGTGCGTCCTTAAAGTGGTCATTGTCCCTAAACCGGTCACCTACTATCAACGACACAATTACAGTGCTATCCGGTTGAGTAGAAATGGCTAATGCCCCAGTAGGCCCTTGCTGGAATGGATTTGTGTCTCGGCTAAACGATATGCTATCCGAGTTTGAATCCCTCCTGTTGGTGCATATGTCACAAATGAAATTGGGATATATTATTCGGAAAGTGAAAATGTTAAACGAAAAAACACGATAATAAATGGAAAACCGTACTCTTAAGCAAAAAGTAACAATTTTAAACGAAAACTGACTATATTAAACGTAAACTCATAAGTTTAAGCGAAAACATGAAATACAGTGACTACAAGAAGGATTACGTCGACGCACTGATGGGTAGGATAGTTCAACAATAAAAAAAGACATAGTATTTACGGTGGTAATGAGGAGCTTGAGGGCCCAACCACTGCATCTTCAACGGTATCGACAA
The DNA here is from genome assembly GCA_026586065.1 of Dioscorea zingiberensis. NCBI lineage: Eukaryota > Viridiplantae > Streptophyta > Magnoliopsida > Dioscoreales > Dioscoreaceae > Dioscorea > Dioscorea zingiberensis. The sequence goes on along the minus strand of CM048821.1, from coordinate 31,555,532 downwards.
TAAGGTCGACGGCGGCGCTGTTGAACATGTGGTATATATGGCACATACGCTGAAAGTCTACCTCCGTTTCAATTGGGCAAACAGTTCGGTGTGCATCCGGTGTAACAAACCGAACCTTTACGTGGGAAACTTCAAGACCCCATCGCTCACATATCTCATTTAGTATTGACGCCCATGAACTCAACACGGTAAACTGTAAAACTCGTCCCTCGCCCTTATATTTGGCGACTGCACAAAAGGTCTCCATTGCGACCTGCAGCGAGAGTACCTTACACACTGGCATGGGTTTTAAACTGATAGGGAAAACACTTTTCGAAAAAATGAGAAAAGGAACTCACGGCTTAAAGTGAACGTTTCTTCGACTCGCCTTGGGCGGTGACTCGCCGAGGAAGAGGTCACTGAACTTGCTGGTTCAGGGAGGAATGGAAACAAAATGGAACAAAAGAGAACAAAGAAGAACTAACGAGAACAAAGGAAGAAGAAGCTCTAAAAAAGCTGGGCACGAAGTACAAAAAGTAAGTGAGAAAAGATGGTAAAAAGTGGTGATTTGATGGCTAAAAGTGATGTTTGAACTCTTCTCTTTTGATTTGGCGGGAAACAGAGCTGCTCAGTTGGGGGGCAAAATGGGTATTAAAGGCTGAATTAACTAACGGAGTTATGCCCAGGGACTAAAAAGTAACTAAACCAAAAAGAAGGGACTTTCTGGGAAGTTTGCAAACTTCCAGGGACTAAAAAATAATTTTCCCATATATGAATTAAAGGTTAATTTTGACTTTATGAATGAAGGATTTGACTAAGAAACAAGGGTTTCGTTGTGGTGCAATACTTGATTAAGGTAATGGGCCACTGCCCATACCAACAATATGTGAGTATGGGTTTGGTCTGTTTAAGCCAGTTCAAGTTAATGGGCTACATGGAATTCGGGCTATGGGATAGTGGGCACGGTTTAAATCATAAGACTAAAGTAATGGTTGTTGAGTTTGGATTAATGGGCTGAATCCATTTTATTGGCCCATGTCCAGTAGTGGGTCGGATTTTGTAGGTGCAATTAGTGGGCTGGTGTAATATATATAAATATATAAAATAAAATAATAATAATAATAATAAAAGAAATTATATATATATATATATATATATATTACGTGTGTAAGAGATGAGATTGGAACCCAAAACCTTACAACCACCATGGAGGCTCTTAACCACTAGACTATAATAACATAATTGATTGAAGGGTGAGATTTATTAAGTTAAAGGGGTTAATGGGCCCTCGTCCCATTAAGGATGATAATAAGATAATGAGCTATTTAATATTAAGACACTGTTATTATTTTTATCAGATATTGACATAAAAACGCTGAGCCACGTCAGGAGGAACGTCGATCGATTGAGTACACTCTCGATAGAGATAAGTTACCTTCGCCTTGTTTCACCCCATTGCTCGGGGCTTTCTTGTTTTAGTTGAGTGCTATTTGTTAGCATCTTTTCTTCATGATGTTCTTGGTTTATTGGATTGCATGCACATGTCTGTTTTTATTGCTCTCTTTCTTTACATGTGTGTGGTTGAGCGTGAGAGGTAGTGTTTACTGATCACGAAGATCCGTTAATCGGCACGTGGCCGTGGAAACACGTGAGCCTGTGCTCCGTCCGGATCAGAGTGTGAAGTTTCACTAACTGTTTATTGAAATACTCTTTTGGATATGCCCACCCATGGCCCGACACTTGATCATGGGCACATGGTCTTGTGTGCTGGCCGGGAGGTGTAAGCCAATTGAGTTTGTTCGTTTTCTAGTTCAGTGGATCGAATGCTCAAGTGAGAGTGGAGCGTTTAGGGCTGAGGACACCCTGGCGTCTCTGATAGTTCCGTGCCGGGGGAGGATACTCTGGCGGTCCAACCTCGCCGGACGATATAATCACCGCGGTCGACATCGCAGAGAGGTGGTTTCATCACGATCGACCAAGGTCGCATTTCCGATGAGAGGCGGGGCCACGGAAAACTTTGCTGTCATCGATTCTTGAAATTCGGTTCCGGGCCTGAGGGTCAGTGCTTAAGACTAGGAGTCCTTGCTTTGATTGTTTTTGATAGACTCCTAGGTTCTTGATTTTGCGGGCATAGTCCCGGTTGCTTGCATTTATGCTTATTGCTTATCTTGCTTATTGACTGGCTTCATTGAGATCCCTGCGGGGAACTTACTGAGCTTTCCTTTCGAAAGCTCATCCTTCTTGTCTTCCTTTTCTTTTCAGGATTAAAGGAACAGTGGGTACAGATACAGGAGCTACGCGTGGAGGTTCGAAGAGCACATAGTTTTTGTGAGAACCATTGTATTTTGTTTGGGACCCTTGTAGGGCCATGACTTGTACTTTTTTGTTTTTTATTTCCGCTGTGTAACTCATTGTTATTAATGGAAATAATGTTATCTGTTCATGATTACTAGGCCTTGTATTCGAGTGGGGCCCGTCTCCACTTGGATACGACCGGTCTGTGCACATACCTGAGGTCCCAGGATTCGGGTCGGGGCGTGACATCATCTTAAAGGGTGAATTCTGAACCGGTAAGATTTCTATAAATTTTCTCCCATTAAGATGAAACCCTACACCTTCCCAAATTGTATACAAATTTACATGCTAGCTTATTTTTCGATGTTCTTTCAATCCATATGGTTGGAAATCCTTTAAATATTATGCAAGTGGCCAAATGGGAGGCGACCTTAAATGAACAGTGTTCCGGTCGGCCTTATCTTTTATACACACACACACACACACACACACACACACACACAGATATATATATATATATATATATATATATATATATATATATATATATATAATAATAATAATAATAATATATATTTTAATGATAAAAAATTATATACATTTTTTTTTACTTTGCCCCCCCCCCCCCCCCATAAATTTTATTATTTCATGTTGTAACAAATAAAAATCCACTTAATATGATAATATAAGAAGTTTATGGGTTTATCCTCATAATTACAAAGAATGTTAATATATAATTATAGAAATCTTAATGGCTTTCATGGGAATTTGGTAAACTATCATGTTTATGGGATGCAATTTGGTTTCGAATCTATCTGCATAATAATGGTTGTGGATTCAATGTGCAAACTCCAAACCTGATAATGCCCCCATTCCAGTCCCTATTTCCCTTTGATCCTTTCTCTTTCTTGCCATTGGAGGCCAATTTCTTCTCCTTTCCATTAACTCTCATCTCTCTTTGTAGTAGCCGAACACAAGGTGATTTCCGTCCAACTTTGCCCCTTTGACTCTCTCAATCGATTTCCGCTAGTATATCGTTTTGATTCATTTAGGGATTAAATTTCATCCTCCTCTTAATCTTTTTTAATTACATGGGTACTTTGAGATTGAAATGCTTTTGATGATCTTTGACATCTCTATTATGGCATATGAGTTCTTGTTTTTGTGAAACTGATCTATGTTGGGATCTTATTGTATTTTTGTACATGTTTTCATATATGGCCATGTCTTATTCTTTCTCTAGCCAGTAGAGGTAATCACTGGCCATTTTAACACGTATCTGTATGCTAGTGCTGTCAGATTTTGGGTTGCTCGGAGACCAAGGGATATAAATGAAATTGTTTGCTCGGAGACCGAGGGTATAGAAATGAAATTGTTTGCTCGGAGACCGAGGGTATATAAATAACAAATCTGACAAATGTTTGCTTGGAGACTGAGGGTATATATATAAATAAAATGTGTTTACTCGGAGACCGATGGTATATAAATACAAAGCAACTATTCTACGATATTGTACTGGCGATAACAATTTTGTGTGATTGCATTCTATTGAATACTTGGAACTATGTGAGTTCCTGAGTTGCCTTTATTACAATTTTGTGAGATTGCAGTCTACTGAATACTTGGAACTATGTGAGTTCCTGAGTTGCCTTGATTACAGTTTTGTGAGATTGTATACTATTAAATAGTTGGAACTATGTGAGTTCTTGAGTTGCCTTGATTACAATTTAGTGAGATTGAATTCTATTAAATACTTGGAACTATGTGAGCTCCTGAGTTGCCTTGCTAACAATTTTGTGAGATTGCATGCTATTGAATACTTGTAACTATGTGATTTTCGGAGTTGCCTTGATTACACTATTATGAGATAGATTTACTAATTTTGAGTTTGGAAAATTGTTTTAAGTTATACGATAACTATTTCTGTGAAACCTTTTGAGATTATTTCTGACACGTTTTTATTAATCTATTCTTCGACACATTTCATAACTTATGCATGACTTCCTTATTTTTTTAGTGGATGCTTATTGGGCTTTCGAGGTCATTATGGTTTTCCTCCCTTTCAGAACGTGATGCCTAGCTCATTTCGGGGTGTAGGAAGGGACTGCTTGCTTAGAGGAGTGACATTTTGTTGAGGCGTGTCTCACCTCATTTAGGAATGCTTGTCGACTATATTTGGGTGTTATAGAACCTTGTTTAGGAACCCGTGTATCCCTGTAGGATTTGATGGTTTGTAGTGTGTGTTATTATTTAATTTAAAGACCCTGCTATATTTCATCCAAGTATCTTATGGACAATTATGTTTAAAATATCAATTATGTACTTGTGTTAGCTATTGTAATAAGGTTCTGAGGCTGTGTATACAAGTGAGAGGCCCATCCCCACTTGGATGCGACCGGTCTGTTGATGTCCTGACCGGGTTTGGGGCGTTACATCACATATATCATAAATTTTATTACAAAAGATTTGTGTAGGAAGATAATACAATTTTTTTTTTCAGTTGTGTTTTGAATCAAATCCCTAAATTCTAGATTGTAAATATACTTACAATTCCAAAAGAATTTGTGCACTTCAAAATTGATCAAGACCTATGCATGCCTTTGGTATGTTTAAGGATTCTAAGGAATGTATGATATATGTCTTACCAAAAGATGCCATTACATTAAGTATGTAGCTAGAACTTCATTCATCTTAAAATAGAGTAGACACAATTATCAATTGAGAAGATATGGCCTCAGAAGGTAAGAAATTCAACATATTCTTGGTACTTGAGAAAGCTGACTTAACTCCAAAAAAGAAATAATAAATAATAAATAATAAGTTCCTTGAGTGAACCTGTTAGACAAAACATTAAAGTTGGTAATGATAATCCTATTGTGAATGTTGATTCAAAGTTTCTTGATTTTTATAGCTTTTAGAAGGACATTAGAACAAGTATCATTTATTGGAGAATTCATAGTGGATTATGTTGAAAATAACCTAAGACGAGAAACAACAGGGTGCAAAAATAAGGATTACGATGGGAGACTTCACAATCGGTAGTGATAATCCTATTGTGAATGTTGGTTCAAAATTTCTTGATTTTTACAGCTTTTAGAAGGACATTAGAAATGCATCAATTATTAGAGAATCCATAGTGGATTATGTTAAGAGTAACTTAAGAAGAGAAACAACAAGGTGCAAAAATAAAGATTACGATTGGAGAATGCACGCTTCCAAGCTACTAGAACACCAAATATTTCAAAAAAGTTTGCTTATCCCTAACTAAATGCTATATTTCTATGTTCATTCAGTACTGATATAACTTATCTCCCTATTATTAAAAATATGTGAATACAATGCACTAAGTGCACATGCAGTTTAGTTAACAAGTGTGGTACTAAGATAATAACTATAAAAGGAAAAAGAATTGGAGAGAGATAATTGATTGAGTTTGGGTGTGAAGAATGAGGAAGACTCAGGAAAAGAGGGTACTATATCTACTTTTCAATATAGGAGGAGATTAGTGGAGAAGTACCCTATAGAACTACACTATTATAGGGTGTGGGAGGGATTCTTTTCCAATCCTCCATTATTACTAAAAAATGTTTTTGTTCACAATTATTCCTTATGGTGTCAAACTTTTCATTATGATATACCAATTGGAAGCAGAAAAGGAAAAACACACAAGGGGGAATATGAGAGGATCATCTTAGAGGAAGACGCGTACCGGAGACAACACTCCTGGAACAACTGGCTGCAACAAGGTGATCATAATACAAAATTTTTTCACGTTATTGCTGGTCAAAGGTTAAATGTCAACTGGATAGCCCAGCTCTAACACGAAGGCTCGATTATTACAGCTCCAGCCCAATTCACAGAGGCCATGACCAACTACTCTACCACAATAGGAGGGGTCTAAAGGACGCACACGAACTACCCCAAGGGGAGTAGTCCCCTATTAGCTTATGTTTCCCTAAGGGATGTCGCTAACTGTTATACCCCACTAGTTTTCCAGTTAAAAGGTGATATCTTTATCCACAAGCCCCCTAATGGTTAAATAAAACATCCATGCTAAAGTCCCTGCTAAGGGCCAAGCATCGCATGCTTTCTAAAGTCCCTGCTAAAGTTCGAGCACTCCATGCTTGCTAAAAGTCTTCTAAAGCCCCTGCTCAGAGCCGAGCATCACATGCTCTCTAAAGTCCCTGCTTAGGGCCGAACACTCCAGGCTCGCAAAAAGTCTCCTAAAGTCCCTCCCATGGATGCTCGCTAAAGTCCCAGTTCAGGGCGGGTACCCTGAGTGTCGCGTACAGCCCTCCTTAGGGTCGGGATCTCCAACGGTTTTTTTTTTCAAAGCCAAGAACCCTGTGTGTCGCGTACCGGCCCTCCTCAAGGCCAGGATCTTCAACGGTCCTTTCTTAGGGCCAAAACCTCTAAAAGTTCCAGTTTAGGGTCAGGCACCCCGAGTGTCGCGTACCTGCCCTCCTCGGGGCCAGAATCTCTAACAGTTCCTCCTAAGAACAGAACATTCGAGTTCCCGACTGAATGTCTTTATTAGAGGATCAGACCCTCCAATTCGAAGATATCGAAAGGTTATAGATTGGGCGAATGACTCGTGGTCCCACTTGAGAGGCACACTAACGAACAAAAGAGAAGGGAACACATTTGATACGACAAGTAAGTACCCTTACCCAAACTCTATCGTTTAATAGCAAACTCATTAGACCAAGAAAGGGAGAAATTTCTATTGACCGAAAAAACAAAAGTGGGAAACAAAGTACATAGGAGATTCAGGGTTGGGAAGGCAGAAACTCTAACAGGCACAAAGCTGCTTGGAAATCAAGGGTGGAAAGGTCCAACCCTGGATGCTGTGAGCGACTTGCTGGCACATTCGGAAGCCCTTTTCAGCTCTCCGCTGAGCCGTAAAATGACCCTGCACCTCAGAAGAAGACTAGTGGGCGCGCACGGCCTGAGCCGATGCCTCTTAGATATGGAGCCGATATTGCACCAACTCCTTGTAGTCCGCCATGGCCCGCTCATGCACCTTCTTCAGAGCCGTCGCCTGCTCCCGCAATACTCGGTCCATGTTTAATTGAGAAGCAATGGTCGTGGGCTCGTGCAAATCGAAGTCGCTGACCGACCCAAGATTTCTCTCTGATTCTCTGAGACAATGTCTCCTTAAAATTCTGGATGACACGGTCCTTGCGTGCCAACACGGCTTGGGCATCCCAGATCCCAGTCACGGTCCTCCGTAGAAGGACCCCATCAGTCCTAGTCACGCTTCAGGTTTGTCTATCTCTAATATCTTCTGAAGGCGGGTCGCTACAACACCCAACAGGGTGGCGACCTACACTCGCCAACAAAACGGGAGTTAAGAGTAAGGGTAGGGAATAAGTAAAGGGGTAGGACATACCTAAACCCCGACAAGGCTCAAGTGGGATGTAAGATCTCCCTCGCTTAGCCGATCTAACCGCCCGAGCACAGGGCCTCGAGTGATGGCAAGCAGTTCATCAGCAGCGAAGTCTGGGTCGCTGCAAGGGTCCCCTCATGCTCCTCGGCTCCCACTCTCATATTGGGAGAACTAGGGGATGGGGCCTCCTGTCATCACAAGAGAGTGGGGACAACCCCTCTACCATGGGGTCGACCCAATCCCGAGGGACCGACGGAGAGTGAACCTCCCTGCGTGCCGGCGGGTATGGGTCTCCGAGGGTCTGGAGAATTAGAGAAGACAGGCATCCCCCGTGTTGGGCCCGGGACGCTGCTCCCCCAAGTGCCTTCTTTTCTTTGACATCGCTTGCCTAGAAGAATCCATATTGAGGAAGCAAAGTGAATGCCTTAGACCCAGTCACAAAAATAAGATGTGAATCTTATCACAACAACCTCTGCCTTTATAAGGGACAGAGTATGGAGTTGGAGGGACATGGCCCCCATGAAATGGACCCCTCATGAACGGCCAATGTGTGTCCTATGATACTGGCTAAACCGCAAAAAGGTGGCATCGAGGATCGCACCTCATCATGATGACCCCTCGACCACACTGACAGGGGGCACTGTGAATGCTCTCCTTGGTAGTGGAGCCAATTAAAGCCCTCATTCCCCCAAAAAAAAGGGATGTATCGGCTTCGAGAAATGCGCCTTGGATGGAAATTCACCCATTATGCCACCTTTCGAGGAAAACTACTGTCGAACCAACTCTCGCTAGGAGATTGGGGTAGGCCCATCACACTCTACGTGCCTTGGGTCACACCCTTGCCTGATGAGGACCACAAATCTGGGCTCCCGAACTTGCAACGAAAGTGAAACGGGTCGGGATGTAGCTCGGAAGGTCCCACACCCGCACAACCTCTAGGAGAGGAGAGCACAACCATCGGGGCTTGGCAATTGAATAAAAAGGGATTCCTTTTGGCTTTTTATTATAAAAAGAGAAATAAATGAAGAAACGATTACAAATATTCGGACTGCGCACACTCTCCCAGACTTAGACGTCGGAAGGGTCAGGTAAAAGGGGTTCAAACCCTAGGGATTCGTCCCCGACAAGAGCAACCATAATCTCCCGAAGTACCCCACCGGTAGTGACTTCCTCGAGGGGTGGCCCCCGTGATGCTGCGGGGAGATAGCGTAAAGCCTCCTAAAAACTCAGGGAAGTGATGTCTATCTGTGGATGTTCCCGGAGCAGGGTTTGAAAGGCCTGGAAGCTCCTTGATGCACTCGTCAAGGCCTTCTCGTCAAGTATGGATTGGAAGGTCGAAGAGCGCATAAACCGGGTTATAACTTCGGACCCGCGGATGTTGAGTAGGTCCCAGAAGTTATAAGAGTTTTGAAAATCTGCAACAGCCTTATTGGCAATCTCTCTCTTCGAGCAGACAAAATCTTTCAATTCCTGGTATTCAGGTACCGCCCCGTCCTTGGCTCGCGACAGGGCCGGTTGGTGCTCTCCCATCAGCGTCTCAACATTTCGCTTGTGCTTCTCTTTGGTTCGCCTGAGGTGGGACTCGTAGTCCTCCTTCAGATGCGCAAACTCGTCCTAGCGTTTGCCCCGCAGCTGCGCAAAGTCAGCCTCATACTTCTATTCCCGCTTCCTTAGCTGGGCCTCGGCCTGCTCCTTCATATTGTTACACTCGACCTTGTGGGCGCAGACCACAGTGTCCAAGTGCACCTGCAAGTACTCCTTCACAGCCATAAGCTCGGACGAGTGCCCCTCCCGTGCTTAGGACTTGGTGTCCTATTAATGATGATTAGCTGACATTCCACAAGAGAAGCGAGCCTGGCTTTCTCTCCCCCCAGCTTCTTAATTTATTCATCCTGCGCCGCTAGTTCTCATTCGACTTCCGCCAAAGATCAGGAGCCACGACCGGAAGACCCCGACTCCTCCTAATACCCGATGGCCAAATGAGTTATCAAGAGCACCAACTTTACAGACCCATTGGTTAGTGAATAAAATGAAAAATGACAACCAACCCTGATAGCTCGGACCTACCTCTGTACTCGATAATACAAGGCGGGAAGTCAGCTCCTTAGGCTTCAAACGGGCAACTATGACCTGATCCTCGTTATGAAAAGCCAGGGGAAAGGCCTCAAAAGGCGCTGCACTGACCCCTACAGGCGCCTTCATATCCCACGTATGTGGACCACCAACAGGCGTCGGCGTCCTTTCCTTGGGAGTCTGATGACTTATGCGAGACTATTGCCTCGTGGCAATAAGCTTAGGCTACATGGCCGGCCTAGGGAGAGCCATTCCCGCAGGAGAATCCTGCCCAGGCTCGATCTCTCCGGCGGCTGATTCGACTCTTCTAGGGTAAAAGAATGGGGGAAGCAGATGCACCCCCTCACACATCCACCTCTTCTCGAATGGTTGCCCAACCTCTCCTATACGAAGAATTTTTTGAGCAAGAGGTGCGACCTTGACTCGAAAGAGGGTCAACGGGGGCACCTCTGCATAAAAACAGGTGGACAAAAAGGTCAACAGATGAGAGCATCCCCAGAGAGAAAAAAAAAAAGGGAGGGCAGCTAACTACAAGAAAACTGGAAAATAGCTACGGAAAAATCCCTCGCTAAATCATGAATTTTCGTCGCTAAAATAATTCGGCGAGGGAATAGCGACGGAAAATGTTCCGTTGCTATTTAGATCCTAGCAATTATTTTGCGAGGATCTTCTCCGTCGCTGAATATTAGCAACGGATTAGCGAGGGATAATATTCCTAGCTATTTAGCGACAGCTAATTAGCCGTCGCTATTCCGTAGTTGTATTTAGTCGATGTATCTGAATATTAGCGAGAGATTAGGTAGGGATTCTTTCCCTAGCTATTTAGCGACGGCCAAAGATCCGTCGCTATTTCATAGTTATATTCCGTCACTGAATCTTACCTCTAGCGACGCCTTAGTTAGGGATAATCGTAGCTATTTAGTGAGGGCAGTGTATTCCGTCGCTAGTCCATGCTAAATTCTCTCCCAAACATCCCCTTAATTCAATAAGTTGCTAGGACTTAGTGAGGGATTTACTTTAGCTATTTAGCAAGGGTCTATAGGCCGTCGCTAATCTGTAGCTATTTTCCTAATTTTTTTTAAAATTAATTCCCTCGCTATTCCGTAGCTATTCACTCACCCATATATATATATATATATATATATATATATATATATATATATATATATATATATATTCTTTTTGGTCCCTATAGTACAAAATTAGATATCCACTATAAATTCATAAGCATCTGAAGTAGAATTCAAGCTTCAACATAAGCATCTAGGAAAAATTTCAATTAATGCAACAACTAAATTTTATATAATATCATTCAAGTTTTACATAAGATACCCCTCCACATCTTACATATAGTATTCAGTTTCTGGAGATAATAATAGTAAACTCCTTTCAACGAACACAATAACTTTACTTTTTGTCTCTCTTTACAGCTTGAGGGCTTTCATGTCTTGCATTCATTCATGTTGTCTGGAAATTCTTGCATGTATTTAGCAACATGTGTAAGAAGGCCATCAAGGAGCAAAATTATGGTCAAATTTAACTTTTGTAGGGAAAAAAAGAGATAATAATAAGCCTTGAAATGGACTATTCATCTACTAAATATATATATCTACATATATATGAATATTGATGACAATCACAACAAGGTAATATCTAAAATTAAAAAGCTTTTCATCCAAGAAAAGAAAAGGAGGGAAAGAGTGGTTGGTATTTCCCATCCTAATTGTAATTGATTTACCAACTAGAATAACAACTAAAGTTCATGCAATGAATTATCATTCAGTGTGGTTGGTTCACCTAACGCAAGATCATCTTTCTTAGGTAGCTCATATAATAATGTTTCAGAGTGTCCAGGTGGTGATACATAACAACATCTTAATTGACAACAAAGATTATTAGTGAAGAGTCAGACAACTAAACAGTGATTGCAAAGATTAAAGAACATGAAGATAAGGAAGATGACTCAGAGTAGGCATGAGACATTAGGAGCTACAACATAGCAATTTATATCAAATCAATACACAAGTTAGTACACAATTTATATGAACTAAACAGTGACAGTTTCCAACAGACAACAAGTCAGTACACAAGCATTCAAACATACTGAACAGTTTACCAATTTAAGTTGAAGTGACTGCACTAGTAATGTTCCTTCACATAACTACAATATTATGACCTCCAACTTTCAGACCACACATGGATTTTACACAAAAAGAGAAGACAAAGAATTGCATGCATGCATGTGATGTGCAAATATAATGCAGAGACACTTGATTGACTTACAGCAGTTGGAAAGGTTGAAAGAAGTTGCTCATAAATCTGCATAGACTCCGAAATAGGCAAATGCTAAAAAAACCAACATCATCAATCAAGAAACACATGAGAAAACAACAAAAAGATTTCACCTTTAAATACAAATATGCTCAATGGCATAAACAAAAAGCTCACCAACGCCTTTCTGTTATAAATATCAAGAATTTCAGCAGCTTCCACGTTATAAATATCAGTCTCAACATCTTCCATGCCTTTCTATTCGGATTGAAATAGGAACTCAACAAGAATGCAATGAACAAACCCTAACCCTAGAATTCAGTGAGAAAGCAGCATTTTAGGGACCCAAACTTACCTTCGACTCTTCGGCCATGCTCTTCCTTAAATCGCTAAGAAAAATTCTGTTGTGAAGATAGAAGGAGCAATTAATTGGATAGCTTTCGCATAATAGACAGGTTTATATTGATTATATAGCATATCATTTATATAGTATAAACACAAGAAAATTTGAGAAACCTTTTATCTAGACAAACAATGAAAAAAAATGCATAATAAACCGTCTCAATCGATCACTAAAGTTAAGAAGTTCAAATAACTTCTTCAAAAAAATGAAGTTCAAATAACAATACCTAAAAGAACATTATTTAAAAAGAGATATAACGTGAGATTTAACAAAGCAAAGCAAAGAGTAAGTCATTAATTCTAAGGTATTCATATATTCACATCAAAGCATAAAAAAAGAGAAAACATGAAAAGAAGTTCAATTGGATGAACATGAAAATTGCATGTGGAATTTGAAAATTGGTAAATTAAGTTCCTTCTTTCCTTTATTATCCATTTGAAATAAAAAAAAAAAAACTAACCAAAGCTTGTCAATATGGTCCTTTATTCAAAAGCTATATCTATGCCCAACATGTACATGTCTCTAGCTAATAAAATGATGAAGGCTAACTATACCCAATACAAATTGAACCTTCATAAAGGGCAATAGTCTTGACTATTCCTAGAAATTACTAGAAGTTCACATTTTTGTTGTAGATGAAGAATGGTTTTATAAAAAAAAAGGTGGTAGAATAACTGGTGGAACTTAGTTTAATGTCATAATATCAACCTTCCATCCACTTTCTTGTTTGTTAATATTTCTGTTTTAAAATTCATTCAAGTTTATTTATTAAAAAAAAAATCATTCAACTTTCAACCTAAACAGAAAATAACAATCTATGCCCAATAACATCCTCCATCTATCCTAAAGTAGTATGATACATTCCCAGTGTGAAGGAAACAGAGAATGTCATTTCAAACCTCGGTAAACAGACTAAAAGTTTTTCTCAAGCTCCATCCATATAAATCCAAAATGTCAATCCAAGTTATTGCATAAAGAAGTTAACCAACTGATACAATTCTTATGATAGACATTGATGCATTCCTATCCACAAGCATAGACAAACAACAGAATTCATTTTGCCATAGATTTGAAAAGAAACATAATTATTCTACAAGACAGAATACGCCAAGAGTAGCAATCTAAAAACTTATCACCATGTTGCAGCAGAAGTTTTGGCTCCTCAAAGCAATGTATCAATCCAAAGTATTTTTGGTGATTTCACATTAAACCTTTGAGCCAAGCACTAGTATCCCAACCCAAATTGTATAATAAGTACATTACTTAGCATGTTGCAATGAAAGGTTTCAAAATTTTCCTTCCATGGAAAGGTTTAATATTAAGTTTTTAACATGTGCTGTAATCTTTCTTTAAAGTATCAATAGTAAGAAAGGAAAAAGGGCCAAGGTGAAGCCATTAACATATGAACTCGATCAAATCCAGTAGGGATTAGACCCTGGCCCTGTGAAAATTTGGCAACACAAAAAAGGGCCTTATTTAATAACTTTAGAAACATAAGATTTTCTACTTATTTTAACACAATAACCATTTTCTGCATATTTTATAAAGAAAGAAGAGAAGCACTTGCCTTTTGAAACAAGTGATTCAATATCCCCAAAAAAAAAGACATGGAGAACAACTATGATGAGTTCAAGTATCTCTAAAATCTCTCATGTTCCACGTGTACTTGTTCTCTAGTTTTTGATAAAACAGATGAATTCTTTTGATGATAGTTTTCAATTTTTTCTGATTTTCAATAATAATAATAATGGGCACAATGAAAAGTCAAGTCAATGGTACCATTCAATTTAGAAAAGCCAAATCCAAAACCAAGAAAAAGAGAAGTAATAAGATGGACACCGGTGAACCAATATCGATCCTTTCCCTATAAATGATCTTCATCTTCCCTCGGTTGTATGTTTTAATATTTAACATCTTAATCACAAATTTAAAATTGCCAAACATCTGACAGATTTCACCATTTGGAAACTAAAACATACTGGAATTTACCTCTTTATTACCAAACAAAACCATAGACCACACTTCTAGCAAGCAAGCATTCAATTCTACAACATAACAAATATAAACAAACCAATACCAGCTTGATAACAACCATAAAAATCACATTCTCATTAATAGTATATGGGGGCTCAATCATGCAAACATATGTAAAAAACAAACCTCTTTTTTATCTGCATTACATGAGACAATTTATTTAAACTATATGACCCACCCACAAAGAAAGATCAAAGAAAAAAAAATATATATATATACCTCTAAGAGAAATGGTGTACAGAATCTTGAAAAGAAATGACGAAAAGATGATTTCCCTTGTCCCGACTCTAACTTTTCTTATACCTGCAATAATTTGATAAAATAATTCATTGTAAAGTTTTCCGCAATTTGTTGGCTATATATGGGAAAAATAACACTATTAGTATTCAAAGAGTGTAAAATTTCAACAGATAAAAAAAATGGATCGAATTGCAATTATATGAATTAATGCAGATATTTAAAGAGTGTAAACATGCAAAAAGTAACCGACATTGTAGATTTTAAACCTAAGAAAGATCATCTATCATGTATTTGGCAGAAAAAATAAAATCTATTAAGGCACAGCAAGAGCCATCCAATAAGTAAATGGGTTCATGTATTTGGATGGACGTTTAAAATATCAAACATGATACTTAATTTGCCAATACTTGTCGGATTCTTTATAAACATCATTGTCCTGATCCATATTGTGCCTGACTTTCTAATATTTAGTATGATTTTTTTTTCTTTTATTTTACAAAATTAATAGTAAGATTCAACAATTGCCTAATTCCTTTTGATTTATCAAGTTAGCTAGCTTTTATTTGCTTATTATCCAAACTACTGCTTATTGTCCAAACTACGTATCTGACCTAAAATAAATTGTTAATATTCATAGGGTTTTCATAAATATCCCATTAACAAACACTTTCCATTATTTGAGGAAAATATCTTCATGCTTTAAATTTCTATATATTAGGTAGACATCCATGTTTGTTTGATTGATTGTTCATTATCACTTAAATATAATCTATTCTGACCCACTCATGTATGGATATCAAAACTATTTTAAACACCATTCTAATTCATTAAAAACCATGTGAGTGGAAACTTTAAAAAGCTCATCAAGTATTACTATCAAAACTACATTGAAAGGAGAGTATTATACGATACACTTCTAATCCACCAAGGTATTGATATCAGACTACATATTACAAACCATTATTCCATTTAAAACCATACAGAGTAAAGACCAGATCTGCATTAAGATTAAAGTCAGAGATAACATTATAAGACACCATTGTAATCGACTCATGTATTAATATAAAAACTACATTAAAAAGCACCATAATCCATTCAAAACCATGTGAGTAGAAGTACATTAAAAATAAATCCAAGATTAATATTATAAGATATTGTTCTAATCCATTTAGGTATTAACAGTAAAAGTACATTAAAAACTATTGTAATAAGTTCAAAACCATGTGAGTGGCTACATTAGAAAAAAAACACTCATCAAATATGAACATCTAATGTTCATTAACAGTTTTGAAGGAATTTAGAAGGCAAGCAAAGTAAGAATACCAAATTTTGTGTGCGACCCTCTTTAATCAATTGCTTAAAAATTATTACAAATGATAAAGTTGTTGTTCTATGCAAATTTGTTTATATTTATCAAGATGGAGGAAAATTGTTTTAAATTGAAGTTTTCTATATTTAAATCATTCTGCATTTTGTCAATCTTTTCGTGGAGCATAATTATAAATGGGTTACAATGAAAAAAGAGTTAATTTATTGTTGGATTTAAAAATTTTGGGATAGTTCTACTTATCAAATTATCAAATTTTCGGATACAATGTCGGTTACTATTCGACCGGCAGGATTGCATCATTTCTACATATATATATATATATATATATATATATATATATATATATATATATATATATATATATATATATATATCAAATTTTAACCCCACCAGAATCAACTAAGCTAAGTAATTATAAAACCTATACAATATTCTAATTTAACATCTGAACCAGATACAATAAACAGATAAATAAATGAATGGGAATATTACAAAGATAAAGAACAATAGTTGCTGGATGTAGTGATAAGAAGAAGAACCCTAATCAATATGAGAAAATACACTGAGATTTTGCTGTCCATATCCTGGTTTGCTAAGTACTCAAAATCAAACTCCTCAATGACTTATTATTATTGTACAATTTTGATGGGGATTTGACCCAAACCTAAATATATTATTTTTTCCATCAATCAAGGATGATGTAAACAAGTTGTTTCAGAATACTTCTCATTCATGCCTTTGAAAATTTGGGGAATGAGGAATTGGAAACAATGTTTATTCAATTCAACCTCACAACTAGCAACAACAACCAAGAATATGGTTTCCTATTTCTAAGTGTTTGGACCTTGTTGGGATGATGGATGAGGGCTCCATACTCTGGATCCACAATATAGTTCAAAACTGCTTGAACAATCCATATTATCTCCTTCCTAAGTCAGATTGTGTGGGCAAAAGTCTAAGTCATATTACAGCACAAGACCTACAACATGATTATTTATAGAAATTCAAGAAAACCAAAACCTCCATTTATCTATTACAAAATGCTTATAAAAATTTAATGTTTTAACCTAATCACCTTTACCAATCTTTTCACATCATTCTTAGTTCCTAGAATCCCAAAATGAAGAAAAAGACAAAAAAGACAGTAAATTTCTACTAAAAAACAACTTCACGGCCAATCACACAAATCTAAAATAATCCTATAATATTTCACAGCAATCCCGTCCAAAATCCCAAATTACAACGGCTTAAATCCAAAAAAAAGTCCACTTATTCAAAATAAAGGCCAATAGTCACTAAATCAAACGCAATCGATTCAAAATATCGGACAGGCATTAAGGCCAAGGACTAACCAAGTAGCAGTGGCGGATTTCCTGATCGCAAGGTGGGTCGAAGCGCTAACCTTACCACAACAATCGTGCTTAATCTCCACCGGCGAGGGGAAGCAGAGCGGTTCTGATAAGGAGGAAAAGGGTGCGCTAGGTTTTGACAAGGAGGAGAAGCTCACGCTAGGTCAAGGAGGAGAAGGGAACGCACGAAAACCCTAAGTAATGAAGTGAATACAAATGAGAGGAAAATGAAAACTAGGGCGCGTGAATGAAATTTTTGGAGGGTAATTTAGCTAGGGAAATATCCTTAGCTAAATCCCTCGCTAAATATCGTCTCTACAAAACTTACTTAGTTGAAATTAGCGACGGACAAATCCGTCGCTAACTATCCACTTCCAACATTAATACATTATATGTATTGAAATTAGCGACGGACAAATCCGTCGCTACATATCCATCGGGATAGGAGAAATATCAAAATTAGCGAGGGATATTTCCGTCGCTATGTATCTAACCTCAAATGATAAATATTGCAATTAGCGACGAATATTTCCGTCGCTAAATATGTACCCTTAAATGATAAATATTGCACTTAGCGACGGATATTTCCGTCGCTAAATCTCCTTTGGAAATGATACACATGGAAAATAGTGGTGGAAAAAGTCTAGCTAATTAGCTAGAGAAAAATCCGTCGCTAAATATCCACTATCCCAAATGATAGATACGGAACTTATCGATGGATTGTTCCATCGCGAAATATCCCCGTACAAAATTATATGCATTGGAATTAGCGACGGGTTTTTTCGTCGCTAAATATCCCTCTTCCCAAAATTATATATAGAAATTAGCGATGAAAATATCCGTTGCTAAATCTCCATTAGCACAAATGATAATATTGACATTAGCGACAGATTTTTCCGTCGCTACATAACTATTGTAAGGAAGAATAAATCTTGAAATTAGCGACGGATATTTCCGTTGCTAAATATCACTGTGCCAAAGCTTCTATATAACCATTAGCAACGGACTTTTTTGTCGTTAAATATAATTCCAAATTTATATACATGGATATTAGCTGCGAAATAATCCATCGCTAAATATCACTCCTTCCAAAATAATATATATTAAAGTTGGCGACGGATTGTTCCGTCGCTATGTGCACGGCAAGGGGCGTGGCAATACCTTTGAGTGTAACTTTAGCGACGGAAGTCTTTTTCCCTCGCTATTCTCTAGCTAAATACAATATCTTGATTCAATTGTAGCAACAGAGTATGTGCCGTCGCTATTCCCTAGCTAAATGCAAATTCGTTGCAAAGTTCTAGTTAATTTACAATGAATTATTTCCGTCGCTAATATCCGTCGTAATTTCGTTGTTTTCTTGTAGTGTTAATTATATACCTGCGGATCGAAGAAAGCCCGGTCTTATGGAGAACAGACTTCAATATAAGACGTGAAAGATCTTGGACACCAAGTCCGTAAAAGAGGGAAAGTTGTCTCTCCTCGCTTTCGGATACTTGTCTCATAATCCCAGCTTGGAAAGAGTTGGCTTCATAGGGTAGGAACGTCCCAGCCGTCCTTGTAAGAGATGAACACAAAAGATGACCTCCACTGTGGGAGCGTGGGAAAGAGAAAATTCAAACACGACTTGTCCCTTAGGTCGAAGAAAAACTAATCTCCGAGCTCGGGGACTCTCCTCAGGAAAAAGAGAAGCCAAAATAGATGAACGGAGGGAGGAAGGCCGAAACGGTGGAGAGTGATTACAAACCAACACAAGATCCTCAAGTTGTATGGGTGGAGTTGTAGGAGGCACGCCTTATAAAACCTAATTACTTCTTAGATAAAGGAATACAAAGAGAAACGGAGACCCACTTTGAAAAACGCCAAGTAAACCGCAAGCTTCCTTGGTAGGAGGCGGTTGGCCTTTTCGGAAGCAAGAAGGGGCTAAAGTTTGAAAGGAGGGAGGACGTTGAAATGGCTTTCCCTATGAAGGAAATTGAGGTCTATCACTCTGCTGGGGAAGGAGTCGGCTACCAAAATAACCACTTCCGGAGGAACAGAACCTTCTTCCATTATTCCCTATTAGAAAAAAGGGTCTTATAGGCAAGAAAGTTACCGGAGCAAAGAGATAGAGAGACAGGATGGAAGGTGCAAGAGCAACAGATGGGGAGCATATGAGGAAGGCATCTCATCATTTTAACCCTATGTTGATATCAAAATATATATATATATATGAGCTTTGAAAATATGAAATATCTCAAGGATCAATATGAACTATTTCATATAAATTACGATGAAATATTTTAAATGAAAATATCTTGAAATTAAGATATTTAATGATCCTGAGATGGGCCATGGACATAAATCTCAAAATCGCCCTTGAGAACACATATCTCAAGGCAACCTCAAATCTCAAATTGTCCCAGAGAGCATATATCTCGAGGTAATCTCAAATCTTAGGATAGCCCAGACACATATCCTGAGGCAATCCTAAATAGCCCGAGAACATATCTTGAGGCAATAAGATAACACTAATCCCAAGATGCCCAAATACAAATCCCAAGGCATCATGAGGCATCATGAGAATACCAATCCCGAGGCAGACATTAAAATAAAATAATAAAAAAAAGAAAGAATAAATATTCAAAGTTTGATTTGATCTCATCCAATGGAGCAGTTAATTCAAATTTTAAAATTCTCGTTTGTCTCTATCCCTCAATATTAGTTAAAAAAATCGGTATTATCCCTCACAACGTAGTTTATCTCCTTCGCACGTTAATTTAATATTTTAAAAAAAAGGATGATATTATCCCTTAGCAACCCGGTTTATCTCCATCCGTGATTTAAGACAAAATATAAAGGATTTTGAAATTATCAGGTAGTTTATCTTGTAATGTTTAAAATAAAATATAAATTTTTTTTGGTCGCATTGGGGATAAGATCAAAACGGGGACGATAATTTAAAACAAAAAAATATCTAATATCTTGTTGGATCCCTGGTCTATAAAAAGGGAATACTGAGATGAAAATAGGGGGGAGGGGGGAAAAGGTAGCAGAAGATCAAGACCCCTCCTCACCCATATTTTTCATCATGTTGTTGCTGCCCTGTCGTCTTCGGCCCCTCCCTTGTGGATGTCGTTGACGCCAGTCTTCACCAAATCGTCAGGGCTCCCTTGTGGACGCCATTGCTGCTGTCTCTGTCGTCTTTGGCCTCTCCCTTGTGGATGCCTTTGACGCCAGTCTTCACCAAATCGTTGAGCCACCCTTGTAGGGTCGTTGTCGCTGCCAAGCCACCCTCAGGCTATCGTCATTGTCGAGCCACCCTTGTGGGTTCTTTGCGCGTACCGACGCCGTTCTTGCCTCCACTAGAGATGAAGCCTTCTTTTATGAGAAAAGACAAATAAAAAATTAAATAAATAAAAGATGGAATTAAAAAAAGGATATGAAATGAAATCAATAAAAACAAAACGGGCAGAGAGATTAAAAAAAATTTAAATAAAAAAACTGATTAAAAAAAACAAAAAAAACAAACAAAATTGATAAGTTGACAGAAATTGAAGCAGAGGGCATTTCAAAGTGGAAGCTTCATGGAGAAAGGCTACAACTAGAGTTAAAGAAAAACATCATAATCTGGGTCATTGCTTGATGTCTTTGGAGATTCAGATTATGCTCATTAATTAATATGCAAGTCAGGAGTCCAAGCCTATCAAACCCAGTGATCATGAAGCTATGGTGAATCCAAAAAACTCAAATTCCCTGGAAGGTTGTGAGCAGCCCTTCAATGTTGGCAAATCAAAAGCAAGCCATTGCTGCAGTTATAGTAACAGTGATGCTGCAACACTTATGTATATGTACACATTTTTCCAGGAATACCAATTGCCATGATAAAGAGAAAAGAAAAGAACTTGCTGATGCCACTGTGTGTTGCCGTTGCTATGATGATACCACTATGCCACTGCAAAATCAAAGAGAAAGAAAAAGGTTACTCTTGTGTTCTTTGCAAATTGAAAGATTTAATAAGCTATCTTTGCCAATGCATCTTCTTTGCTTTCACTGCTAATGGAGCTGCCGCTGCCCTTGTCGTGTTGGTACTTCCACACTGCCACAAGTTGCCGCCGCGACTGATCGTTTACTGCAGAAATGAGAAACAAAAAAAAAGAAGAAGAGGCTGAAGTTGCTGCCTGCAATTTTGCCAGCTTGCCCATTCTTCACTCAAAAGTCAATAACTTTTGATAGGAAGCTCCGATCGATGTGAAATTCGCTGCATTGGAAACTAGACTTCCAGAGCTTTCCAACCATGCATGGTATAGTCCCTATCAGTGGCCCAGTTGGTATAGATTTTTATGGAAAGAGAGATCAATTCCTACAATTCTGCCAGCCTGACCACCATCTATCAAAATGCCAAAAACTTTTGATAGAAAACTTCGATCGAGATGAAATTTGCGGCATTGGAAACTAGACATCCAGGTCTTTCCAACTATATATGGTACAGCTCATTTTGATAGCCCAGTTGGTATATATTCTGGTTACAAGGCATGGCAGATTGTCATGGACTTTTTGTGGGTCATTAGCAACCATAACGTGCATCTTGAGGCGAGTGATAAAATATAAATCTCAGATTGGCACGCATCTTGATGCGATAATGGAATACACATCTCGATGCAGCCAATGAAGTATAAAACGACACGGGTTTTGAGGTGGTGATAGAACACATATCTTAAGGCAGCCGATGCGAATCTCGAGGTGGCAATTCAGCTTAGAGCATTAGATGAAAGTATAAATGTTAAAGCTGCCAAAGAAACTTAAAATCCCAAAACGGTGAAAAAGACAAGGCGACACCAGATATGTACAAATAAATGATATGTATGCATATGATAATATATCCATATGTAATGAAAATTATGTTCTGCAAATAAATGAAATTATTTTTATTCATTGCCTCTCTACTTGTACTTTTGCCCTTAATCGGAGGTTCCCACGACATTGTCTAAGGTAATTAATAATAGAGGCTTGCCTCTCTATATCCATATGTAATGAAAATTATGTTCTGCAAATAAATGAAATTATTTTTATTCATTGCCTCTCTACTTGTACTTTTGCCCTTAATCGGAGGTTCCCACGACATTGTCTGAGGTAATTAATAATAGAGGCTTGCCTCTATTAGGAATGGAAGCACCCACAATATTAAAATTAAATAAAATAAAATGATCATTTGTGATTCGATGTATCGCCTGGTGTCTTCTTCACAGACACGATGCCAGGTGGGTATTTTCGATCCCACACCCTACACCAGAATTTGACAAGCCGTGACGCCTCACAAGAAAGCATCTGCCCGAAAACAAACACGTGGAGAAAACAAGCACGTGGACTCTAGTCCACTTGATGTTTTGGGAATCCCGCTTGGGGAGTGATGCTTATCATGTCCTCAGTTGCCTTCTATTAAGGGAGGTGACATGTGGGCTAGGAAACCGAGCTCGGCCTGACATGCCTACCTCAGTGCCATCCTTTCACCAGACCTTCGGGAAACCAACTCTTCGGATAACAAGACACTAGAAGGTCTCCCTGAAAGCCAAGAAGGCGAAAAGCGAAGGGGCGCACTATCACCCAGTGATTATGCATAGGATGGGATAACCGCCCAAAGTCAACCCAGGGCAGGAGTGATAGGCCTGGGAGGCATAAAACCCTAGGTATTTGCCCATGACTTAACTCCCTAAGCCGGATTAAGCTGGAAGTTTACCGTCTTAAGGAGCTGGGAGGCAAGTGTTTTGGGGGAAAAGCGCATCGACATATGGTGTTACTCGGTTAGAGGCGAGGGCGCAAGACCACTCCAACTACCGGCCTTCCATGATGGGGACACATGTAGATTTCCCCCATTATCTCCTGATAGGAGAATGCTCATCTGCATAGATGACAGGGGGCACATCCCCATCATAGGGGCCCGGGTATATATAAGACATGCCCCCCCGCACAACAAACAAAGGGGACCTCCAGACAAGGGCCCCCGCACAACAAACAAGGGGACCTCCAGACAAGGGCCTAACCCCGGCCTTAGAAGGGTCATCCCTTGACCAACAATAGTCAGGACTATTGCTTAGGTATAAAAGAGGGACCAAGGGGAAAGTCGAGAATAAGAGCCTTCTTCTACAAGAGAACCCTCTACTTCCAAGGAAAAGCTCCCTTCCCTACTATTCTTTTGCTACTTTCTACCTCTCATTCCCTCTTTTTCTCCTACTTCCTACGCCCAACTAACTCAAGCATCGGAGGGTCTGAATGAAAAACCCTCTAGACTTCTTTATTTTGCAGGAGCGGAGGAACCCTTTTCGCTGACCGTTGGTAAATCTCTAATCCCGCCGAGAGGCTCATAGTCCCAACTCACACTACTTTTACACTTATTTTCCTCAATTGAATTCTAGGCGGAGAACAGATCCCGAGGCCTTATTCGTTTAGAGCATCAACATCTTATATTAGCTGCCATGATACTGTTAGAACAAATTCTCATGTATTACAGATAAAATCGATTATAATTATAATGAACATAGAAAATGAAATGTACTTACAAACTAGAGGGGGGCACGGGCCGGTTAACCGCGCCCGACCCGCCAGGTCCGGGTCGGCCAAAGACCAACCCTTAACCGCCTACGTACTACCCGATGCGCGGGTCGGGTTTTCCGTGACCGACCCGGGTTACGTCACCCTATCGCCTAGGCCTCCCTCGAAGCCGTGGCGGGCCGTAACCCAGTCCATCGCCACCATCCAGTTTTTCTAATTTTTTTTAAATACCATAAATTGTTCTGAGTCTGACTAATTAGTGGAAAATGTAAATTTTTGTTTATTAATTAATTGATATTTATGGATATTTCTTTTTGAAAAAGAGAGGTAATTGAGTTGGCGAGCAAAGAAGCAAAGCTCCAGCCGTCCAACGATCGCGGCAACGGAGAGCAAGGCTGCACGAGGCTCGCTGGAGAAGAATCTGGGGTCATAGGACTAGGCGCGGGCGCGAGCGCGTGCAAGGAAGACGATGGCTGAGTTACTGACGTCATTGATGGAGGCATCGACGGAGCTGGAAATAGAGAGGAAATCATCGGAGTAGGCGTTGGAGGGTGCATCCTCAGAACAAGAGATGGAGTCGGAGATCTTGCCGGCGATTCGGATTTGGACGATGACGACTGGGAGATGAAAGCCCCAATGATCCAAGTAGATTAGCAAAGCGATGAGGAACTGATTTGCCATTGTTACCTCCTTTGAAAAACAAGGTAAGGGGATTAGATGGTATAGCGAGGGTAGAGGGGATCCAAGTATGTAAAATGACAAGGTGGAAGGGATTTGATGCAGTTTCCTTTCCATTGGTGATGATAATTTGGAGAAATTTGGGGGGAGATTTGAGTGATTTTTTTTTCCTTTTCTTCACTTGATTTTAATACAAGTGTTGTCAATTTTGGATTTTGAAGAAATTATGTGAATTTGTGTCATAGTTCAGTGATTTGGTAGCTGAGGTGTGGAGGGGGCCGGCCCGGCGGGTTCACGGGTCAAGCCGACAGGTTGACCCGCCGTGTCACGGGTTGGGAAAACCCCGACTCGTAACCGACCCGCTACTGTAGCGGGCCGGTTACTGTTTTCCGGCCCGGCCCGCCGGGTTGGCTGACTCTGCGGGTTTTGCCAGGCTGGTTCCGGGCCGGTCCGGGTCAAAACCCGGCCCGTGCCGACCTCTATTACAAACTTGTATGTTTGATATTTTCCCTGTGAAAACAAATGAGAATAACAAATAGGATTTATAAATAAGAACAACAAATATTAGTACCTGGAGTGTGATGTTGTTGTTGTCCTAAGGCATAATTCTGCCTTTTGTGTAAGGGTTTGTCATGAAGTATTCCCCAAACATTCGACTGATGTGGTCTCTCTTAAGAACACAACTTGGAGAAATCTGATGGAGTGTTTCGTGGGGCAACCAAAGTCATAAAAATCAAAAGAGAAGAAAGGAGTAGAATATCAAAGAAACAATAAAAACTAATTGATAATTTGTCAGAGAAGCGGCTGGTGTTTTTTCTCACTTGTGTAGCCCCCACGCTCATTTAACCTTTCCATATAAATACAAAACACTAGCCATTTTCGGAGAGCAATGGTCACACTAATATGGAAACTATTATATCCTATAAAACAATTGTCATAAAATCAAAACTGTAAAATAAATTAAATAAATGAATAATATATCAATCAATTTAATTTTTGAGTTTTCTATTTTTAGAACCTTTTAAAATTCGAATAGACACATCATCTACTAACTCCTCCAGTGCCCACAGTAGCATCGAACTCTTCTTTTGATGTAGAGAACATGGTATTGAATGATACAAGGAGCATGATGAACCAAGCTTTTGTGGGCATGCGCATATGCTTGAAGGACTGGTTGGATGCCGAAGATAGACTAAAAGAATAAGGAAGATATTACACAAGTAGGGTTTTAAACTGGCCGAGCTTGATTGGGTTGGGTTCATCTTGAGCGTGGCTCGAAATTTCCTTGCTCGTGTTCGGCTCGATTTTAGTTCTGAAAGCTCGAGCTCCTCTCGATTTAGCTCGAAATTAAGAGGTCGATTATAATTTCGAAAGCTCGACCTAGTTTTGATTTAACTCAAAATTAAAAACTTATATAAAAAATATAAGTTAATTTTTTTATATATTTTGATACAATTAAAAATGTAAATTATATACTTTTATATAAATTAAATTTATATTTTCTAAGATTTCGACCAATTATGGGATAAATCTACTATTCGTCCCTATACTTTAACCCAATGTTCATTTCCATCCTTGTATTTTAAAAATGTTCAATACAGTCCCCGTACTTTGTGTATTTTGTTCAATACTATCCTTGATGCTGATGTGGCAGCACAGGTGGCATATGGATGAAATACAATCTTTTTTTTTTGAAATTTTTTATTTACAAGTGGTTGTATTTTGTTGACGTGGCAATTTTTTAAAAAAATTATAAAATAAGTTCTTTACTGGGAATTTAAAGCTCACTGACAAGGCAATTGTTTAAAAAAATTATTAATTATATTATTATTTTTTTAAATTTTTAGAAAATAATTTTTATAAAAAAATATTTTTTTTAAATAAATAATTATATTATTAATTTTAAAAAAAAATCAAAGTAATTATTTTTAATTTTTAAAAAATATTTTTTTCAAAAATATTTTATTATTGATATTTGAAATAAATATTTTTATTAAAATTAGTTTTTTAAAAACTAATTAATTATATTATTTTTTTAAAAAACGTTTTTTTAAAAATAATTTTTTAAAAACAATTAATTATATTATTAACATTTTCAAAAATGAATTTGGAAAATATTTTTTTAAAAAAATAAATAATTATATTTTAAATTTTTGAAAAACATGGCCAAATCAACATGCTATAAATTCCCATTAAAAATTTATTTTATATTTTTTAAAAAAAATTTGCCAAGTCAGTACGCCATGTCAGCAAAATATTGTCACGTGTAAATAAAAAAAATCAAAAAAATAGGTCATATTTCATCCGTATGCCACTTGTGTTATGACGTCAGCATTATTGATAGTATTGAACAAAATACGTTAAGTACAGGGACCGTATTGAACATTTTTATATTACAGGGATGGAAATAAACATTGGGTAAAGTACATGGACGAATAGTGGATTTAAAAAGTGATGCTGAATATAAATATAAATAATAAATATTTTAATTATCTCAAATAACATAAAAAATAATATTATTTTAATTATATTTTTGAGATAGGAGAAGCTATAGAGGTGCAGCAGTGCAGGTGCTCAGGTTGGGGAGAAGGTGCTTGGGTGGAGCCGTGGAGGTGCTGTACGTGAAAGGGGGGGGGTGCTTGGGTTGTGGAGGAGCCATGGAGGTGCAGTTGTGCAAGTGCTCGGGTTGGGGAGGAGGTACTCTGGTGGATCTATCGTGCGTGAATGAGCAATAATGGCAGTGCTGATCTTTTGTTTGTTTTTTTACTTTTTAGGTTTTAGTTTTAAGGGGAAATTACACTAAACTATTATATGGTTTGCTTCTATATCAATTCAAAGTCTGTGGTTTAAGTTGTAACAATTTAGAACCCTGTACTTTACTCCGTAATAAAAAAGATACCAAAAACTTAATCGCGTTAATATTTGCTTATGTGGAATTAAAAAAATATAAAAAATTAAAAAAAAAAATCAAAAAATACTAAAAAAATAGGAAAACATAGGAAAATTTCAAAAAAAAAAATTTGAACAACAAAAAATCCCATATACTAAATTAAGAAATTACCAAAAAAACACAAAATCTTTAAAAATACAAAAAATAGAAAAACTTATAGCGCCCCCATAAAACCGCTTAAATTCAAAAATAAATAAATAAAAAAAATGTTTAAACCCCCAAAAATTTAGAAAAAACTTCTAAAAAAATCCGTAATCCAAGAAATTCCAAAAAATAAAAATAAAATAAGCTTACAAAGTTCAAAAAAACAAAAAAAAAATCCGCACAAAACTATTTTAAAAAAGAAAAATTTGAAAAAAATTTAAGAACCGTAGAAAATCCCAAAAAAATCCACAAAATCCCCTAAAAAACTAAAACAAACTAGTTGTAAAATTCCATAAATTTCCCAAAAATCCCAAAATATTGAAAAATAAATATATAATTAGAACCCAAAATTTGTATGTAAACTTCAGATTTTTCGATATTATGGGATTTTTTGGGATTTTATGAAAAATTTTGGAATTTTTGGCAAATATTTTTTGATTTTTCATGAATTTGCTCGCTAGTTTAAAAAAATTCTAGGTTTTTTTAGTTTTTAAGGTATTTTGTTGTTTTTTGTGGATTGCATTTTTTACAAATTTTTTCATATTTTTCTTTATTTTTAAAGAGTTTTTTGGGTTTTTTGAGAAATTTATAAGCTTATTTTATTTTTATTTTTATTTTTTGGAATTTCTTGGATTACGGATTTTTTTAGATGTTTTTTCAAATTTTTTGGGGGTTTAAAGATTTTATTTTATTTTATTTATTTTTGAATTTAAGCGATTTTCTAGGGGTTTTATAAGTTTTTCTATTTTTTGGATTTTTAAAAATTTTTTGTTTTTTTTGGGTAATTTCCTAATTTTATTTATGAAGTTTTTAGTATATAAGATTTTATGTTGTTCAGAATTTTTTAGAAATTTTCTTATGTTTTCCTATTTTTTTAGTATTTTTTGAATTTTTTTAATGCCACGTCAGCAAATATTAACGGGGTTAAGTTTTTGGCACCATTTTGCTCACGGAGTAAAGTGCAGGATACTAAATTGTTACAACTTGAACCACAGACCCTGAATTGATATAGAGGCAAACCACAAGATAGTTTAGTGTAATTTCCCTTAGTTTTAATATGAGACCATGGGAGCCATTGGATCTTTGATCCAATGGTTGGTTGTCAATAGCTATTATAAATATAAATATAAATAAATTATTATATTATATTATATATATTAAAATATACTTTCGAGCTTTCGAGCTGAGTCTGAACGAGCTCGGCTCTAAAGCTCGAAATTTCAAGCCGAGCTCAAGCTTTTATTGGGCCGATCTCGAGTTGCTCATGAATTGCTTGATCATTTGACAACCCTAGACACAAATAGTAAACTAGAGAAGGAACAACACCTTAAATATTATGTATAATGATTGATTGTTGAAGAAAAATTACTTGAAGACTTAGTCCATTTGGAGCCAAAGATTTTTAGATTTGGCGAATGGAAATTGTAATTTATTTTTAAAATTTTATGACATAAACATTTATTTTTAATATTTTTAAAAAACATAATGTTTCTAGTTGTTCACTTTTCAATATAAATAGTTGGAACTATGTGAGTTCTTGAGTTGCCTTGATTACAATTTAGTGAGATTGAATTCTATTAAATACTTGGAACTATGTGAGCTCCTGAGTTGCCTTGCTAACAATTTTGTGAGATTGCATGCTATTGAATTCGTGTAACTATGTGATTTTCGGAGTTGCCTTGATTACACTATTATGAGATAGATTTACTAATTTTGAGTTTGGAAAATTGTTTTAAGTTATACGATAACTATTTCTGTGAAACCTTTTGAGATTATTTCTGACACGTTTTTATTAATCTATTCTTCGACACATTTCATAACTTATGCATGACTTCCTTATTTTTTTAGTGGATACTTATCGGGCTTTCGAGGTCATTATGGTTTTCCTCCCTTTCAGAACGTGATGCCTAGCTCATTTCGGGGTGTAGGAAGGGATTGCTTGCTTAGAGGAGTGACATTTTGTTGAGGCGTGTCTCACCACATTTAGGAATGCTTATCGACTATATTTGGGTGTTATAGAACCTTGTTTAGGAACCCGTGTATCCCTGTAGGATTTGATGGTTTGTAGTGTGTGTTATTATTTAATTTAAAGACCCTGCTATATTCCATTCAAGTATCTTATGGACAATTATGTTTAAAATATCAATTATGTACTTGTGTTAGCTATTGTAATAAGGTTTTGAGGCTGTGTATACAAGTGAGAGGCCCATCCCCACTTGGATGCGACCGGTATGTTGATGTCCTGACCGGGTTTGGGGCGTTACATCACATATATCATAAATTTTATTACAAAAGATTTGTGTAGGAAGATAATACAAATTTTTTTTTTCAGTTGTGTTTTGAATCAAATCCCTAAATTCTAGATTGTAAATATATTTACAATTCCAAAAGAATTTGTGCACTTCAAAATTGATCAAGACCTATGCATGCCTTTGGTATGTTTAAGGATTCTAAGGAATGTATGATATATGTCTTACCAAAAGATGCCATTACATTAAGTATGTAGCTAGAACTTCATTCATCTTAAAATAGAGTAGACACAATTATCAATTGAGAAGATATGGCCTCAGAAGGTAAGAAATTCAACATATTCTTGGTACTTGAGAAAGCTGACTTAACTCCAAAAAAGAAATAATAAATAATAAATAATAAGTTCCTTGAGTGAACCTGTTAGACAAAACATTAAAGTTGGTAATGATAATCCTATTGTGAATGTTGATTCAAAGTTTCTTGATTTTTATAGCTTTTAGAAGGACATTAGAACAAGTATCATTTATTGGAGAATTCATAGTGGATTATGTTGAAAATAACCTAAGACGAGAAACAACAGGGTGCAAAAATAAGGATTACGATGGGAGACTTCACAATCGGTAGTGATAATCCTATTGTGAATGTTGGTTCAAAATTTCTTGATTTTTACAGCTTTTAGAAGGACATTAGAAATGCATCAATTATTAGAGAATTCATAGTGGATTATGTTAAGAGTAACTTAAGAAGAGAAACAACAAGGTGCAAAAACAAAGATTACGATTGGAGAATGCACGCTTCCAAACTACTAGAACACCAAATATTTCAAAAAAGTTTGCTTATCCCTAACTAAATGCTATATTTCTATGTTCATTCAGTACTGATATAACTTATCTCCCTATTATTAAAAATATGTGAATACAATGCACTAAGTGCACATGCAGTTTAGTTAACAAGTGTGGTACTAAGATAATAACTATAAAAGGGAAAAAGAATTGGAGAGAGATAATTGATTGAGTTTTGGGTGTGAAGAATGAGGGAAGACTTCGTGAAAAGAGGGTACTATATCTACTTTTCAATATAGGAGGAGATTAGTGGAGAATTACCCTATAGAACTACACTATTATAGGGTGTGGGAGGGATTCTTTTCCAATCCTCCATTATTACTAAAAAATGTTTTTGTTCACAATTATTCCTTATGGTGTCAAACTTTTCATTATGATATACAAATTGGAAGCAGAAAAGGAAAATCACACAAGGGGGAATATGAGAGGATCATCTTAGAGGAAGACGCGTACCGGAGACAACACTCCTGGAACAACTGGCTGCAACAAGGTGATCATAATACAAAATTTTTCACGTTATTGCTGGTCAAAGGTTAAATGTCAACTGGATAGCCCAGCTCTAACACGAAGGCTCGATTATTACAGCTCCAGCCCAATTCACAGAGGCCATGACCAACTACTCTACCACAATAGGAGGGGTCTAAAGGACGCACACGAACTACCCCAAGGGGAGTAGTCCCCTATTAGCTTATGTTTCCCTAAGGGATGTCGCTAACTGTTATACCCCACTAGTTTTCCAGTTAAAAGGTGATATCTTTATCCACAAGCCCCCTAACGGTTAAGTAAAACATCCATGCTAAAGTCCCTTCTTAGGGCCAAGCATCGCATGCTTTCTAAAGTCCCTGCTAAAGTTCGAGCACTCCATGCTTGCTAAAAGTCTTCTAAAGCCCCTGCTCAGAGCCGAGCATCACATGCTCTCTAAAGTCCCTGCTTAGGGCTGAACACTCCAGGCTCGCAAAAAGTCTCCTAAAGTCCCTCCCATGGATGCTCGCTAAAGTCCCAGTTCAGGGCGGGTACCCTGAGTGTCGCGTACAGCCCTCCTTAGGGTCGGGATCTCCAACTGTTTTTTTTCAAAGCCAAGAACCCTGTGTGTCGCGTACCGGCCCTCCTCAAGGCCAGGATCTTCAACGGTCCTTGCTTAGGGCCGAAACCTCTAACAGTTCCAGTTTAGGGTCGGGCACCCCGAGTGCCGCGTACCTGCCCTCCTCGGGGCCAGAATCTCTAACAGTTCCTCCTCAGAACAGAACATTCGAGTTCCCAACTGAATGTCTTTATTAGAGGATCAGACCCTCCAATTCGAAGATATCGAAAGGTTATAGATTGGGCGAATGACTCGTGGTCCCACTTGAGAGGCACACTAACGAACAAAAGAGAAGGGAACACATTTGATACGACAAGTAAGTACCCTTACCCAAACTCTATCGTTTAATAGCAAACTCATTAGACCAAGAAAGGGAGAAATTTCTATTGACCGAAAAAACAAAAGTGGGAAACAAAGTACATAGGAGATTCAGGGTTGGGAAGGAACAAACTCTAACAGGCACAAAGCTGCTTGGAAATCAAGGGTGGAAAGGTCCAACCCTGGATGCTGTGAGCGACTTGCTGGCACATTCGGAAGCCCTTTTCAGCTCTCCTCTGAGCCGTAAAATGACCCTGCGCCTCAGAAGAAGACTAGTGGGCATGCACGGCCTGAGCCGATGCCTCTTAGATATGGAGCCGATATTGCACCAACTCCTTGTAGTCCGCCATGGCCCGCTCATGCACCTTCTTCAGAGCCGTCGCCTACTCCCGCAATACTCGGTCCATGTTTAATTGAGAAGCAATGGTCGTGGCCTGTGCCAAATCGAGTCGCGACCTGACCCAGTACTCTCTCTGATTCTCTGAGACAATGTCTCCTTAAAATTCTGGATGACACGGTCCTTGCGTGCCAACACGGCTTGGGCATCCCAGATCCCAGTCACGGTCCTCCGTAGAAGGACCCCATCAGTCCTAGTCACGCTTCGGGTATGTCTATCTCTAATATCTTCTGAAGGCGGGTCGCTACAACACCCAACAGAGTGGCGACCTACACTCGCCAACAAAACGGGAGTTAAGAGTAAGGGTAGGGAATAAGTAAAGGGGTAGGACATACCTAAACCCCGACAAGGCTCAAGTGGGATGTAAGATCTCCCTCGCTTAGCCGATCTAACCGCCTCCGGTTAGCACAGTGGCCCTCGAGCAGTGATGGCAAGCGGTTACCATCACAGCAGAAGTGCAGGTCAGCAAGGGACCCCTCATGCTCCTCGGCTCCCACTCTCATATTGGGAGAACTAGGGGATGGGGCCTCCTGTCATCACAAGAGAGTGGGGACAACCCCTCTACCATGGGGTCGACCCAATCCCGAGGGACCGACGGAGAGTGAACCTCCCTGCGTGCCGGCGGGTATGGGTCTCCGAGGGTCTGGAGAATTAGAGAAGACAGGCATCCCCCGTGTTGGGCCCGGGACACTGCTCCCCCAAGTGCCTTCTTTTCTTTGACATCGCTTGCCTAGAAGAATCCATATTGAGGAAGCAAAGTGAATGCCTTAGACCCAGTCACAAAAATAAGATGTGAATCTTATCACAACAACCTCTGCCTTTATAAGGGACAGAGTATAGAGTTGGAGGGACATGGCCCCCGTGAAATGGACCCCTCATGAACGGCCAATGTATGTCCTATGATACTGGCTAAACCGCAAAAAGGTAGCATCGAGGATCGCACCTCATCATAATGACCCCTCGACCACACTAACAGGGGGCACTGTGAATGCTCTCCTTGGTAGTGGAGCCAATTAAAGCCCTCATTCCCCCAAAAAAAGGGATGTATCGGCTTCGAGAAATGCGCCTTGGATGGAAATTCACCCATTATGCCACCTTTCGAGGAAAACTACTGTCGAACCAACTCTCGCTAGGAGATTAGGGTAGGCCCATCACACTCTACGTGCCTTGGGTCACACCCTTGCCTGATGAGGACCACAAATCTGGGCTCCCAAACTTGCAACGAAAGTGAAACGGGTCTGGATGTAGCTCGGAAGGTCCCACACCCGCACAACCTCTAGGAGAGGAGAGCACAACCATCGGGGCTTGGCAATTGAATAAAAAGGGATTCCTTTTGGCTTTTTATTATAAAAAGAGAAATAAATGAAGAAACGATTACAAATATTCGGACTGTGCACACTCTCCCTGACTTAGACGTCGGAAGGGTCAGGTAAAAGGGGTTCAAACCCTAGGGATTCATCCCCGACAAGAGCAACCATAATCTCCCAAAGTACCCCACCGGTAGTGACTTCCTCGAGGGGTGGCCCCCGTGATGCTGCGGGGAGATAGCGTAAAGCCTCCTAAAAACTCAGGGAAGTGATGTCTATCTGTGGATGTTCCCGGAGCAGGGTTTGAAAGGCCTGAAAGCTCCTTGATGCACTCGTCAAGGCCTCCTCGTCAAGTATGGTTGGAAGGTCGAAGAGCGCATAAACCGGGTTATAACTTCGGACCCGCGGATGTTGAGTAGGTCCCAGAAGTTATAAGAGTTTTGAAAATCTGCAACAGCCTTATTGGCAATCTCTCTCTTCGAGCAGACAAAATCTTTCAATTCCTGGTATTCAGGTACCGCCCCATCCTTGGCTCGCGACAGGGCCGGTTGGTGCTCTCCCATCAGCGTCTCAACATTTCGCTTGTGCTTCTCTTTGGTTCGCCTGAGGTGGGACTCGTAGTCCTCCTTCAGATGCGCAAACTCGTCCTAGCGTTTGCCTCGCAGCTGCGTAAAGTCAGCCTCATACTTCTATTCCCGCTTCCTTAGCTGGGCCTCGGCCTGCTCCTTCATATTGTTACACTCGACCTTGTGGGCGTAGACCACAGTGTCCAAGTGCACCTGCAAGTACTCCTTCACAGCCATAAGCTCGGACGAGTGCCCCTCCCGTGCTTAGGACTTGGTGTCCTATTAATGATGATTAGCTGACATTCCACAAGAGAAGCGAGCCTGGCTTTCTCTCCCCCCAGCTTCTTAATTTATTCTCCCCCCGGCTTTCTCATTCGACTTCCGCCAAAGATCAGGAGCCACGACCGGAAGACCCCGACTCCTCCTAATACCCGATTGCCAAATGAGTTATCAAGAGCACCAACTTTACAGACCCATTGGTTAGTGAATAAAATGAAAAATGACAACCAACCCTGATAGCTCGGACCTACCTCTGTACTCGATAATACAAGGCGGGAAGTCAGCTCCTTAGGCTTCAAACGGGCAACTATGACCTGATCCTCGTTATGAAAAGCCAGGGGAAAGGCCTCAAAAGGCGCTGCACTGACCCTTACAGGCGCCTTCATATCCCACGTATGTGGACCACCAACAGGCGTCGGCGTCCTTTCCTTGGGAGTCTGATGACTTATGCGAGACTATTGCCTCGTGGCAATAAGCTTAGGCTACATGGCTGGCCTAGGGAGAGCCATTCCCGCAGGAGAATCCTGCCAGGCTCGATCTCTCCGGCGGTTGATTCGACTCTTCTAGGGTAAAAGAATGGGGGAAGCAGATGCACCCCCTCACACATCCACCTCTTCTCGAATGGTTGCCCAACCTCTCCTATACGAAGAATTTTTTGAGTAAGAGGTGCGACCTTGACTCGAAAGAGGGTCAACGGGGGAACCTCCGCATAAAAACAGGCGGACAAAAAGGTCAACAGATGAGAGCATCCCCAGAGAGAGAAAAAAAAAGGGAGGGCAGCTAACTACAAGAAAACTGGAAGATAGCTACGGAAAAATCCCTCGCTACATCATGAATTTTCGTCGCTAAAATAATTCAGCGAGGGAATAGCGACGGAAAATGTTCCATCGCTATTTAGATCCTAGCAATTATTTTGCGAGGATCTTCTCCGTTGCTGAATATTAGCAACGGAGAAGCGAGATAATATTCCTAGCTAAGAAAGAGCCGAACTTCACCGATGAGAAGCTTAGCGCCCTTTCCTAGCCCGGTCCAGGGGTTGGGTAGAACCTCTATGCCATTTTGCTTCTTGAGTCTTTTCCTTTTCCCATATCAAGACAAGAGGGGATCATCTAGCCCACTATGGGATTGATTGTCCACTAGGGGATTCTAGGGAGGAATTGACCGATAGCTCACCGAGCGTCCACTATGGTATGGATTTCTAGGGTCGATACGAATCATCCCATTGCAACACAAGACCAGTTCTAGATACAGAAGGGGACTAGCTTGACTTCCTCCTCTCACTTGATTCAATTCAATCGCATTTGTCCGGGATAGCGACAGCTAATTAGCCGTCGCTATTCCGTAGTTATATTTAGTCGATATATCTGAATATTAGTGAGAGATTAGGTAGGGATTTTTTCCCTAGCTATTTAGCGACGGCCAA
Source organism: Dioscorea zingiberensis (assembly GCA_026586065.1). Classification (NCBI taxonomy): domain Eukaryota; kingdom Viridiplantae; phylum Streptophyta; class Magnoliopsida; order Dioscoreales; family Dioscoreaceae; genus Dioscorea; species Dioscorea zingiberensis. The sequence continues at coordinate 31,519,409 of CM048821.1, read as the reverse complement.
AGATCCGTCGCTATTTCATAGTTATATTCCGTCACTGAATCTTACCTCTAGCGACGCCTTAGTTAGGGATAATCGTAGCTATTTAGTGAGGGCAGTGTATTCCGTCGCTAGTCCATGCTAAATTCTCTCCCAAACATCCCCTTAATTTAATAAGTTGCTAGGACTTAGCGCGGTATTTACTTTAGCTATTTAGCAAGGGTCTATAGGCCGTCGCTAATCTGTAGCTATTTTCCTAATTTTTTTTAAAATTAATTCCCTCGCTATTCCGTAGCTATTCACTCACCCATATATATATATATATATATATTATTTTTGGTCCCTATAGTACAAAATTAGATATCCACTATAAATTCATAAGCATCTGAAGTAGAATTCAAGCTTCAACATAAGCATCTAGGAAAGAAATTTCAATTAATGCAACAACTAAATTTAATATAATATCATTCAAGTTTTACATAAGATACCCCTCCACATCTTACATATAGTATTCAGTTTCTGGAGATAATAATAGTAAACTCCTTTCAACGAACACAATAACTTTACTTTTTGTCTCTCTTTACAGCTTGAGGGCTTTCATGTCTTGCATTCATTCATGTTGTCTGGAAATTCTTGCATGTATTTAGCAACATGTGTAAGAAGGCCATCAAGGAGCAAAATTATGGCCAAATTTAACTTTTGTAGGGAAAAAAAGAGATAATAATAAGCCTTGAAATGGACTATTCATCTACTAAATATATATATCTACATATATATGAATATTGATGACAATCACAACAAGGTAATATCTAAAATTAAAAAGCTTTTCATCCAAGAAAAGAAAAGGAGGGAAAGAGTGGTTGGTATTTCCTATCCTAATTGTAATTGATTTACCAACTAGAATAACAACTAAAGTTCATGCAATGAATTATCATTCAGTGTGGTTGGTTCACCTAACGCAAGATCATCTTTCTTAGGTAGCTCATATAATAATGTTTCAGAGTGTCCAGTTGGTGATACATAACAACATCTTAATTGACAACAAAGATTATTAGTGAAGAGTCAGACAACTAAACAGTGATTGCAAAGATTAAAGAACATGAAGATAAGGAAGATGACTCAGAGTATGCATGAGACATTAGGAGCTATAACATAGCAATTTATATCAAATCAATACACAAGTTAGTACACAATTTATATGAACTAAACAATGACAGTTTCCAACAGACAACAAGTGATCAGTACACAAGCATTCAAACATACTGAACAGTTTACCAATTTAAGTTGAAGTGACTGCACTAGTAATGTTCCTTCACATAACTACAATATTATGACCTCCAACTTTCAGACCACACATGGATTTTACACAAAAAGAGAAGACAAAGAATTGCATGCATGTGATGTGCAAATATAATGCAGAGACACTTGATTGACTTACAGCAGTTGGAAAGGTTGGAAGAAGTTGCTCATAAATCTGCATAGACTCCGAAATAGGCAAATGCTAAAAAAACCAACATCATCAATCAAGAAACACATGAGAAAACAACAAAAAGGTTTCACCTTTAAATACAAATATGCTCAATAGCATAAACAAAAAGCTCACCAACGCCTTTCTGTTATAAATATCAAGAATTTCAACAGCTTCCATGTTATAAATATCAGTCTCAACATCTTCCATGCCTTTCTATTCGGATTGAAATAGGAACTCAACAAGAATGCAATGAACAAACCCTAACCCTAGAATTCAGTGAGAAAGCAGCATTTTAGGGACCCAAACTTACCTTCGACTCTTCGGCCATGCTCTTCCTTAAATCGCTAAGAAAAATTCTGTTGTGAAGATAGAAGGAGCAATTAATTGGATAGCTTTCGCATAATAGACACGTTTATATTGATTATATAGCATATCATTTATATAGTATAAACACAAGAAAATTTGAAAACCTTTTATCTAGACAAACAATGAAAAAAAAATGCATAATAAACCGTCTCAATCGATCACTAAAGTTAAGAAGTTCAAATAACTTCTTCAAAAAAATGAAGTTCAAATAACAATACCTAAAAGAACATTATTTAAAAAGAGATATAACGTGAGATTTAACAAAGCAAAGCAAAGAGTAAGTCATTAATTCTAAGGTATTCATATATTCACATCAAAGTATAAAAAAAGAGAAAACATGAAAAGAAGTTCAATTGGATGAACATGAAAATTGCATGTGGAATTTGAAAATTGGTAAATTAAGTTCCTTCTTTCCTTTATTATCTGTTGAAATAAAAAAACAAAAAAAAAAAACAAAAAACTAACCAAAGCTTGTCAATATGGTCCTTTATTTAAAAGCTATATCTAAGCCCAACATGTACATTTCTCTAGCTAATAAAATGATGAAGGCTAACTATACCCAATACAAATTGAACCTTCATAAAGGGCAATAGTCTTGACTATTCCTAGAGATTACTAGAAGTTCACATTTTTGTTGTAGATGAAGAATGGTTTTATAAAAAAAAAGGTGGTAGAATAACTGGTGGAACTTAGTTTATTGTCATAATATCAACCTTCCATCCACTTTCTTGTTTGTTAATATTTCTGTTTTAAAATTCATTCAAGTTTATTTATTAAAAAAAAAATCATTCAACTTTCAACCTAAACAGAAAATAACAATCTATGCCCAATAAGATCCTCCATCTGTCCTGAAGTAGCATGATACATTCCCAGTGTGAAGGAAACAGAGAATGTCATTTCAAACCTCGGTAAACAGACTAAAAGTTTTTCTCAAGCTCCATCCATATAAATCCAAAATGTCAATCCAAGTTATTGCATAAAGAAGTTAACCAACTGATACAATTCTTATGATAGACATTGATGCATTCCTATCCACAAGCATAGACAAACAACAGAATTCATTTTGCCATAGATTTGAAAAGAAACATAATTATTCTACAAGACAGAATACGCCAAGAGTAGCAATCTAAAAACTTATCACCATGTTGCAGCAGAAGTTTTGGCTCCTCAAAGCAATGTATCAATCCAAAGTATTTTTGGTGATTTCACATTAAACCTTTGAGCCAAGCACTAGTATCCCAACCCAAATTGTATAATAAGTACATTACTTAGCATGTTGCAATGAAAGGTTTCAAAATTTTCCTTCCATGGAAAGGTTTAATATTAAGTTTTTAACATGTGTTGTAATCTTTCTTTAAAGTATCAATAGTAAGAAAGGAAAAAGGGCCAAGGTGAAGCCATTAACATATGAACTCGATCAAATCCAGTAGGGATTAGACCCTGGCCCTGTGAAAATTTGGCAACACAAAAAAGGGCCTTATTTAATAACTTTAGAAACATAAGATTTTCTATTTCTTTTAACACAATAACCATTTTCTGCATATTTTATAAAGAAAGAAGAGAAGCACTTGCCTTTTGAAACAAGTGATTCAATATCCCAAAAAAAAAGACATGGAGAACAACTATGATGAGTTCAAGTATCTCTAAAATCTCTCATGTTCACAGGTACTTGTTCTCTAGTTTTTGATAAAACAGGATGAATTCTTTGATGATAGTTTTCAATTTTTTCTGATTTTCAATAATAATAATAATGGGCACAATGAAAAGTCAAGTCAATGGTACCATTCAATTTAGAAAAGCCAAATCCAAACCAAGAAAAAGAGAAGTAATAAGATGGACACCAGTGAACCAATATCGATCCTTTCCCTATAAATGATCTTCATCTTCCCTCAGTTGTATGTTTTAATATTTAACATCTTAATCACAGCTAAAATTGCCAAACATCTGACAGATTTCACCATTTGGAAACTAAAACATACTGGAATTTACCTCTTTATTACCAAACAAAACCATAGACCACACTTCTAGCAAGCAAGCATTCAATTCTACAACATAACAAATATAAACAAACCAATACCAGCTTGATAACAACCATAAAAATCACATTCTCCTTAATAGTATATGGGGGCTCAATCATGCAAACATATGTAAAAAACAAACCTCTTTTTTATCTGCATTACATGAGACAATTTATTTAAACTATATGACCCACCCACAAAGAAAGATCAAAGAAAAAAATATATATATATACCTCTAAGAGAAATGGTGTACAGAATCTTGAAAAGAAATGACGAAAAGATGATTTCCCTTGTCCCGACTCTAACTTTTCTTATACCTGCAATAATTTGATAAAATAATTCATTGTAAAGTTTTCCGCAATTTGTTGGCTATATATGGGAAAAATAACACTATTAGTATTCAAAGAGTGTAAAATTTCAACAGATAAAAAAAATGGATCGAATTGCAATTATATAAATTAATGCAAATATTTAAAGAGTGTAAACATGCAGAAAGTAACTGACATTGTAGGTTTTGAAACTAAGAAAGATCATGTATCATGTATTTGGCAGAAAAAATAAAATCTATTAAGGCACAACAAGAGCCATCCAATAAGTAAATGGGTTCATGTATTTGGATGGATGTTTAAAATATCAAACATGATACTTAATTTGCCAATACTTGTCGGATTCTTTATAAACATCATTGTCTTGATCCATATTGTGCCTGGCTTTCTAATATTTAGCATGATTTCTTTTTTCTTTTATTTTACAAAATTAATAGTAAGATTCAACAATTGCCTAATTCCTTTTGATTTATCAAGTTAGCTAGCTTTTATTTGCTTATTATCCAAACTACTGCTTATTGTCCAAACTACGTATCTGACCTAAAATAAATTGTTAATATTCATAGGGTTTTCATAAATATCCCATTAACAAACACTTTCCATTATTTGAGGAAAATATCTTCATGCTTTAAATTTCTATATATTAGGTAGACATCCATGTTTGTTTGATTGATTGTTCATTATCACTTAAATATAATCTATTCTGACCCACTCATGTATGGATATCAAAACTATTTTAAACACCATTCTAATTCATTAAAAACCATGTGAGTGGAAACTTTAAAAAGCTCATCAAGTATTACTATCAAAACTACATTGAAAGGAGAGTATTATACGATACACTTCTAATCCACCAAGGTATTGATATCAGACTACATATTACAAACCATTATTCCATTTAAAACCATACAGAGTAAAGACCAGATCTGCATTAAGATTAAAGTCAGAGATAACATTATAAGACACCATTGTAATCGACTTATGTATTAATATAAAAACTACATTAAAAACCACCATAATCCATTCAAAACCATGTGAGTAGAAGTACATTAAAAATAAATCCAAGATTAATATTATAAGATATTGTTCTAATCCATTTAGGTATTAACAGTAAAAGCACATTAAAACTATTGTAATAAGTTCAAAACCATGTGAGTGGCTACATTAGAAAAAAAAAACTCATCAAATATGAACATCTAATGTTCATTAACAGTTTTGAAGGAATTTAGAAGGCAAGCAAAGTAAGAATACCAGCTTGTGTGCAGCCCTCTTTTAATCACCTGTTTAAAAATTATTACAAATGATAAAGTTGTTGTTCTATGCAAATTTGTTTATATTTATCAAGATGGAGGAAAATTGTTTTAAAAATTTTGGGATAGTTCTACTTATCAAATTATCAAATTTTCGGATACAATGTCGGTTACTATTCGACCGGCAGGATTGCATCATTTCTACATATGTAACGCCCCGACCCGATCCCGGGACCTCGGGCACGTGTGTAGACCGGCCGTAGCCGAGTAGAGACGGGCCCCACCCGGATACAAGGCCTAAGTGTGTAAGCAGATAATGCAAAATAAACAACTTAATTTATTCAAAATAAACAGAGTTCAGCGGAAAATAAATAACAAGGGTTCAAGTACCCTACAAATACCAGGCCCTAAGGGGACCTACAAAACATAATATCTCACTCAAAATAGAAAGATAGACAAGGTCCTCGGACCTCTGCAAATCACCCGACCCACGATCGGCTCAGCTCCTGCGTACTAGTGTCCTACGCCTCAGGATCTGTAAACAGGAAGAAAAACAAGTGCATGAGCTTTCGAATGGAAAGCTCAGTAAGTACCCCTGCGGGGTTCAAGAAATATGATATCAACAAAATGAATATCAAAGCAAACTCGGGGCACGCCCCACAAAGCAAGCCCTAGGAGTCTATCACAAAAATAAACAAGATAATGACTCCTAGCTAAGAGTTCCAACGGAAGCTCCACAAACGTCTTCCGGCCACACCATCATGAACTCGCCGAGAAAACGACCATCCGGTCGCTACGGCCCTCGGGTCGTATGTCGGTAGCGCCACCTGTCTCTCATGTCGACATGGTCAGTGATCGACCCCACTGACTGGCAGGGACAACCAGAGTATCGATCCCTCTGGCATGGCAATGCCGGAGCACCAGGGTGTCCCGTCCCTGAATGTCCGCAAAAAGGAGCTCACCGCCCAATCGAGTCCGGACGAAGAATGTAACACATAGGGATTCCAACATCCTAAATCAATCACACATGCTAAAGATAGATATCAACAAAATCATAGAAGCATGTATGAAAACAAGGCAATGTGTCACAATAACGACATGTCAATAAAATCTCCGAAGAGAGGAAACAAGGCAAGTGTACTTACCTAAAGTCGCAAAGTCTCGTGCTCCACGGGACTTCCCGATGCATCCAAGTCAAAATCTGCCAAGGGCATGTCTACTCTCAATAAAAGTAAACGTTTATAGCTACTAAATTTTACAATGCATGCTTTAACGGGCCTGAGTCCGGCTTAGTGGGCCTTCCTTCCTCTTGGTTGAACCCAACCCCAAACGAAGCCCATTCATGAGTTCCAGAATTAGTTAATTGTAATATCAACTAATTTACTCATTTCTTTATTCTCTAATAAATCAATTAATTCTTTACTCCCGATCAATTGATTTTCAATTAGTTACTTGATAACCTATAGTTGTTCTTTAAACATCTAATAAATTAATTTAGCAAAATTAATTAACTCAACTAATTAATTGTTCTCACATCTTGTTAATCAAGGAAGTACCTCATCATATCAATTTTGAATCCCTTGATTTATAATTTCGTTGACTAACATAGTTAATTAATTAATTATCCCAAATTAATTAATTTCTAGTCAACCTATTATTTAGTGGGATCAAAAATTTTAGTTGTCAACCAAGTAGATTGGATTTTATAACTAATTAACATGATCTCCTTTTTAATTAGTTAGATCCAAAAAACTAGTTAATCAAGACAACTAATTATCCAATTAGTCATTCAACTAATTGTCTTTCAATTAATCATCCAACTAACCATCTAGTTATTCAACTAATTAATCCTTTAATTAATTATCCAAATTAATCAATCTCTAATTAGTTAACTTACTAATCACGTAATTATCAATTAATTAAACCAATTAATTGAAATACTTACTAATTAGTTAACAGTTAAATAAAACTAACATTTTAATTAATCCTTTAATAACCAACTAATCTAACGGTTTCTCTCTCTCTCTTATCTCCTTCTCAGGCCGAGACTTCGCCGGAAGTGAAGAAGCGGCGCCACTTGCCGTGGTGGAGTTCTTTGTGGCCCAGCCGTGAAGTTTCCAGACGGTCCGTGGCGAGTCACGCGACCCTACGTCCGTCTGTCTCCTTTTCTCCCCACGATTCCGCGAGCGCGGCGAAGTCCCGAAAGCATCCCCTCACGTGGCGTTATTTCGACGGAGACCAACAAGGAACGCTCGTGGCCCTCCGGCGTCCGTCGCCCTAGCCATAGTTCTACCATGCATGCTCGATAAGAACGGAAGAAAAGAGAAACCAGAACTCACCGGAGACGGCGAGGGTACGCTCGCGAAGCTTCACTGCTCGTCGGGGAAGAGCAGGGGCGGCAATCCTCCCCTCTTCTCTGCCCTCAGGTCCTGGCGACAGGATCCCTTCAGTCCCCCTCCTCTCCTTCGATCTCCCTCAGTGTTGGTGGCTCGCCGTCGCACAGTGGTGGCGCTGATGCCCGAACAGCACTCTTTCGGTCTGTTCTTATAGGAGGCTGAGGGGTGGATCGCGATCCACTGATTCGGAGTCGAAATCCAGGTTTCTATGTTTGATTATCAATCAATTATCGTGTTTTCCTTTTCAGGTTGCCTGGAGATCGCGGTGGCGTTGAAGACTGAAGAAGAAGAAAGATTAATACGCCGAGATTGGCTCCTCTATCAAATCTAACGGTTGGGAGCCAGACCGCACGGTGAGGGCTCCCACACGCTCATCTTTGTGGCTGAATCGGAGGGTCCAAACGGTGCCTCGCGATTCGCATTTATCAAATGCACTGCCTCGGCCCCTTCTATAGAGGCTTTTCTCACGGTCTTTTGCACTAAGGCCCTCTCGCCTACAAATTCACCCTTTGGTCCCTGGAGTGTGAGAGAGATACTATTTCATTAAGGTCCCTTATCTCTTCTAGTTTACATTCAGGTCCTTCACCAGAGACATTATCTTTTACCTTGTGGTCCTCAACTTTTAATGAAATTCTTATTTAGTCCTTGGCGGCCTATTAATTTAAATTCATAATTTAAATTGATTTCCTTCTCCTTCCTTAAATAAACCTAATCAAACCATCTTAGAATATTCCCAAATTAAATTAAATCAATCTTAATTTAATCTAATTCTCCCCATTACCATTTTGGACCAATCATGATCAATTTAAAATAGTTTCCTAATTTAATTAAATTGGTCACTTCCAAATTTAATTAAACAAATACCTAATTTACTTAAATGAATTATTCCATAACCTATTAATTCTTTTTAAACTCTCTCATGGCCATTTTACCAAAATGCCCCCTGGAGCTTGTAAATCCCCAAAATGCCCCCCTTTTGCATTTTAATTAAGAAATTAATTTAGAGGGAAAAATTTAAATCCTTTATTTTACTAAGAAAAATCTTGGGTTTTACAACATATATATATATATATATATATATATATATATATATATAAAATTTTAACCGCACCAGAATCAACTAAGCTAAGTAATTATAAAACCTATACAATATTCTAATTTAACATCTGAACCAGATACAATAAACAGATAAATAAATGAATGGGAATATTACAAAGATAAAGAACAATAGTTGCTGGATGTAGTGATAAGAAGAAGAACCCTAATCAATATGAGAAAATACACTGAGATTTTGCTGTCCATATCCTGGTTTGCTGAATACTCAAAATCAAACTCCTCAATGACTTATTATTATTGTACAATTTTGATGGGGATTTGACCCAAACCTAAATATATTATTTTTTCCATCAATCAAGGATGATGTAAACAAGTTGTTTCAGAATACTTCTCATTCATGCCTTTGAAAATTTGGGGATGAGGAATTGGAAACAATGTTTATTCAATTCAACCTCACAACTAGCAACAACAACCAAGAATATGGTTTCCTATTTCTAAGTGTTTGGACCTTGTTGGGATGATGGATGAGGGCTCCATACTCTGGATCCACAATATAGTTCAAAACTACTTGAACAATCCATATTATCTCCTTCCTAAGTCAGATTGTGTGGGCAAAAGTCTAAGTCATATTACAGCACAAGACCTACAACATGATTATTTATAGAAATTCAAGAAAACCAAAACCTCCATTTATCTATTACAAAATGCTTATAAAAATTTAATGTTTTAACCTAATCACCTTTACCAATCTTTTCACATCATTCTTAGTTCCTAGAATCCCAAAATGAAGAAAAAGACAAAAAAGACAGTAAATTTCTACTAAAAAACAACTTCACGGCCAATCACACAAATCTAAAATAATCCTATAATATTTCACAGCAATCCCGTCCAAAATCCCAAATTACAAAGGCTTAAATCCAAAAAAAAGTCCACTTATTCAAAATAAAGGCCCATAGTCACTAAATCAAACGCAATCGATTCAAAATATCGGACAGGCATTAAGGCCAAGGACTAACCAAGTAGCAGTGGCGAATTTCCTGATCGCAAGGTGGGTCGAAGCGCTAACCTTACCACAACAATCGTGCTTAATCTCCACCGGCGAGGGGAAGCATAGCGGTAAGGAGGAAAAGGGTGCGCTAGGTTTTGACAAGGAGGAGAAGCTCACGCTAGGTCAAGGAGGAGAAGGGAACGCACGAAAACCCTAAGTAATGAAGTGAATACAAATGAGAGGAAAATGAAAACTAGGGCGCGTGAATGAAATTTTTGGAGGGTAATTTAGCTAGGGAAATATCCTCAGCTAAATCCCTCGCTAAATATCGTCTCTACAAAACTTACTTAGTTGAAATTAGCGACGGACAAATCCGTCGCTAACTATCCACTTCCAGCATAAATACATTATATGTATTGAAATTAGTGACGGACAAATCTGTCGCTACATATCCATCGGGATAGGAGAAATATCAAAATTAGCGAGGGATATTTCCGTCGCTATGTATCTAACCTCAAATGATAAATATTGCAATTAGCGACGGATATTTCCGTCGCTAAATATCTACCCTTAAATGATAAATATTGCACTTAACGACGGATATTTCCGTCGCTAAATCTCCTTTGGAAATGATACACATGGAAAATAGTGACGGAATAAAGTCTAGCTAATTAGCTAGAGAAAAATCCGTCGCTAAATATCCACTATCCCAAATGATAGATACGAAACTTAGCGATGGATTGTTCCATCGCGAAATATCCCCGTACAAAATTATATGCATTGGAATTAGCGACGGGTTTTTTCGTCGCTAAATATCCCTCTTCCCAAAATTATATATAGAAATTAGCGATGAAAATATCCGTTGCTAAATCTCCACTAGCACAAATGATAGATATTGACATTAGCGACAGATTTTTCCGTCGCTACATAACTATTGTAAGAAAGAATAAATCTTGAAATTAGCGACGGATATTTCCGTTGCTAAATATCACTGTGCCAAAGCTTCTATATAACCATTAGCAACGGACTTTTTCGTCATTAAATATAATTCCAAATTTATATACATGGATATTAGCTGCGGAATAATCCATCGCTAAATATCACTCCTTCCAAAATAATATATATTAAAGTTGGCGACGGATTGTTCCGTCGCTATGTGCACGACAAGGGGCGTGGCAATTCCTTCACGTGTAACTTTAGCGACGGAAGTCTTTTTCCCTCGCTATTCCCTAGCTAAATGCAAATTCGTTGCAAAGTTCTAGCTAATTTACAATGAATTATTTCCGTCGCTAATATCCATCGTAATTTCGTTGTTTTCTTGTAGTGTTAATTATATACCTGCGGATCGAAGAAAGCCCGGTCTTATGGAGAACAGACTTCGATATAAGACGTGAAAGATCTTGGACACCAAGTCCGTAAAAGAGGGAAAGTTGTCTCTCCTCGCTTTCGGATACCCTTGTCTCATAATCCCAGCTTGGAAAGAGTTGGCTTCATAGGGTAGGAACGTCCCAGCCGCCCTTGTAAGAGATGAACACAAAAGATGACCTCCACTGTGGGAGCGTGGGAAAGAGAAAATTCAAACACGACTTGTCCCTTAGGTCGAAGAAAAACTAATCTCCGAGCTCGGGGACTCTCCTCAGGAAAAAAAGAAGCCAAAATAGATGAACGGAGGGAGGAAGGCCGAAACGGTGGAGAGTGATTACAAACCAACACAAGATCCTCAAGTTGTATGGGTGGAGTTGCGGGAGGCACGCCTTATAAAACCTAATTACTTCTTAGATAAAGGAATGCAAAGAGAAACGGAGACCCACTTTGAAAAACGCCAAGTAAACCGCAAGCTTCCTTGGTATGAGGCGGTTGGCCTTTTCGGAAGCAAGAAGGGGCTGAAGTTTGAAAGGAGGGAGGACGTTGAAATGGCTTTCCCTATGAAAGAAATTGAGGTCTATCACTCTGCTGGGGAAGGAGTCGGCTACCAAAATAACCACTTCCGGAGGAACAGAACCTTTTTCCATTATTCCCTATTAGAAAAAAGGGTCTTATAGGCAAGAAAGTTACCAGAGCAAAGAGATAGAGAGACAGGATGGAAGGTGCAAGAGCAACAGATGGGGAGCATATGAGGAAGGCATCTCATCATTTTAACCCTATGTTGATATCAAAAATATATATATATATATATATATATATATATATATATATATATGAGCTTTGAAAATATGAAATATCTCAAGGGTCAATATGAAATATTTCATATAAATTACGATGAAATATTTTAAATGAAAATATCTTGAAATTAAGATATTTAATGATCCCGAGATGGGCCAAGGACATAAATCTCAAAATCGCCCTTGAGAACACATATCTCAAGGCAACCTCAAATCTCGAATTGTCTCTGAGAGCATATATCTCGAGGCAATCTCAAATCTTAGGATAGCCCGAACACATATCCCGAGGAAATCCTAAATAGCCCGAGAACATATCTTGAGGCAATAAGATAACACTAATCCCAAGATGCCCAAATACAAATCCCAAGGCATCATGAGGCATCATGAGGCATCATGAGAATACCAATCCCGAGGCAGACATTAAAATAAAATAATAAAAAAAAGAAAGAATAAATATTCAAAGTTTGATTTGATCTCATCCAATGGAGCAGTTAATTCAAATTTTAAAATTCTCGTTTGTCTCTATCCCTCAATATTAGTTAAAAAAATCGGTATTATCCCTCACAACGTAGTTTATCTCCTTCGCACGTTAATTTAATATTTAAAAAAAAGGATGGATATTATCCCTTGGCAACCCGGTTTATCTCCATCCGTGATTTAAGACAAAATATAAAGGATTTTGAAATTATCAGGTAGTTTATCTTGTAATGTTTAAAATAAAATATAAATTTTTTTTGGTCGCATTGGGGATAAGATCAAAACGGGGACGATAATGTCAAACAAAAAAAACTATCTAATATCTTGTTGGATCCTTGGTATATAAAAAGGGAATACTAAGATGAAAATAGGGGGGAGGGGGGAAAAGGTAGCAGAAGATCAAGACCCCTCCTCACCCATATTTTTCATCATGTTGTTGCTACCCTGTCGTCTTCGGCCTCTCCCTTGTGGATGTCGTTGACGCCAGTCTTCACCAAATCGTCAGGGCTCCCTTGTGGACGCTGTTGCTGCTGCCTCTGTCGTCTTCGGCCTCTCCCTTGCGGATGTCGTTGACGCCGGTCTTCACCAAATCGTCGAGCCACCCTTGTGGGGCTGTTGTCGCGGCCGAGCCACCCTCGTGGGGCTATCGTCGCTGTCGAGCCACCCTTGTGGGGTTACTGCCGCCGCTGATCGCCGTTCTTGCCTCCACTAGAGATGAAGCCTTCTTTTATGAGAAAAGACAAATAAAAAATTAAATAAATAAAAGATGGAATTAAAAAAAGGATATGAAATGAAATCAATAAAAACAAAACGGGCAGAGAGATTAAAAAAATTTTAAATAAAAAAACTGATTAAAAAAAACAAAAAAAAACAAACAAAATTGATAAGTTGACAGAAATTGAAGCAAAGGGCATTTCAAAGTGGAAGCTTCATGGAGAAAGGCTACAACTAGAGTTAAAGAAAAACATCATAATCTGGGTCATTGCTTGATGTCTTTGGAGATTCAGATTATGCTCATTAATTAATATGCAAGTCAGGAGTCCAAGCCTATCAAACCCAGTGATCATGAAGCTATGGTGAATCCAAAAAACTAAAATTCCCTGGAAGGTTGTGAGCAGCCCTTCAATGTTGGCAAATCAAAAGCAAGCCATTGCTGCAGTTATAGTAAAAGTGATGCTGCAACACTTATGTATATGTACACATTTTTCCAGGAATACCAATTGCCATGATAAAGAGAAAAGAAAAGAACTTGTTGATGCCACTGTGTGTTGCCGTTGCTATGATGATACTACTATGCCACTGCAAAATCAAAGAGAAAGAAAAAGGTTACTCTTGTGTTAGCAAATTGAAAAGGTCGCTATCTTTTGCCAATCTGTGCTGCTGTCACTGCTTATGGAGCTGCCGCTGCCCTTGTCGTGTTGGTACTTCCACACTGCCACAAATTGCCGCCGCGACTGATCGTTTCCTGCAGAAATGAGAAACAAAGAAAAGAAGAAGAGGCTGAAGCTGCTGCCTGCAGTTCTGCCAGCTTGACCATTCTTCACTCAAAAGTCAATAACTTTTGATAGGAAGCTCCGATCGATGTGAAATTCGCTGCATTGGAAACTAGACTTCCAGAGCTTTCCAACCATGTATGGTATAGTCCCTATCAGTAGCCCAGTTGGTATAGATTTTGATGGAAAGAGAGATCAATTCCTACAATTCTGCCAGCCTGACCACCATCTATCAAAATGCCAATAACTTTTGATAGAAAACTCCGATCGAGATGAAATTTGCGGCATTGGAAACTAGACATCCAGGTCTTTCCAACTATATATGGTACAGCTCATTTTGATAGCCCAGTTGGTACATATTCTGATTACAAGGCATGGCAGATTGTCATGGACTTTTTGTGGGTCATTAGCAACCATAACGTGCATCTTGAGGCGAGTGATAAAATATAAATCTCAGATTGGCACGCATCTTGATGCGATGATGGAATACACATCTCGATGCAGCCAATGAAGTATAAAACGACACGGGTTTTGAGGTGGTGATAGAACACATATCTTAAGGCAGCCGATGCGAATCTCGAGGTGGCAATTCAGCTTAGAGCATTAGATGAAAGTATAAATGTTGAAGCAGCCAAAGAAACTTAAAATCCCAAAACGGCGAAACAGACAAGGCGACACCAGATATGTACAAATAAATGATATGTATGCATATGATAATATATCCATATGTAATGAAAATTATGTTCTGCAAATAAATGAAATTATTTTTATTCATTGCCTCTCTACTTGTACTTTTGCCCTTAATCGGAGGTTCCCACGACATTGTCTAAGGTAATTAATAATAGAGGCTTGCCTCTCTATATCCATATGTAATGAAAATTATGTTCTGCAAATAAATGAAATTATTTTTATTCATTGCCTCTCTACTTGTACTTTTGCCCTTAATCGGAGGTTCCCACGACATTGTCTGAGGTAATTAATAATAAAGGCTTGCCTCTATTAGGAATGGAAGCACCCACAATATTAAAATTAAATAAAATAAAATGATCATTTGTGATTCGATGTATCGCCTGGTGTCTTCTTCACAGACACGATGCCAGGTGGGTATTTTCTATCCCACACCCTACACCAGAATTTGACAAGCCGTGACGCCTCACAAGAAAGCATCTGCCCGAAAACAAACAAGTGGAGAAAACAAGCACGTGGACTCTAGTCCACTTGATGTTTTGGGAATCCCGCTTGGGGAGTGATGCTTATCATGTCCTCAGTTGCCTTCTATTAAGGGAGGTGACATGTGGGCTAGGAAACCGAGCTCGGCCTGACATGCCTACCTCAGTGCCATCCTTTCACCAGACCTTCGGGAAACCAACTCTTCGGATAACAAGACACTAGAAGGTCTCCCTGAAAGCCAAGAAGGCGAAAAGCGAAGGGGCGCACTATCACCCAGTGATTATGCATAGGATGGGATAACCGCCCAAAGTCAACCCAGGGCAGGAGTGATAGGCTTGGGAGGCATAAAACCCTAGGTATTTGCCCATGACTCAACTCCCTAAGCCGGATTAAGCTGGAAGTTTACCGTCTTGAGGAGCTGGGAGGCAAGTGTTTTGGGGGAAAAGCCCATCGACATATGGTGTTACTCGGTTAGAGGCGAGGGCGCAAGACCACTCCAACTACCCGGCCTTCCATGATGGGGACACATGTAGATTTCCCCCATTATCTCCTGATAGGAGAATGCTCATCTGCACAGATGACAGGGGGCACATCCCCATCATAGGGGCGCGGGTCTATATAAGACATGCCCCCCCGCACAACAAACAAAGGGGACCTCCAGACAAGGGCCTAACCCCGGCCTTAGAAGGGTCATCCCTTGACCAACAATAGTCAGGACTATTGCTTAGGTATAAAAGAGGGACCAAGGGGAAAGTCGAGAATAAGGGCCTTCTTCTACAAGAGAACCCTCTACTTCCAAGGAAAAGCTCCCTTCCCTACTATTCTTTTGCTACTTTCTACCTCTCATTCCCTCTTTTTCTCCTACTTCCTACGCCCAACTAACTCGAGCATCGGAGGGTCTGAATGAAAAACCCTCTAGACTTCTTTATTTTGCAGGAGGGGAGGAACCCTTTTCGCTGGCCGTTGCTAAATCTCTAATCCCGCCGAGAGGCTCATAGTCCCAACTCACACTACTTTTACACTTATTTTCCTCAATTGAATTCTAGGCGGAGAACAGATCCCGAGGCCATATTCGTTTAGAGCATCAACATCTTATATTAGCTGCCATGATACTGTTAGAACAAATTCTCATGTATTACAGATAAAATCGATTATAATTATAATGAACATAGAAAATGAAATGTACTTACAAACTAGAGGGGGGCACGGGCCGGTTAACCGCGCCCGACCCGCCGGGTCCGGGTCGGCCAAAGACCAACCCTTAACCGGCCTGTGCTACAGTCCCGGTCTGGCGGGCCGGGTTGACCAGACTGACCCGCCGGGTTACGGGTCACCTATCGGCCTAGGCCTCCCTCAGAACCGGCGGGCCGGGCCGTAACCCACCGGTCCACTGCCAGCCATCCAGTTTTTCTAATTTTTTTTTAAATACCATAAATTGTTCTGAGTCTGACTAATTAGTGGAAAATGTAAATTTTTGTTTATTAATTAATTGATATTTATGGATATTTCTTTTTGAAAAAGAGAGGTAATTGAGTTGCCGAGCAAATAAGCAAAGCTCCAGCCGTCCAACGATCGAGGCAACGGAGAGCAAGGCTGCACGAGGCTCGCTGGAGAAGAATCTGGGGTCATAGGACTAGGCGCGATGGCGCAGAAGGAAGACGATGGTCGAAGTTCTTCGACGTCATTGATGGAGGCATCGACGGAGCTGGAAATAGAGAGGAAATCATCGGAGTAGGTGTTGGAGGGTGCATCCTCAGAACAAGAGATGGAGTCGGAGATCTTGCCGGCGATTCGTATTTGGACGATGACAACTGGGAGATGAAAGCCCCAATGATCCAAGTAGATTAGCAAAGCGATGAGGAACTGATTTGCCATTGTTACCTCCTTTGAAAAACAAGGTAAGGGGATTGGATGGTATAGCGAGGGTAGAGGGGATCCAAGTATGTAAAATGACAAGGTGGTAGGGATTTGATGCGGTTTCCTTTCCATTGGTGATGATAATTTGGAGAAATTTGGGGGGAGATTTGAGTGATTTTTTTTTCCTTTTCTTCACTTGATTTTAATACAAGTGTTGTCAATTTTGGATTTTGAAGAAATTATGTGAATTTGTGTCATAGTTCAGTGATTTGGTAGCTGAGGTGTGGAGGGGGCCGGCCCGGCGGGTTCATGGGTCAAGCCGACAGGTTGACCCGCCGTGTCACTGGTTGGGAAAACCCCGACTCAATCAACCGCCATCTAGCGGGCGATTCATCGCTTTTCCGGCCCTGCCCGCCAGGTTGGCTGACTCTGCGGGTTTTGCCAGGCCGGTTCCCGGCCGGTCCGGGTCAAAACCCGGCCCGTGCCGACCTCTATTACAAACTTGTATGTTTGATATTTTCCCTGTGAAAACAAATGAGAATAACAAATAGGATTTATAAATAAGAACAACAAATATTAGTACCTGAAGTGCGATGTTGTTGTTGTCCTAAGGCATAATTCTGCCTTTTGTGTAAGGGTTTGTCATGAAGTATTCCCCAAGCATTCGACTGATGTGGTCTCTCTTAAGAACACAACTTGGAGAAATCTGATGGAGTGTTTCGTGGGGCAACCAAAGTCATAAAAATCAAAAGAGAAGAAAGGAGTAGAAGATCAAAGAAACAATAAAAACTAATTGATAATTTGTCAGAGAAGCGGCTGGTGTTTTTTCTCACTTGTGTAGCCCCCATGCTCATTTAACCTTTCCATATAAATACAAAACACTAGCCATTTTCGGAGAGCAATGGTCACACTAATTTGAAAACTATTATATCCTATAAAACAATTGTCATAAAATCAAAACTGTAAAATAAATTAAATAAATGAATAATATATCAATCAATTTAATTTTTGAGTTTTCTATTTTTAGAACCTTTTAAAATTCGAATAGACACATCATCTACTAACTCCTCCAGTGCCCACAGTAGCATCGAACTCTTCTTTTGATGTAGAGAACATGGTATTGAATGATACAAGGAGCATGATGAACCAAGCTTTTGTGGGCATGCGCATATGCTTGAAGGACTGGTTGGATGCCGAAGATAGACTAAAAGAATAAGGAAGATATTACACAAGTAGGGTTTTAAACTGGCCGAGCTTGATTGGGTTGGGTTCATCTTGAGCGTGGCTCGAAATTTCCTTGTTCGTGTTCGGCTCGATTTTAGTTCTGAAAGCTCGAGCTCCGCTCGATTTAGCTCGAAATTAAGAGGTCGATTATAATTTCGAAAGCTCGACCTAGTTTTGATTTAACTCGAAATTAAAAACTTATATAAAAAATATAAGTTAATTTTTTTTATATATTTTGATACAATTAAAAATGTAAATTATATACTTTTATATAAATTAAATTTATATTTTCTAAGATTTCGACCAATTATGGGATAAATCTATTATTCGTCCCTATACTTTAACCCAATGTTCATTTCCATCCTTGTATTTTAAAAATGTTCAATACAGTCCCCGTACTTTGTGTATTTTGTTCAATACTATCCTTGATGCTGATGTGGCAGCACAGGTGGCATATGGATGAAATACAATCTCTTTTTTTTTTGAAATTTTTTATTTACAAGTGGCTGTATTTTGTTGACGTGGCAATTTTTTTAAAAAAATTATAAAATAAGTTCTTTACTGGGAATTTAAAGCTCACTGACAAGGCAATTGTTTAAAAAAATTATTAATTATATTATTATTTTTTTAATTTTTTAGAAAATAATTTTTATAAAAAAATATTTTTTAAAATAAATAATTATATTATTAATTTTAAAAAAAATCAAAGTAATTATTTTTAATTTTTAAAAAATATTTTTTTTCAAAAATATTTTATTATTGATATTTGAAAAAAATATTTTTATTAAAATTAGTTTTTAAACAAATTTAAAATTTAGTTTTTTAAAAACTAATTAATTATATTATTTTTTTAAAAAACGTTTTTTTAAAACTAATTTTTTAAAAACAATTAATTATATTATTAACATTTTCAAAAATGAATTTGGAAAAATATTTTTTAAAAAAAATAAATAATTATATTTTAAATTTTTGAAAAACATGGCCAAATCAGCATGCTATAAATTCCCATTAAAAATTTATTTTATATTTTTTAAAAAAAAATTGCCAAGGCAGTACGCCATGTCAGCGAAATACTGTCACGTGTAAATAAAAAAAATCAAAAAAATAGGTCATATTTCATCCGTATGCCACTTATGCTATGACGTCAGCATTATTGATAGTATTGAACAAAATACGTTAAGTACAGGGACCGTATTGAACATTTTTATATTGAGTAATGATATATATCATGACTAGATTTCCCGAATAGATTTCATGAAATGATCTCAACCATCCATGTCATCTTGAGATCATCAATACCACCATCTCGAGATGACATGGATGGTTGAGATCATTTCATGAAGTCTATTCGGGAAGTCTAATCATGATATATATCATTATTCTTTTATATTATAGGGATGGAAATAAACATTGGGTAAAGTACATGGACGAATAGTGGATTTAAAAAGTGATGCTGAATATAAATATAAATAATAAATATTTTAATTATCTCAAATAATATAAAAAATAATATTATTTTAATTATATTTTTGAGATAGGAGAAGCTATAGAGGTGCAGCAGTGCAGGTGCTCAGGTTGGGGAGAAGGTGCTTGGGTGGAGCCGTGGAGGTGCTGTACGTGAAAGGGGGGTGCTTGGGTTGTGGAGGAGCCATGGAGGTGCAGTCGTGCAAGTGCTCGGGTTGGGGAGGAGGTACTCTGGTGGATCTATCGTGCGTGAATGAGCAATAATGGCGGTGCTGATCTTTTGTTTGTTTTTTTACTTTTTAGGTTTTAGTTTTAAGGGGAAATTACACTAAACTACCCTGTGGTTTGCCTCTATATCAATTCAGGGTCTGTAGTTTAAGTTGTAACAATTTAGTACCATGTACTTTACTCCGTGAGCAAAAATGTGCCAAAAAATTAACCCCGTTAATATTTGTTGATGTGGCATTAAAAAAATAGAAAAAATTCAAAAAATTCAAAGAATACTAAAAAAGTAGGAAAACATAGGAAAATTTCAAAAAGAAAAATTTGAACAACAAAAAATCCCATATACTAAATTAAGAAATTACCAAAAAAACACAAAATCTTTAAAAATACAAAAAATAGAAAAACTTATAGCGCCCCCATAAAACCGCTTAAATTCAAAAATAAATAAATAAATAAAATCTTTAAACCCCCAAAAAATTAGAAAAAACTTCTAAAAAAATCCGTAATCCAAGAAATTCCAAAAAATAAAAATAAAATAAGCTTACAAAGTTCAAAAAAACAAAAAAAAATCCGCACAAAACTATTTTAAAAAAAGAATTTAAGAACCGTAGAAAATCCCAAAAAAATCCACAAAATCCCCTAAAAAACTAAAACAAACTAGAAAAATTTGTAAAATTCCATAAATTTCCCAAAAATCCCAAAATATTGAAAAATAAATATATAATTAGAACCCAAAATTTGTATGTAAACTTCAGATTTTTCGATATTATGGGATTTTTTGGGATTTTATGAAAATTTTTGGAATTTTTGGCAAATATTTTTTGATTTTTCATGAATTTGCTCGCTAGTTTAAAAAAATTCTAGGTTTTTTTTTTAGTTTTTAAGGTATTTTGTTGTTTTTTGTGGATTGCATTTTTTACAAATTTTTTCATATTTTTCTTTATTTTTAAAGAGTTTTTTGGGTTTTTTGAGAAATTTATAAGCTTATTTTATTTTTATTTTTATTTTTTGGAATTTCTTGGATTACGGATTTTTTTAGATGTTTTTTCAAATTTTTTGGGGGTTTAAAGATTTTATTTTATTTTATTTTATTTTTGAATTTAAGAGATTATCTAGGGGTTTTATAAGTTTTTCTATTTTTTGGATTTTTTAAAAAAAAATTTTGGGTAATTTCCTAGTTTTATTTATGAAGTTTTTAGTATATAAGATTTTATGTTGTTCAGAATTTTTTAGAAATTTTCTTATGTTTTCCTATTTTTTTAGTACTTTTTGAATTTTTTTTAATGCCACGTCGTGAAATATTACTTGAGGGTTAAGTTTTTGGCACCATTTTGCTCACGGAGTAAAGTGCAGGATACTAAATTGTTACAACTTGAACCACAGACCCTGAATTGATATAGAGGCAAACCACAAGATAGTTTAGTGTAATTTCCCTTAGTTTTAATATGAGACCATGGGAGCCATTGGATTTTTGATTCAATGGTTGGTTGTCAATAGCTATTATAAATATAAATATAAATAAATTATTATATTGTATTATATATATATATATTAAAATATACTTTCGAGCTTTCGAGCTGAGTCTGAACGAGCTCGGCTCTAAAGCTCGAAAATTTCAAGCCGAGCTCAAGCTTTTATTGGGCCGATCTCGAGTTGCTCATGAATTGCTTGATCATTTGACAACCCTAGACACAAATAGTAAACTAGAGAAGGAACAACACCTTAAATATTATGTATTGATAATGATTGATTGTTGAAGAAAAATTACTTGAAGACTTAGTCCATTTGGAGCCAAAGATTTTTAGATTTGGCGAATGGAAATTGTAATTTATTTTTAAAAATTTATGACATAAACATTTATTTTTAATATTTTTAAAAAACATAATGTTTCTAGTTGTTCACTTTTCAATATATATATATATATTGATAAGGGTAAAAATGATCAGCCACGTGGACATATCTGAGCTGTCCGGCTAGCCAACTTGATCTACCTGCTTGGCAATCCCTCATCCACTCCGCACATGCCTAATAAATCCTATCGCCCCAAATGTTTCTCTAGCTGACACAAATCTCCCTCACTCTGACAAGAGATCAGGGCCAAAGTCAGAGCATAGGGAAAAGCAACGGTAAGGAATTAATTGATCGAATGACTTGTGTCATAATATAAGTACGGTTAACAAGGGACCTGAACCCAAAAAGAACGAGCGCCCATACTAAACTTAGCGACAAGACAACCCCCACTTACATACCGACTGGACGGGAGGAGCGACCCACTTGAACCCCGACTGGACGGATGCGAGAGCCCATTTGGCTCCTGATCGGACAGACGAGACAGCCATGCATAGTCCTCGACTTATAAGTTAGGGGAAAATGACCTGATTCTTGAGAGGACAGGGAAAAAGTCATCCCTGACATCGAAGGGACAGGTCCGAAAAAGCCGACCCGACGTAAAGAAAAGCCACCATCACATCTGCTGAACAAGATGCCGATCACTTCGGCTAAGGCTATAAATATGAGAAGATATCATCAGGAGAGAGGGTAAGCAACAGGAGATGGTATTCTCCCCACTTCATACAAAAAAAAGAATCCTTCTAACTTGATCGTCGGAGCTAGAACCGGGCATTCAGGCCCAACTCCGATCGGTTACTTTTCTGTGCAGGTATCTCGATCTTCGGGAGGCGTTCAAGGATTCCCTCAGCTATTGTCAAGGTCAACCCAATCAAATATAAATCTAACCGTTGATCTAGAATCAGTGCCGATCTCTAGATAGGCACCGATTCTAGCCGCAACATATATATATATATATTTTTGGAATTGATTATTATGTAATTTATCGATTAAATATTAATAAAAATTCCAATTTTTTTATGTTTGAAAATTTTTGGGAATTTCTAGGGATTTGTTTCTTTTAGGATTCTTTGGAATTTTGTGTGCTTTTTAGTTTTTTCTTTTAAAGTTTATGAGTTGGCACAACCCTGGTCTATGTGGGCTCAAGCCGTTCTAGCCCAACACTATAAGGAGGTGGGTTGTATAGGCCCGAGCGCACACAATGCCTTGGCCTCTCCGAGCCCATGACTTGTAGGGCCGACCTGTTTGACACTCGTACTTTTACATACAGTGCAATATATATACCAAGTGTACGTAGGTATGCATGCTTGAGGCGAAGGTAAGCATTTCATGAAAATGAAAATGAAAATGAAGATGAAAATGGGCAAAATGGAAAGAGGAAGAGAGAGAGGACAAAATAGGTCAAACATAAATATTTTAAAAAAAAATTCAAATTAATTTTTACATATAAGTGGTAAATAGTGGTTTAAAAGTAACAATGATTTTACAAGGATATATTAGCAAATGATTTTTTTAATTCCTCTGTCATACCAAAGTTAATATACGGGTATATAATTCAAGAACAAAATGGATATATATAGATAATTTAAGGATAAAAATTCATTAATATTACTAGGTTTATCCAGACTGTCCAGTCCGAGGAAGCCTTTTCTTTTAGTTATTTTTATATTTTTTACAGCTAAAAAAGAGGTTCTGCTCTTTTATTGCAAATGATGATCAAGTTACCAACATAAACAGGGAACATCAGTGATGGCCTGGACCACTCTTGATGGGAGAGTTTAACCCACACATGGGTCTTGTACGTACCAAATCTCTGTACAAGTGGCAGCAAACAGGTGCTTCCACGCTGACAACATATGACTGACTTCATTCAATACATCCGTTTTCTTTCTTTGTTTTCTGTTGAAACGTTTAAATCAATAAAAAAAAAATAGGCATGTAATGTACTGAAGGATGGATGAATCATTGATGCATGGATCTCGTTCACATGTTTCTAAACCCTAGACTATAACAACAACTAAATTTGAATTCATTAGTTGGTCAAGTCCATATTCGCTTCAGGGACACGCATTGGTTGAAGTTGAACTAACCTGCAATCACATTTGCCTCCATATTAGATAGATTTCACATGCCAAATTATTAAAACACAATGAAATCAACAAGTTAATTTTTATTTCTCAATCTGAAAACGAGGGAGAATTAAAATCAGAAACAATTAGCCATGAATTGAACGAATCGCCAAAATGTTCATGGCTTGCTTGTATGTTATTATTCCACTTTCACTTTCTTGATTTTTATGTGCTTATCTTATATGATTCATTGATAGATGATGGATCGGATCAATCCTTAAAATTATTATATTAAATAAAAAAATTAAAAGGAAAAAACCAAATAACTTTGTTGACCTTACACAAGAGCGGTGTATGAAATTGAATTGCTTTGGCTTTCGGGTTTTCCAAGAAAAGAAAATATAATTAATTAAGGAATCCGTAATTGACCCATTGAACCTCTATCTCTATCTCTCTCTATCTATCTCTCTCTCTCTGTGGGCCAAAGTACCACCGGACGTCACGACTCACGAGCCATTGGTGATAACCAACCAACTCTGTTTGTTCCAATCGAGCTTTCCTCTCTTTGAAGTTTGAAGCCTCCCTCTCCTTGATCTCCATCTCCATTAGATAAACGTCACCGATTTATTTATTTTCTCATCATTCTTGTTCTTATTATTATTATTATTATTTTGATCTCTGTTTCTAATTGTTTCCAAGTATTCAATCCATCGATATCCATGGGGAAAGGTCTGTTTGATCTGGAGAAGCACTTTGCCTTTTATGGGGCGTACCACAGCAACCCAACCAATGTTCTTATCCACATGCTATTCGTCTGGCCCATCTTCTACACCTCTCTCGTCCTTCTCCAGTTCACTCCCCTTCTTCTCCATCTTCCCCTTCGTCTTGGAGGCGAACTCGCTCTGAATCTCAACTTCGCCTTCGTTTTCGCCTTCATCTATGCCTTGTTTTATGTCTTCATGGATAAGAAAGCTGGCTCCTTGGCCGCCCTCCTCTGCATGCTTTGCTGGCTCGCCAGCGATGCCCTCGCCGCCCGTCTCGGCTTCTCTCTCGCTTGGAAGGTCTGTTAATTTTCTCCCCCATGTGCTGCCATGTTTACTGATAAATAGATTAAAGTAGGGATTTTCATCCCAGACTTTTTCTGATTTATTTATTTTATATAATATATATTGAATCCGATGCGACGATATATATATATATATGCTCTGGATGTGCTCTTCCATCATCCCTTAATCAACAAAGACCAAAACCAGTATTGGTTTGCTTTTATTGGAGTTTCTTCCTTCCTTTGTGGACTGGTGTTCTCATCTACCAATTTCTCCTTTTTCTCGCAACATCAAAATTCTGGTTGTAGTGTTTCTCTGGGTATTGGATGATCAGTCTTTTCTAGATTTTTAATGAATTTTATTGCTTCTTTATTATTATTATTATTATTATTATTATTATTATTATTATTATTATTTTGCTTTTGGATTTCAAGTTTTGATCTTGTTTTTCTCCATTAGTTATTGTTGATGATGAAACCCAGGAACTGCCAGCCTTGGTTTTCCGTCCCAATTTTGGCTTTTTATCATGAGATGGGCTCCCACCTATTCCATCTGCTGTTGTTTTTTCTTTTTCTTTTTTTCTCGGAAACAACATCCTTCATCTCCCAAGTTCTCATTCTTTCGTGTTCTTTCATTTTTTTTTTGCAAATTTGCTTTTTGGTGTACAAGTATTTGATACTGTAGATTCACAGTGGCAACTCCTCTTGTCCCTTCAAATCAGTTATGTACTTCTTTCATGTGCTTGTTTGACCATTTCAATTATCTCTAATTGTCTTCTTCTTCAGTTTATCTTATATCCTATTTCTTGTGGTCATCATTCTGTGGGATAGAGTTCACTGGGGTGAGAGTTTTAAACCAAGAACCAATCCAATCTGAAGAGAAAAATCTAAAAAAATCCAAGTTACAAAATCCAAGATTCAAACCGAACCGATCCGAATTTTAATGGATCGGTTCATGGATTTTGCTTCATAAATCTGATCCAAACCGAAATAATATTAATTATATTATATTTTATTAATTAACATAGGTTATAGTGTTATTGGTGTAGAGTTTAGGAAAGAGAAAACACGCTAGAGTAGGATTTTCAAATTACTCAAAAAGACATTAATTTCGTTGAATCTACTATGAGTCGTACCTATTTTTATTCTAGAGAATTTAATTTTATTCGTTTATTTGTATGTTTTGATGGTGGTATATTGATTTAAATTACGAGAAAATCTGAATGTGATCCAAACCGAATTAGTTGGATTTGGATGACGTTAGATCGAATTATTTTTATCTCCAAATCCCATTCCATACAAGTAATATTTATGATTTGGTTCGTAGTTTTAGTCAAATCCGATTTGTTTCGATCCATGTCCACCCCTAGGGTTCACGATACTACATTGAAGCATGATATTTTATTATTATTATTATTTAATAAAAATAAATATACAATTTTTTATTTGGTAGAAATTGTTTCCGTCAAATTGTGAAAGCCAAGAGCTTTTGTACTAAGACTGTTAACCTGAACCCATTCACATCAAACAGTTGGAGTTGGGACTCCCCCATTATTATAGCAGCTTTTGTTGTACCATTTTATGTGATGAATAATATTTTATTTTTGCAATTCCTTTTGTTTTAATTTATATAATCATGTTATTAAGACTGGTTCTCTGATAAAGTGTGAATAAATCTGAACTCATTCTTTTTAATTACCATTTGCTCGTCTATTTGAAGTTAAGCTCCCAAGACTTTTGTGAAGATAAGAGGCTCAAACAAACAATTAAGAAATTGTCAGAAAACTTGCCCCCATCATCTTTTTGACTAACTTTACCCACCCCTTCACTTTTATAAAGAGTCTTTAATACATCTCCCAAACGATTAATTGCATTCTAGGACATTTACTCCCCAACTTTTTGTTCATGTACTTATGAGAAACATTCCTTCATTCAAATCTTCATCATTGCAAATACTAGTAGCATGAAGTTGAGAAACATTGGTTTTACTTGAGTTCCTATTTTCTGCAAAGAGATTCTTAGAAATGAAGTCTGTTTTTTTTTTCTGGTGAGGAAAAGGTCCCGAGGAGATGGCTCTGTTTGAACCTTCAATGTATGTTCCCAGTAGAGAGCTTCATTATCTGTCATTCCCATAGAATGTTTTTTTTAATTTTAATTTTCTCAATTTTTTCCCATTACGATTACGTTTAGATAATTCATGATCTGATGATACTATTGTGCACACTGAACTCATGCTTCTCAAATTTCTTGGATGATCAAAATCCTGAATATAGTATTCAAGGTGAATTGGCCTATTCACTATGAGCTGAACCTTGGTATTGTGATGTCACTGTAGTGCCATAGTTTTATGAACAAGGACATTTTAAGCACTGGAAAGTAATAGCTGTGGTTGTAAATAGTACCGATTCATCCTAGCAGCATGATGCATGCAGCATGCTCTCTTCCTGAACTATAGGTTGTTTAGCTTTGGAGGTAGGAGATACATGTATGTTTATGTTATTGACAAGAGGTGGTCCTGGTTTATGTATACTTGTTTCGTAGTTTGACTTGGTTGTTGTTGCAGGTGGTCCTGGCCGCTCAGTTGTTTTGCTGGACTGGACAATTCATAGGCCATGGTGTGTTTGAGGTAATTGCATCCATTTGCATGAGATTATTTTATTTCTTAATAAAGAAAAACTCATAATAATTTTCTTCATTTTTCAGAAGCGAGCACCTGCTCTTCTTGACAACTTGACCCAAGCATTCCTAATGGCTCCCTTTTTTGTTTTACTGGAGGTAAATCAAACAATCTTCTCAAGTAATCTTTGATGCGGATGCTCATGCTGATATAGTCACTTGTTTCATTTAATTTTTAGGTACTTCAAAATTTCTTCGGCTACGAGCCATATCCCGGTTTTCATGCCAGTGTCCATGCAAAGATAGAGGCAGACCGCAAGGAATGGGAAGCAAGCAAGGCAAAGAAAACTTCCTAACTTTGTTTATGATATAATGGACAAAAACTTCCTCAGATTGTAAAACATATAATGCATAATAATTTAGCAAGAGATGTTTGCTGTAAACATTTCAACTGCTATATTCTCTGTTTACAATGTTAATCGTCACTTAATCCCATCATCTTCAACATCTGTTTTCTGTTTCTAGTGTCCAGTGTGCAACTCTACAACATATCCACATTATCACTGCTCTACAACAACCACCACTGCAAGAACCATGGAAGCATTCCAATCTGTCCATTTCTCAAACTTCCACAAAGCTCTGTATCATCTGGGACTCAAACAATGTGTATCCAACCTCCTTTTTCACTCCATCTGCATCCATCAATCTCCGGACGTTCTCCGACTGATGCCATTCACCCACCGAGCTGTACATGTTGGAGAGCAATACATAGGCGGTACTGCCATCCCTGGAGATCTTAAGAAGCTGCTCACTTGCCTTCTCTCCCAGCTCTACATTCCCATGAACCTTACTGGCTGCAAGCAATGACTTCCATACAACAGAATTAGGTTCAGTCTCCATGCAACTCACAAGTTCGAATGCCTCTTTTACTAACCCTGCACGCCCCAGCATGTCAACCATGCAGCCATAGTGCTTAATTTCTGGCTTGATACCATACTCATCTATCATAGTAGTAAAGCATCTACGACCCTCCTCAATCATTCCACCATGACTGCACGCTGATAGAACACTGAGAAAAGTTATATCGTTCGGTTTCACACCCACCCTTGCCATCTCCCTGAACATCTGCACAGCCTCTTGTGAAAGTCCGTTGAGAGATAAACCTCCGATGATCGAATTCCAAGTCCATAGGTCCTTCTCACCCATTCCTCTGAAGACTTGTATAGCTCTCTCCATGCTCCCACACTTTGCATACATGTCCACTAATGCATTGCCCAGCAGTAAGCTCAAGCCAGAATCTGAACACTTGCTCTTCACAAGAGACTGATGAATCCACTCCCCTGTATTCAAAGCCCCAGAGTCCGCACACGACGAAAGTAAACTCACCATGGTGACTTCGTCAGGCCTCATGCCGGCCCGGCGCATCTCTTCATAGACCTGCATTGCTTGTCCATGTGATCCAACAGATGCATACCCTGCGATCATGGCATTCCATGACACAATGTCCTTCTCCAACACTTGATCAAACAGCTCTCTAGCCGCCTTCATCTCTCCCATTTTTGCATACCCAGTGATCATTGTGTTCCATGACACTAAATCCTTGGCACCAGTCTTGTCGAACAACTCTCGAGCAACACTCAATTGGCCTCTTCTGGCATAACCAGCAATCATCGCCGTCCGGGCCACTACATCCTTTCTAGCAGATTCATCAAACAGATCGCTCGCGATTCCCAGATCCCCACAATTTGCGTGCATATTAATAAGAGCATTCCTCACATAGACATCAGTCTGGAGCCCTAGCTTTCCTACCATTCCATGGAATTGTGCCCCTGCTGCAGCCGAGTTTAACTTCGTGCAGGCCTTGAGAACAAATACAAAAGTGAAGCTATCAGGTCGTACGTGGCTCCCCTCCATCTCCGTAAAGAGAGAAATTGCGTCTGCAGGGTTAGAGCTGTGAGCAGCACCTCTGAGCATGGTATTCCACATGAAGAGATCTTGTTCAGGCATTTGCCCGAACAGTTTGTGGGCGTAATCCAAGGAACCGTGGATGGACGTTAGAGAGACCAGGAGCTCTCTAAGTGCAGGGAGATCAGAGTTTAAACCATTTACAATCATCTGTCCATGTATTCGCTTCAGATATTGCAGATTCCGGCATCGTGACAGCCTTCTTCTGATCATACCAACCATTGTTCTTGAAATGTAGAAGAGTATTTAGAATTAAGAATTGTAGAGCTTTACCCTGGGTTAGAGGGAGCCCTTCCAGAAATTCTCAGTGGCACTGGGCTGAACCCAGGCCAGAGAGGGGATTTGGAAATAGTTTTCAACCAGCAATTGACGCGCCTCGGTTAAAACCTCACTAGCTGCGTCATTGCCCCAAGCGCAAAGATGAAATCAATTGATTTCTCTGCTCTTCTTTTAAGGAAGTGCTTCCGCCACACCTTCCACTCACCAGACGATGTGGCACTATTTCCAACAGCATTTTTATTCTAGGACACAGGGGTCTAGATCAACCAACAATTTTGACTTGAGCCCGCTCCTCGCGTTTCACTGGTGAGCATGTTTCTTATTTTATTTTATTTTGCACTTACAGCTGCCATTTTATGTATTTATTGTAATTTTGATTCTTTTTTTTTTTTGCAAAATTTAATAAAAACTTCTCCCATTACTCACTTTCATGGCAGAAAAAAAAAACCCATCATGTGACTACAAAAACCCTTGTCTTTTTTGGTTTAAATCAAAATGGTCCCTCTATTATTCAAAATCTATCTGTTTAGTCCCTCAATTATAATTTAAGTCTTTTCGGTCCCTTTAGTTTACTATTTTGGGCAATCCTAGTCCACTAAGAGATGGTTGTCATATTTATCATTTGACTTAGCTGAGCTGACATTTTTTAATTAAAAAAATAATTAAAAAAAGAAAAAAGGGATCCACTAGCCACCGTGGTTGCGGACGGTGGATATCGATCGTTTGACTGGATTCCGCTCGCTCTTTTTTTTTTATCGACCACTCGCTTCACTTCATTGGCCTTCGAGATACCGGTAGCCACGGCGGCGACGACGACCGAGTTGGGGTTCGGTGATGGTTGCTAGAGCTTGGGATTCACGTATAGATTCTTGGGTGGTTACGGACGACGAGTGGTGAGGCTGAGCCCGAGTGAAGGGGAGGCGGAGTGAGGAATGGTGACGCCGGCACCACCTCTGCAGCGGCGGAGATGGAGAGAGTGGTCTCTATTGCGGCCTTGACAGCGAGGCTAGAGAAGCTAGCCTTACGCATGATGCAGCTAACACCAGGATCATCGAGGATGGGCATCGAGGATGGAGACGATGAGCTGCTCCAACTCAACCTTCACGGAGAGCACGACTTCTACTGGCTCTCTGGGCACCCTCTTCGCTGGTGCGCCTGTGCGCGCTTCAGGGCCGCCATCAACGCGTTTGAGAAAACCGGGAGAGAACGTGGTCACAAACAATTGAATCAAAATAAACCAATTTTTTTGATGACCCAGACCTTGAATCAAGCCCAGGGAGTGTGGCGCAAGACCCTGTGGGACTCCTTTGAAAAAAGGGAGAGAGCTGATGGAAGAGATTCAAGAGCTCATCCTCAGCATTCGTCGGAGAAGAGTTGGTGCAAGGGTTGAGGAGAGGAGCATCTATGGCAAGGTCGGTGGGTTGAGGAGATAGTTGGGTCATTGATTCGTTTGTTTGGAAGGCTTGCTTGACGGATAGGAATGACAGTTAGTGGCAGTTACGCTGAGGAGTTAGCTCTTGCTTTGGATAGCTAAATGGCTAAGTCAATTACAAAATTTCGCTAGTTAATCTATTAATTTATTCATCTCGTGAGGTAGTTGATTGACATCCTTATATTCGAAATCCTTTCCTTCTTCTCTGGCTTGTTTAGCTAAGAAGTCAGCAGCGTGATTATCTTCGCGAGGAATGTGTTGTATCTCCCATTTCTCTATGCCCATCAGCATACTTCTGCATCTTTCTATTATACTTCTGGTTCTCCAGTTTGCATCCACCTCATCAGTCTGTACCATCTTAGACACGTGCATGTTGTCTGTTAAAATCCTTGCTTTACTTCCTCCCAATTCCTTCAGTGCTTCTAGTCCTCCAAGTAATGCCTTTAATTCCCCTTCCAATGCAGATTCAGCATGACAGTTCTTAGCTCCTGCAAGGCATAGAGAGCTTGAACTAGTCATAATAACCACTCCATTACTAGCTTTGAACTCACCTGGTTTCCAAGAGGTGTCAGTAAACAGAATGTGTTGGAAAAAATCCCTATTGATGGCCCTTTGCACCCAATCATTTAAGCTTTTTGTTCCCTCAATATGTTGTGTATATTCCAAAGTCATAGATATGGCTCGGTTAGCCAGCATCCTTGGCTCCAATCTGGTTTTCCTGAAAATGAAACAACAGCTATTTTTCCAGAGGAGCCACAGGACTTGGCCAATCAAAGGAATTTCCATCCTTGTCAATCTATGGCTGCCCAGCTTCTTCTGGGTCAACCACTTACCATCCAAGAGATCCATAGCATCTATTGACGAATGAGTCAGATATCCTTTGTCTTGGATTTCTTTCCAAGTCAACATGGCCCATCTGCATTGTGCAAACAGGTGTTCCAAGGATTCTGTGTTGAGGTTGTAGAGATCACAAGGCTGATCAGGCCCTATGTTGATGGCCTTCATGTATTGCTTTGTTGGTAGTCCCCAATGGAAGAATTTCCATAAGAAAGTTTTAATCCTTGGTATAGTGTTAATTGTCCACAATAGAGACCAACCCTCTTAGTGTTTATCATGTTCTGATTTAATATGGTGAGTGTATATAACAGCAGATAGAGACTTTGTCCGAGTTCCTTGTATCCACTCCCAATTAATTTCCACATCATTGAGTCTTAGTTCCCTGCACTGTAGAACATTAGATATACATTATGGGAAAATTGTAGAAAGTAATTCCCGATTCCATTCTCCTTCGGACATTAGGTGATGAACTTTTAGTTCCTTCATGTCAAAATTCATATTGTAGTAAGTAGGTTTGAACTTGATAGGAATTGAAAAAAGCTATGGATGCTTGTAAAGAGAGTTATATGGCAGAATGCAGGTTAGCGCAATATCTCCTCTAAATTTTCTATCTGTATTCAAAAGAGTTTGGAATAAAATATTTGCAGGTTGGTGAAATATCTCCTCTAAATTTCCTTTAAATGAAGGTTGGTGCAATATCTCTAGTTGGAGACATAGATGTATGCTTTGCCTTGTTATTAATTGTAAAAAGAGCATGTGAAAACCCTAAAACGATTGAGAAAACTGGAATAACTCTAATTCTTAACCCTCTATTATTATTATTTTTTAATTATTATGATGTGTGTGTGTAACTAGCTATTTTTTGTTGACTGACAAAATTAAGAGGATTGACTCATGACGTTTATTAGATTTCTCAAGAGAAGAAGAGTTTGCTGAGGTATCAAACGCGTTGATGGCAACCTTGAAGCACGTGTAGGCGCACCGGCCAAGAGGGTACTGCCCGGAGAGCTAGTAGAAGTCGCTGCTCGCCGTAAAGGTTTAGTTGGAGCAGCTCATCGTCTCCATCCTCGATGATCCTGGGGTCAGTCGCGTCATGCGTGAGGCGAGCTTCTCTAGCCCCGTTGTCAAGACCGCAATAGAGACCACTCTCTCCATCTCCGCCGCTACAGAGGTGGTGCCGGCGTCACCATTCTTCACTCCGCCTCCCCTTCGCTTGGGCTCGGCCTCACCGCTCGCTGTCCGCAATTGCCTAGGAATCTATAAGTGAATCCCAAGCTCCAACAATCATCACCGAACCCCAACCCGACCGCCGCCATGATTTTTTAATTAAAAAAATGCCATGTAAACTAAGTCAAACAGTAAATATGATGGTCGTCGCTTGATGGACTAGGATTGCCCAAAATAATAAACTAGAGGTACCGAAAAGGCTTAAATTATAATTGAGGGACTAAACTGGAAGATTTCAAATAATAGAGGGACCATTTGTTATTTAAACATTTTTTTTTTTCAATGAAACCCGTTCTTTCAACTATATCTTCCAATACATCTCAATCCCTACTTGGTTCACTCTACCAATTCATCTTCCACCTAACCCTCTCTAATCCCTTGCAAACCCTATTAATTCCCAAATCCATTCTTTTGATCCATCATCTCTTTGGTGTTGAAATGCTACAAATTTTTTGGGACTTTATAATTACCTCATTATAGCTTATGCCAATGATTCTTGCTGTTTTTTTTTCTCCTCTATTGTTTATGTTAGATCTTGTACTATACATACACTTGTGCTCATGTATGGGCTTTATAATGTACTTGTATATACATGAGGGCATTCTCCTTTGGTGAATCTAAGGACACATTCCACCCATTCTCCTCTCTTATTCTCTCATTCTTACATGTTATCAGTGTGAGGCGGTGGCGGAAGTGTTTGGGTAGCAGAGACAACCGAAGACCCTAAGATGATCATAGGAGGGAGGCCTTTTGTAGAGGAGTTGGAATGGGATGGAGGAGTCGAGGGCGGTGGTAGGTCGTCGTTTGAGAAGATATGTGGCGTTAGCAAGAGCTTCCTACCAAAGAGGGTGGCATCTTTGGCGTGAATGAGAAGAGTGCGAATAACATTGTTAATGGTACGAATGACACGTTCGGCTTTCCCGTTTTGAGGAGAGGTGTGTGGACAGGAAAGGCGTAGCAGGGTTCCATGGGAAGCTAATAGTTCTGAGGTACGAGAGTTGACGAATTCTCCACCGTGATCGGCTTGAATGGCTAGAATAGGTTTGTTGAACTGAGTACGGGCGTATGGGAAGAAGTGGCGAAAGGTGTCGAAAACATCACTTTTACAGCGAAGAGGAAAAGTCCAGAGGTAGTGAGTATGGTCATCAAGAATGACAAGGTAGTATTGAAAGCCCGACACGCTAGGGACGGGAGAAGTCCACAGATCGCAATGTAAAAGCTCGAAAGGATGTCTAGAGGAAGAAATGGAACGACTAAAAGGTAACCGAAAGTGTTTACCCAATTGACATGCATGACAAAGAGATTGACCAGACTTATTACATTTTGCTAGTTGAGGAACAAAAGATAGATTGCGTGAACTGGGATGGTCGAGACGACGGTGCCATAGATCAGTGGAGGCTGAAGCGAGGAAGGTGGAGAAGGTCGGGCTCTTTGTAGATTGGAGGGTGTAGAGATCGCCTTGACAGAAAAACCAAAAGGGTCAAATTCAATAGAGCAGGAATTATCGCGAGTAAATTGACGAACAGAAAGAAGATTTTTGACTATATGAGGGACAATAAGAACATTATTTAAGGCAAAGGTGCGATTAGGTGTACGAAGGGAAGTGTGACCGGTATAAGAAATAGGTATAGGTGATCCATTACCAACGGTGACGAAAGGAGGTGAACGAAAGGGTTTGGGAAAGTCGAGTATACCGACGTCAGAGGACATATGGGAGGAGGCTCAGGAGTCCATCACCCGGGGCCACCGCCTGGCCACCTGACAAATGCATAGACATGGCGCTCATTGTACTGCGAAGCCGTAGAGTCCTGTGTCGGTCGCGCAGGTTGGGTGGCGAAGGCCGGAGGCAGAGATTACTGGAGATCGTAGAAGCTCAGGCGCCCGTAGGTCCAAGAATGCCGCCATACCATTGCGCCAGAGCCCCCGGTTGGCGACGGTGGGGTGGTGGTTCACCCATGGGCCGAAGCAAAACTACGGGCCACCGCTGAGCGCCGCACGCATTGAAGCCACCGCTGCCACCGGCTGTTCACTTCTTGCGCGTTGCCACGCGACTTGTTGGAGGATTTGTTCCACTTCTTTCCCCTCCGAGGACTTGCCAAGCGCTGGTCGGAGCGCGCCCGCCGCCCGAATGGGAGTCGGGCCGAGGCTCCTGGTGGAGGACAACAACGCCGCCCGTCGAGGGCGCCCTGATGGCCTCATGGGTGGCCTTGGTCTCCGCCATGGCGAGGATGGACCTGGTTCAGAGAAAACTAGGAAAAGGATCAAAGTAGGGGAATTAGCCGGGTGGAGGAGAACCGTGGGCGCTTAAGCCGGAGAGTGTTAAGGACGAGGGCCTTGTCCGGACACCGGCCGCCTCATCGCCTGGTGAAGCGCCGGGCGGTCTTCTTGAGTTTGCGGCAAGATGATCGGGCGATGGTCATGTCCCCTTGGGCGATGTTCGGTCAACGAGGAAGAGGCGGTACTGACTCTCCTTATTGTCTTGGAAAAGAGCCTCGACGCGGTCCAAGTCTCATGCGCCCGCTTGGGCTCGACGATGATCTCGAAGATCTCCCCGCATGATCGACCCGTAGAGTTAAGCGAGACGGCGATGTCCACCGCCACGGTGAGGTTCGTCGAGGCCCAGGGGTTGATTGTGCCGTCGATGGAAGCCCGGCCAGGCTGCATTCTGCCGACGAACACCGCGGAAAGCGTGCTCCATTCGCGAAAGTAGTTGGAGCCGGTGATGTCAGTGTGATGGGGACGTGGGTCTTGGACGGAGGCCACGCTTGATGGCCGGAGGTCAAGGCGTGGCCGTGGCAGGAAGAAGCCAAGTCGGTGGCCTGGAGATGCTCCTTAAGTGACGTACATTAAAGCGGAAGGTGGGAGGAAGAACAGGAGGATCAATCTGATACCATGTGAATTAATAGAGAGAGAGGGAGAATGGGAAAGACGCCACACACTAGGGCGCTGGTGTTCTATTGATCTTATAGAGGGTACAATCATCTATACATGGCAATGATCTACACATGGAAAGACTAAGTATGGCAAGCATCTATGCATGGAAAAACTAAATATTGCAGGAGCTATGCAAGGTAAGAGATGATGCTGTATTATCTTTCCAACAATCAGAGCAGTGACTGATTCTTGGGCTTGGGTTTAAGTCCTTCACTGGCCGAAGTCCGTCATCGTCCTACCTTAACAAGTCCGTCGTTGTCATCCTTGCTCCCCAACACTGTCGGTGATGCTCAAGAGGAAGTCTACACTTGATGTTGTTCTAATAACTGATAGTGTATACAAAAGAGAGAAGCATAGTACTAAGTAACAATATATGTCTGATAAGCAAGTTGGGAAATAAGAAGATCAATCACAACCGTCCTTATTGACTTGAACACTGTCACCTCGTTGTTGCTCCTTCTCCTTGCTTCATTCCACTCAGCATCTCTACCAAAGTCTCAACCACATCACCAGATGCCATTATCCCTCTCTCGAAAGTACCCACCAGCTTCCTAGCTTCCTTTATTGTCTCCTTTGTCCTCATCCTTGCTGGTGCCAGCTTCCTCAAGCAGGATTCTTTCGACAATTTGGTGAGATTTGGTGTTGCAAAGCTTCATCTTGGATTTGGTGTTGAAAAGCTTCATTTGAGTGGGATTTGGTGAAGAGCTATCTGAGTGAGATTTAGTGAAAAACTTTATAAAAAGCTTTATCTCGGAATTGGTGTTCAAAAGCTATCTGAGTGAGATTTAGTGAAAAGCTTCATGAAAAGCTGTGGTGACTCATTCGAGAGTTAAATTTTTTTGTTTTACTTCTATGCCTACTCAACAACCTTCACTTGCTTCTTCTACTGCAGTTGACGCTTCTTGGTCTTTTGTCTTCGAGTCCTTTGTCAAACTGTATGGGTTGCAGGTTTGCAAAATATCTGGCTCTTCCTTTTTCATCAAGTGAGTCTATTTTTT
Organism: Dioscorea zingiberensis; assembly: GCA_026586065.1. Lineage (NCBI taxonomy): Eukaryota > Viridiplantae > Streptophyta > Magnoliopsida > Dioscoreales > Dioscoreaceae > Dioscorea > Dioscorea zingiberensis. The sequence goes on along the minus strand of CM048821.1, from coordinate 31,482,240 downwards.
ATACAACTTTTGTTCTAGTGCATTCGGATATTTGAGGTTCTGCACCTTCTTCTTCTCTTGGTGGTCTGTCATATTATGTGTGCTTTGTTGATTACTTTTCTCGGTATACTTGACTTTATTTGATGCGTTCTTGCTTTGATGTCCTTCATCTCTATCGTCAGTTTGTCGAGATGGTGTATACCCAGTTTGGTAAACATATTAAGGTCTTTCGTTCTGATGGGGCTTGCGAGTACCTCTCTACTTCCTTCCATGATTTGGTTTCCTCTCATGACACTTTTCCTTAGCAGTCGTGTCCTCACAAGCCTGCTTAGAATGGAGTTGCCGAGAGGAAGCATCATCACATTTTGGCGACTGCTCGTGCGATTCTTCTTTCTGCTTCTATCCATCGCCATTTCTAGGTTGAAGCTATCATGACTTCTAGCTACCTCATCAATCGTACTCCTTCTATTGTTCACTCTGGTGTTACCCCATTTGAGCGTATTCATTCCTTTGCTTTACTTGCAAACTTTCGGTTTTGTTTGTTTTGTGCTTCTTCATTCCATTGAGTGCACAAAGCTCTCCTCTTGTTTTACTATGTGCATTTTCCTTGGTTATAGTCATGAGCACATGGGCTATCACTATTATGATTTGCTTTTCAACATCATCGCATTTCTCATTATGTGACATTTCTTGAGGATACTACTTATAACTCTTCTTCGTCGTAGGATCTCACCTTTCTACAATGACCTAATTTTCATACTGTTCTGCATCCTGTTTTATGTCCTATTTTCCTTCTTGGTGTGCTTTTCCACCATCTATTCCTCTCGCCCCCACTCTTTTGTCCCCAGTTACACCTCCGTCTTCCGACATTCTTCCTGAGACTAAGCTTGGGTCTCCTCGTGCCTCCATTGGTTCTCTATTACTCTCGACAATTTCTTCCTCACCTGTGGATGGTCCTATCACTCCTCGTCACTACCCTGATTGCCAGCGCCGTCCTCCTACTAGGTTTACCTTCTCCATTGTCCATACTTATACTCTACTATTTCAGTCTTTTTTGGCAGCCATTCACTCTCATTAGGAGCTCTGGTCCTATCATAAGGTAGTTTAGCATTCTCATTGGCAGTAGGCTATGTCAAAGGAGCTCAGTGCCCTTCAAAGGATGCATACCTGGGATATCGTTCCACTTTCTTCAGGTTTTACTCTAGTTGATTATAAATGGGTCTAAAAGACTAAGATTCAGACTGGTGGCAGAGTTGAGCGCTAGTAAGCGTGTTTGGTGGCTCATGGCTTTACTCAAGCATATGGTATTGACTATAAGGAGACATTTTCTCAAGTTGCGAAGATGACTACTGTTCGTCTTCTCTTGGACATTGTCGTTACTTGTTAATGACCTCTTTTTCAGATGGATGTGATGAATGCCTTCCCATATGGTGACTTATTTGAACAGGTTTACATGACTCCTCCTCCTGGTCCTCCTCACTCTTCTCAACAGGTTTGTTGGCTTTGTCTTGTTGTTTATGATCTTAAACATGCTCCTTGGCCCCAGTTTGAGCGCTTTTGCAGTATTGTACTTGCCATCAGTTTCGCAGAAAGTTCCTCTAATTATGCTCTCTTCACTCAGCGGACGCCTCGGGGCATTAATTTACTACTGCTCTATGTGGATGATATGGTGATCTCTAATATTGATACTGACTCTATTCTTTCTATGAAGCACCATTTGCGGCAGTAGTTTCAGATGAAAGATTTTGGTCATCTTCGTTATTTTTTGGGTCTTAAGGTTGCTTATGCTCAACAAGGGTACTTAGTTTCTCAACAGAAGTACACCTTTGATCTCATCAGTCGAGCTTGCCTTACTGAGACCCGGATTGCTGCCACGCATATTGAGTTTCATCATCGATTTTCTTCTTCCAATAGTGAGCTACTCTCAGAGCTTACTCAATATTGATAGAAAGTGGGTGCGCTTGTTTACTTGACCATCAACCGGTCTGAACTTGCTTATGTTGTTTTAGTTCTAGCCAGTTTACAAGTACTCATCAGTTACACATTATTCTACTGTACTGCGTGTCCTTTACTATCTTCAGGGTACCCTCTCACGTTCACCATTTTTCTCTACCTCATCCTCCTTTGAACTTCGTGCTTACTCTGATTTAGATTGGGTTGGCGATTCTACTGATCGACAGTCTATTACTGGTTTCTGTGTTTTTCTGGGAGATTCTCTCATCTCTTGGATTTGCAAGAAACAAAAGGAGATTTTGCTTTCCACCATTGAGGCTGAGTATATTGTTATGTCTACTATTGCTTGAGAGGTTGTCTAGCTTTGATAGCTATTGCCAGATTTGGATATTCCTGACACTGGTTCGACTCCTCTATACAGTAACAACCAGAGTGTTATTCTCATTGCTGGCAATTTGGTTTTCCATGAGCGGCGAAGCACTTTGAGATTGCTCTTCACTTTGTTCATAGTTGCTATCTTGTTGGTGCTCTCTCCCTTCCTCACCTTGCCTCCGTGGAGTAGATTGCTGATTTTTTTTCACGAAGGCGCATACAATCCCCCATGGAGCTGATTGCCCATTTCTCACACAATGAAAGTTGTCGCATTTGAGCTTGCAGAAATATGCTCCCTGTTCATATCAGTCCTTGTCAAACTCACTGATATAAATCATGAAAGCCTGGAAGACTACCATGCTTTAGAATCAGTCATATTAGAGGAATCAAGGGCTATAGCCAACACCAATAAGTTCAACACTTAGTTATTCCAAAATACAAGGGAAATCAACTCAAAGAAAAGAATGATAAGAAATTCATTTGTCCCATTTGAACAAGAAAGAATGACACAAACAAGTAAAAAAAAAAAGTTATCACTTTATTGATGGATCAATTGAAAGAATACAAGTGCATAAAAAAAGATGTATAAAGTCTATTATTAAGGAGCTGTTAGACGCACCCAGCCTCGGTTGGAGTTGACACCCTAGCCTCGCCTGAAGTTGACACCTCAGGTTCAATAGTAACTTTGGCTTCAGATTGATAGACATCATTCTTGGGAGTTGAAGGGAGATATTGAAGCGCATCTTCAAAACCCAAAGAGGCTATGTCCAACTTTGGTTGTCCGATGATGATCTCGTTGAAAATTTTGAAACCCTGCTCAGCTCCTCCAACGGCAGGGTTGGCAACATCATCTTTGAACTCTTTCAAGTTCTTAAACTCCATCACCTTTTGTAAGGTGAAATCCCTACGAATTCCCTCGAGTCATGAATTGCTCCACTGCTTCCTTACTGAATGACTAAAGCTCTTCATAATTCTCCCTAGTCTCCTTGAACTCGACTAAAGCCTTCTCCCCAACCTCCTTAATAGCCAGATGAGTTGCGACCTCCAGCTCCCTCTCTATGTGGCAGGCGTAAGCCTTTGAAGCTCTTAAGAAATCATGACTACTCTTTATATCCTAGAGAGCTTGGAGCTATTCCCTCTTCTCAACCTTAACCTTTGTCTGAAGACTAGTCTTCTGAAGCTGAAGCTCCAAGTTCTCCGCTCTCACCTGGGCAAGGTTGGCCTCGACCTTCTTCAACAGTTCTTTCAAGGGGTCCCTAAGAATGACCTTCTATCTTAGCTTTTTGGCCATGTGTGTCATAAGAACACAAGACTACAATCAAAATTCGTCATGTTGCTGACTGAGCAGAAGAATTTAAAAAACTAGAAAAGACAAGGAAGTTGGCATACCATCATCCCGGATAGCATCAACCATGGGGCCATTTCCTCTTTGTTGAGCCCTAGCAAAGTTGCGAGGTCTGGTTCCAAGGAAATTACCTCGAAGGCCTCAGTTGCAGCTATGTCATCAGTGAAAAGGGATTCACCTCAGCATCACTTACACTTAGAGGAAAAGGGACCGCAAGACTCCGAAACAATCGGAGTTGGTGCAGTGGAAGGCGTGTCAACCTAAATATCTGAATCCACAAACAAAACCACTCTACCACAATGAGTTCTTGGAGCCAAATCTACAAAGGTGCCCACCTCTCGACCTTCGGAGCCATCAACGCCGACAACCTTTAGCTAAGCCCGAGGTCAAATAACGCTTGGCCATGTGAGGAGCAGGAGAGCTTGATGAGCTCCCCAACTTCTTCTTCAACCATTGCTGGAGTAACTGCTGGTCCATCGGGTCCTCTGCAAACATGAGGTTAGCCAATTAGTTGGGTCTAAACCAATAAACTTGATAAATTCTATAAAAAGAAGGACATCCTACCCGCCAAAAGAAAGAGCCAGGCTTTGTGAAGGTTTTCTAAGGTGACTAAGTTGGCTAAAGTTAAAGATTCTCTTCTTTGGAGGAAGGGTAGTTGCTTCTTCTTCGAAAATTACATCTCTATCTTGAAAGCTAGATAAGTTTTTGGGGTGGTCCCAAGTGGTCGAGATTGTCCACCCAGTTTCACAAGAAAAAATGAAAAATCTTTTCTTCCATCTATGATGGAAGATGGAGCCTCCCTAAGAAGGCCTACGGAGTATGGCAGCACAGTAGTACCAGTTCCAAAACTGAGCATCTCTTTTTAGAGTAAAAAGGAGGCAAAACCAGTAAAAGGAAGGCTCAAGATTGAGCCAAAGAAATTGGATGACGAACCCACAGAGGATTCTCCATGAATTAGGAATGAGTTGTGAGGGTGTCAAGTTATAAAAAGATAGGATTTTGTAGAACAAAGGTGAAAGAGTAAGATGAAGACTCCGGCCCAGAAGGATTCCACATACAAAGCCAATTCCCCACATTCTCTAGAGTTCAAAAGCCTAACCCTAAAAGGGGTCAGAATAGTGAAACCATCACCTACTTGAATGAGTTCAAGGTAACTCAGGGTACATGCTACTGACTCAACGCTAGTGGGCTACTCTCTAGAGGCTAAAGGGAGGACTTCCATTATCTCGGTTCTGAAAGACAAAGAAAGATCATTCGATCAGGGGTTAAAGAATTGCTCAAGCATTGGCAAAGAAGAAAATAAAGATAGCAAAAGTAAAACCCTAGCCCTCTGTAGGTTTATTTATAGATGGTACTACTAGACATACTTCCTCGTGCTACTTGTTAAATGGATGCACTCGTGGATGGGCGACACATAGACCACTATATCTGGAACACTTTGAAAAGATTCTATTGGGAGTCAAAACCATGATCTCCTCTACCGACTTCCACCATAATTTTCAGCCGAAGACGTTTTAAAAGTTGAAACATCATGTCCATAAAAAATTGTGACCAGTCAATCGATGTCGCTACGAAGTGACAACTTCATCAGCTAGGTTTTGTCCTGAAAAAGTAGCTCATAGTCGTGTAACCAATGACAACTTTCTAATCGGACCATGCCACAGGTGAGATAGAACTCCCCAAGCCGTACTGAGATAAAAAAAACAGGTCAACCTAGAGAGTTGAGGCAAGTGTTCTGGGGTAAAAATAACTGTAGATACATGGCACATGGTGTATACAATTGGGATAAATGCCCAACTGCTCGATCAACTATTGTTAGCTCTCAAAATAGAGCTATATTATGGGACTTGTACTATTTGCTATACCACCACAAATGATGTTTTAAGGTCAAATCTTGTTTATTTTGGTTCTATTATTTGAATGAAGTCCAACTTAGATTGCTTTACTTGTTTTAGTACATTTTCATCATGAATTGTATATTTTCAGGCACTAATTCAAGTGTAGTTAATTGTATCAAGTGAGAGGAATTTTGGAGTGAAGTACCAAACAGGAATATCAATTCCTCGCAACATGAAAAGTAATCTTGGAGTTAGCGTCACCACTGAATAACCCTTTTTCACTAGCGTAGCAATCACATATGAATCATAGACAAATATTAATAACATGTCAAGGAGGGATACAACCCTAGTATCTTATTATTGAGTTTATCTCATACTTTTCATTTTTTGTTTATATTTTCTAGGTTTAGGTTAGTTTAGACAAAACCACCAAGATCAATAGATTGAATAAATCAAGGTTTAAGAGTAGGCTAGTACTTAACTAGGTCATCACACCACCCCTGTGGAATATGATACTTAGACTCATTACTTTTATTACTTTGACGGCACATATGCTTGTGTGCGGGCGCTTATTGATATACACGACCAATCAAAGTTTTTGGCGCCGTTACCAGAGAGTGGTTAGGATTTTAGTTATTCTTAGCAGAAATTGAACCTAACTCACGTTAATCATTTTATTTTTGTTTTATGTAAAGTATTTTGTATTATAATTTCTTTTCTTTCATATATAGCATTTTTTTAGTTTATTTTAGTTTTATTTCAATTCGTTTTTCGTGGAGTGCATAAGTAGTAGAAACCATGAGCGATTTGATCCAGAGATAGAGAGAACTCTAAGAAGGCTCAGGAAAGAGAATCAACAAAATCAGCCAAGTTCATCAAGATTAGTAGAAATGGAAGGTTATGGTTTTTCTAGAACGATGTAAGAGTATGCAGTTCCTTTCACACAAGGGTTGCAGTCGAGTATTGATAGCTCTCGAAGGAGAGCTAATTAGATGACATATTATGCTAGGTTGAGAACAAAGATGGGCATTTAATGATGTATTCAAGAGCCAATTTGGGTTCTATTGTATAAATTCTAACTCAACTAGCATGCACACTTGTTTTAGTGAATTTAATACTGAATAGATCAATTTCTGGTACTAGTGCAAGTGTTTTAATGTTGGCAGATGGTGAGGCCATTGGAGCACAATAGGGATGATCATTTGGCAAAAGAGAAGGGTGTTCCATGAAGAAAGAGCAAAATGAGAGAAAGTAGAGAGGGCTGAGAGCATCCTGAATTAGCAGATGAGATCCAGAATTTATTGGAAGAGCTAAAAGACTCCAAACCCGATCTCCACTAGTCAGATTGAAGAAGATAAAGTTAGAAACACTCAGTTAAAATTTTAGCTCAATCCGAGTTGAGTTGGTCATCCAATTGAATACTTGACGAAGACTGCATAAGAGTAGAATCAACAAACTAAATATCAGAAGCCTTTGATAGTTTGCATGGTGATGTCAAATCTTTGCATCGCGATTCAAACTCTAGGCTTGAACAACAAACTCTGTTGGATGGCATCGCGATACCTACAGGTCGCATCGCGATGCCTGTAGCTCTCATCTCAATGTCTATAGGCCTGGACAAAAACCCGAGAGTGCTAACAGTGCACATCGTGATGCACGATTCATGCATCGTGATGTCAATTCCTAGGGGTGTAAATAGAGGTTGTTTTTAGGGTTTAAACAATCTCTCATTTTGGGGCGGCGTTTGGAGCTCCAAGGAGGCAATCTGGAGGGTCTACCAACTATTTCTAGTGGGGAGAAGCTCAATACAAAGGGGGAAACTATCTCTTGTTGTTTTATCTTTGATTTATCTTCTCCTTGTATCGAAATCATGGATATTTGTTATCAATCTTGTAGTAATTTGCATCCTATGGTTGTGAGGATTTAAACTCTATTCTAGGGTTGTATGGATCTTTGACTTGAAACTTATTTTATCCTAGCATTGATTGAGTTGTTTATGGATGTGTCTATGGCTAATACATTCTCCAATCGTATGCCGATGGGTGACGACAAACCTTGGCTTTCTATGCATAGACATATGTATCCGAGAGTCATATTAGTATCATAGGGTGGAGGTCCGGTCTGACAGCCCGTTGACCCCATAAGCATAGGCATATGCAATGGTCTTCCACAGTTGTGATAGAGTCTGGGTCCTATAGCGCGTCTTCCTACCACCATAGACATATGGGGATGAACTGATGCGTGTTCCTCAGACATAGGGAACTTGTAGGCTGCATCCAGAGTACACACAAGTACCTTGGCCTATCACTGATTAACCTTTATCCATAGCACCAATATCATTACGAAACATAGGAGAAAACCCATACAAGTCATAAGAGACATACAACCCTGGAATTATAATATCTGTAGAAATCCCTGTACTGTTCATTATCTTTCACTGCTTTTTAGGAGTAGTTAATTAGTTTAGGAACCTTCCACTTGATTGATCGACTGATTGACCAAAAAAATTAGTAGGTGAGTATTCATCTTGACCTAGTAAGCCTTCCCTGAAGATTCGACGCGGTACTTATCGGAATTTTATTACTTACGACCACGTACGCTTGTGTGCAAAGGCTCAAGTACTTGTACGAGTAGCCGCCAGTCATCAAGCATTCAATGGTCTGGAATTCAAGTTAAAAGTTTTGAGATAAAGCTTGTCATTATTCAAATGCTACATAATTCTAGACAATTCACAAGATTACCTCATGATGACTAAAACACACATGTCTGGAATTTCTTGGAGATTTGTGACACATTTAAGCATAACGGTGTTTCCAGGGATGCTGTTAGGTTAAGACTATTTCCATTCTCATGGGACAAGGTAAAAAACTGGATGCATTCATAACCTGCAGGGTCCATCACTACTTGGGATGACCTAGTGCAGAAATTTTTAGCCAAGTTTTTCCCTTCATCTAAGACAACTTAACTTAGAAATAACATAATGACATTTACCCAATTTGATTTTGAATCCCTGTATAAGGCATGGGAATGATTTAAAGAGATACTCCGATGTTGTCCCCACCATGAATTGCCAAAATTGATCCAAGTTTAGACATTTTATAATGGTATACTAGGACCAACTAGAACAATAATAGACAAAGCCATAGGGGAAGCCCTCATTGGCAAATCCATGGATGAAGGATATAAGTTGTTAGAAAAGATGGCATCAAACAATTACCAGTGGTCGTCAGAAAGAGTAACACATAGAATGGTAGTTGGTATATAGGATTCATATGCTGTATACAAGCTACCCTAATATTGTAAATATGTCAAGGAAGGTGGATGAGCTAGGATGAGCTAGGATTTTATGCAAATGCCATTGTGTTATCATCTAGTACATTGTTCGACCAATATGGAAGTGCTCCTAATATTTCCCAAGAGTCTCTGAACTTCATAACCAATACCAACTGGGGACAAAATAATCCTTACTCAAACCATTATAGCTCTGGTTGGAGGAATCATCCTAACTTCTCTTGGGGCAATCAAAATCAACATGTCGTACCTAGAGGGTCTGAACAACAAGGATACTCACAAAATAGGCCTAAATTTTCAAATGATAAGAAGTCTAACTTGGAGGATCTTCTTAAAAAAGACATGTCTCGGACCGATGCCATGCTGCAATCCCACACAACATGTCTGAAGAATTTGGAAGTCCAAGTCGGGCAGTTGGAAGAGGCAATCCGAAGTATGCCTGGGGATCACTACCAAGTGATACTAATATAAACCCTCATGTTAATAAAAGGGAGTACCTTAAAGCATTGACACTGAGAAGTGGAAGGAACAGAAGAACAAACTGAAAATATTGGCTTGTCAAGAAGAACAATGGTGAAATCAAGCCTTGGCAAGGAGTTGAGAGGAAGAACGATAACACTTTACCACCTCCTCCTTTCCCTCAAATGCTTAGTGATAAAAAAGATTCACAAGCAATTTGAGAGGTTCTTGGATGCGTTTAAGAAATTACACATCAATATTCCCTTTACAGAGGTGTTAGAAAATATGCCTAGCTATGTTAAAGTCATGAAAGAAATTTTGTCAAAAAAAATGCAAACTAGGTGAATTCAAGATAGTGAAACTTATTGAGGGGTGCAATTGGACAAAATGTTTTAGGAAGAGCTCTCTATGACCTTAGAGCACGTGTCAATTTAATGCCACTGACAATCTATCAAAAACTTGGACTGGGAGAGAACAAGTTGACCTTAGTAACGCTTCAACTTACTAACAAATCCATTACACATCCTAATGGCGTAGTCAAGACATGGTGGTCAAAGTGGACATATTTATATTGTCCTCGATTTTGGAGAGGACAAGGAGGTGCTTATCATTTTTGGGAGACCCTTTCTCGCAACAGGTAGAGAGACTATTGACCTTTAGAAAGAGGAGCTAAACATGAAAGTGACGGATGAGCAACTAACTTCACCATTCTACAAACCCCAACTACTGCACCTATTGCGACTGAAGATATATATATATATATATATATATATATATATATATATATATATAGAGAGTTCTGAAGTGTTGACCCCTCGTCAAGAGGATTTTTTTTTTTTTTGGGCTGAAATCTAACATTGTTGTTGTTATATTGAAACAGGGTGCTGGTGTGCCTCATTCTGCATGGAGGCAAGCTAAAAATTTACCGAGAAAGACACTACAAGGCTGTGAACAGTCATAGTGGAAAAGAACTAGAACATCAACATCAAGAAAAGTCAAGTGAGATGCATCATATCCCTCACCATTTTGAGAAGCTCACGACAAAGTCTAGCTAAAGACAATAAATCAAACGCTTCTTATGAGACAACTCAAGCTTAGAAATTTAGATTTCTTGTTTTTCATAGTTAGATGCATTTTGACTTCTAGTTGAGTAGTTTTTTTTTCCTTGAGTCATAAATAATGGCCTAATTGCATCGCAAGAAAAGATTCAAGTTTGGGGAATACTCCATCAATTGGAAGACCAAGGATCAAAACCCAAGCAAGGAATATGGTAACGATTGAATAAAATTCAAAAAATCAGGTAATGTTTACTGTTGTACTATAAGATACATAGTGTATGCTTTAATTTTATACATTACGCAAGATGGAGAAGCTACTTGGGTCAATTGTTCAATACAAGCCATGAAGATAACTTTACAGATTTTTATGCATCACCGATAGAAAGGAACTTTAGCTACACATGTAGAATAAGTCCTAGTAAAGTCAATGAGGCACTGAAAAAGATTATGGGTGTTGGAAAATCTTGTGACTCGGATAGTATCCCGATTGAATTTTGGAAGTGCCTTGGAGAAGTGGGGTTATAGTGGTTATTCAAACTTTTCAACTCTATCCTATAAGGTGGACAAATGCCAAACGATTAGAGAAAAAACATTTTGGTTCCTATTTATAAGAATGAGGGAGATATCCAAAATTGTAACAACTACCGTGGTATTAAGCTAATGAGCTATATGTTGAAACTTTGGGAGAGGGTAATAGAGCATCGACTCAGGGATATCACGAAGGTGTCCGAGAATAATTTTGGCTTTGGCTTTATGCTAGACAAATCCACAACAGATGTCATTTTCCTATTAAGGACCTTGATGGAGATCTACAGAGAGAAGAAGGATCTCCATATGGTTTTCATTGACCTAGAGAAAGCAAATGATTGAGTACCGAGACAAGTCCTTTGGTCGGTATTGGAGAAGAAAGGCATTCATGTAAAATATATAAATGTTATTAAGGATATGTATGAAGAAGCTCTTACAAGTGTGAGAATAGTGGGAGGTGATACGGAGGAGTTCCCTATAACAATGGGTTTACATCAAAGATCGGCCTTGAGCCCATACTTGTTTACTCTACTAACGGATGAGTTAATTAGTCATATCCAAGATGACATCCCATGCTGTATATGTTGTTCGCATATGATATTGTACTAGTGGATGACACTAGAGTTCGAGTAAATCAAAAGCTTGAACTATGGAGAAACACTTTAGAAAGTAGAGGCTTTAGGTTAAGTAGAAGTAAGACAGAATATATGCATTGTAATTTTAGTCTAAGTAGGAGAGACGAAGGGGAAGTGAAACTAGGTGGGGTGGTAGTGCCTAAGGTTAACCATTTTAAGTATTTAGGTTCCATTTTCTAGGATGATGGGATGATAGATGAAGATGTAACCCATAGAATCAAAGCTAGATGTTTGAAATGGAGAAGTGCCACGGGTGTGTTATGTGATGGGAAGATGTCTAACAAAGTGAAGGGAAAATTATATAAGACGATAGTTAGACCGACCATGCTATACAGGAGTGAGCGTTGGGCAACTAAAGTTTAACATATTCATAAGATGAATGTGGCAGAAATGAGGATGTTAAGGTGGATGAGTGGTCATACAAGATTGGACAAGATTAGAAATGAACACATCCGACAGAAGGTGCATGTCGCACCAATTGAATATAAAATATGAGAAGGACGTTTAAGATGGTTTGGACATGTACGTCGGAGACCCTTAGGTGCTTCAATCCGAAAATGTGATAGTTTAGTTATAGAAGGTAAGAAGAGGGGTAGAGGTAGGCCTAGGATTACGTGGAGAGAGATAGTATCTAAGGATCTACGATGTTAGATATTGAGCCGGATCTTGCTTTCGATATTGCGACATGGAGATAAAGAATCCATATAGCCGACCCCATCTAGTTTGGGATTACAGGTAAGTCAATTAAAAATCTCTCTTTCATTATCTTTGTTTGTGGAGAATACTTTTATGCTTTTAATATTCCAATCTCTCATAGAATTATTATATATTATTATTATTATTATTATTATTATTACTATTTATTGATAGCTCTCAAAAGAGAGCTATTTAGATGACATATTATGCTAGGTTGAGGCCAAATATGGCCATCTAATGATGTATTCGAGAGCCAATTTGGGTTATTTTGTATAAACTCTACCTCAACTAGTATGTACACTTGTTTTAGTGAAAATCTATAATAAATGGATTAATTTATGCACTAATGCAAGTGTTTTAATATTGTCATATAGTAAGACCATTGGAGAGCCATAAGGATGATCTTGAGCAAAAGCGGAAGGTGTTCTATGACAAATGAGCGAAAGTAGTGGAAGGAGAAAGGGTTGTGACAGCCTGAAAAAAGCAACTGAGATCCAGAATTTATTGGAAGTGCTACAGGCCTCCAAATCAAATCTCCACATTCAGATTGAAGATCAACAAGTTAGGAAAACTTAGTTAAAATTTCAGCTCAATCCGAGTTGAAATGGTCATCCGATCGTGGAGTTGATGAAAACATCGCGATGCAGACTATATACATCGCGTTGTTAATTACTGACAGAGCGCCGAATTCCACAGAAAAGACAGATCGCAATGTCACCCTACGACATCGCGATGTTGAGGGCGCTGGGCTATAAAAAGGGGTTGATATGCTAGGTTTTGACTATCTCATATTTGGGGGCGACGGCTAAGCCTCCATAGAGGCGATCCCGGGGGTTTCAAGGCCAAATCTAGTGATCTAGTGGGGAGAAGCTCAAAACAAAGGGGGAACCTATTTCTTATTGGTTTCTAGTGTTTTAATCCTTTCTTTGTACTTAGACATAGATGTTTACTTTCTTCTTTACATCATTATGGACCTTTCATTTGTAATGGTAGCTTGAACATCTATGCTAGGGTTGTATGAACTCTTTGACCTGAATCTATATTATCTTTCGGTCTTCTTTGTTATCATGATTGTGGATGTGCCTATGAATCTTTCTTTTTATTCCTCATTAGTTGAAAGACGATGAGTATCTTTAACTTCTAGCACTATGAGAAATCTAGTTTAGTGAGTAGAGTAGAGGATTAGGGTGGACGGAGTGACACCGATTTGACCTAGTGCTAAGAGATCAGGCTAGGCAATTCCACGGTAGTGACATGGTGTTGTCCTATAATGTGTCCTGTTGTACCATAGGGATATGGACTTTGGATGCATGACCCTTAGAAATAAGGTCCTGTAGGATGCACCCGGAGTGCACATAAGCACAACACTTTATCACATATACACTCACATCTATGACCCTTACAACCTAGCATTCCAAGGAGAAAATCATAACAAGTCATTAGAGCAATACAACCCTAGAAGCATATCATAGAGAGAATTCCCCCTCACCCTTCGTTATCTCTCATTTCTGTCTAGGAATAGTTTAGATTAGTATCCTTCTACTTAATTGATCGATTGACTTTACCAAGCAACTTAATAGGTTAGTGTTCATCTAAACTTAGTAAGCCTTCCCTGTGGATTCGACCCGGTACTCACCGGAATTTATTACTTGCGGCCACGTACGCTTGCGTGCGGAGGCCTGAGTGCGGAAACTTGACACTCAAGTTTTCTTGTCAACATTTATGTATTTATTTATTTATTTTTATTTTATTATATTGTATTTCATTTTATTCTATTTTATTTTACTTTTTGTTTTTCATATTTGTGAGCAACATGGAGACAAAGAATCCATATCGCCGACCCCATCTAGTATGGGATTAAGGCTTAGTTGTTGTTGTTGTGATTTAGCAACCCGATGCTAGGAAATGAGCGTCACAACGTGGGTACCTGAAATCTCTTATCCAACAACCTGAACCTCTAACATCCTAGGTTAGGCATAGAATTAAAGTTTACACTTCCTAGACTAAGGTGCAGTGAATATATTACCAACTCTTTGTCGAATTGAAAGTTATAATTTACCAATCCTTCGCTTCATTTTTTTAATTTTGGTAAACTTTGTGCGTGTAGTCTCCCCCAAACTTGAATCTTTCTCAACAAAACATGTAAGAATTAATCCAAATACGAAAACTGATACAAACAAAATGCAACCAAGTGAACTAAACTAATAAGAAATCCTACACTAAAAATCAAAATGCAACATGCCAAGGAAAGCACAAAAACAAAATTTATTTTTAACTTGGGTTGCCTCCCAAGAAGCGCCAGAGCTCATATCCCTAGCTAGACTCTACTATTTCCCTCCTTCGTGAAACGGTGGAGGATATGGTGCCTCCCACTTTACTTCAAATTTAACGAAGCCTACAAAACCCATTCGATTCCATTTTGGTTACAGGCAACCTAATGGTTCTTTCTTCCTTAGGGGTTCTTGATGCCTCCAAACAACGTAAGGTATCATAACACTCAGATCGCCAACATCAGAAGAGAACTCATTCAGATCCAATTACGAGGACCTTGTACCTCAGTAGTACCTAAGACTAATAACTAAGCAACAATAGAAGGTGGTGGTAAGTCATGGGTTAGAAGGATGAAATCAACTGCTCATCCCACAACTTCATGGTGAGATCCCCTTTATAAGGATCAATGTTGGCCTTACCAGTGGCCAAGAAGGGTCACCCAAAAATAATTGGCACCTCTTTGTCCTCCTCAAAATCTAGCACAATGAAAACAAATAAATAAATAAATCTATCTACCTTTACCAGCACATCTTCAACTATGCTGCTCGTGTGCAATGGAGAGGTCGACAAATTGAAGTTTGACATTGGTTGTCTTCATTTCGCCCAACCCTAATCTTTCCTAGATTGATAGTGATATTAAATTGACACTGGCTCCTAAGTCGTAGAAAGCCCTTCCTAGATACTTTTGTCCAATTTCGCAAGAAAAAGTAAAGCTCATTGAAACCTTTAATTTGGGGGGAAGCTTGCTTTGTAGAATTGCGCTGCACTACTCAATAAATACTACTATCTTGAACTCTCCTAGTTTAGGGTTCTTTTAATTTTTCTAAAATATATGTCATGAATTTTACGTAACTTGGCATATTCTCTAATGCATCTACAAAAGGAATGTTGATATGCAATTTCTTGTACACATCTAGGAACTGCTCAAACTACCTTTCCAACTTTTGATCGCTAAGCCTTTGAGAGTAGGATGGAGGTGGTAAATGATCTACAGTTCTCTTGTTCTCTCCCTGCCTCTCAAGGCTAGGTTGTTCAACAGCTTGGTTAAACTAAGCCTTCTCTTTTGTGGGTTCCTCCAGCTTCTTCCCACTTTCAATGCCAAGGCTGTCATGCGCTCCTGATAGTCTCCCCGAGGGCTCAACTCAGCATCGCTCACTAGGGATCCCGTAGGCCTATTTGTAAAATTTGATCCTAGTTGCTCTACTTGGATTTCTAAATCCCTAATAGTAGTGGCTTGGACCTGAAACGAGGCCCTAGTCTCTTCTATAAATTTTTTGAGCACTTCCTCCAAGTCAGGCTTCTTCTCAATTGGCCTATTTTGAGGGTATCCCTGTTGTTCGAACCCTCTAGGTTGATTTTGCTAGCTCCAAGAGAATTTTAGATTGTGGGATCGAAAATACCCGCCTGGCATTGTGTCTGAGAAGAGACACCAAGCGATATATCGAATCACAAATGAGTATTTATTTTGATTTTTATTTTAATATTGTGGGTTCTTCCATTCCTAATAAAGGCAAGCCTCTATTATTAATTACACCAGACAAAGTCTTGGGAACCTCCAATTAAGAGCATAAGTACAAGTAAAGGGAAATGAATAAAAATAATTTATTTATTGGCAAATCATATATATTTTTTTTGTTACATATATTTATAATAGGGCAATTTGCCAAAATGGCCCTTGTCCATTTATTTTATTATTTTTTGGCCCTAAGTCAAAAATATTTTCCAAAATGGCCATGGAATTGCCCAATCAGTAACCAAACTGCTGACTGGGACAGCAAAATAATATAAAAAATTTCTTATAAAAATAATCGGCCTTTCAAATGTCGATTAGTCATCTTTGGAGCTAATCGGCCTTTAAAATGCCGATTAGCTCCACAAAGCTCTTTTTAATGGAGTATAGAGCAAATCGGCCTATCAAATGCCGATTAACTCGAACCAACCACTCTGGAACTAATCGGCCTTTCAAAGGCTGTTTTTAATTCGAGTCAGCAGGGTGACTGCTGACTGAGCAACTGCAGGGTCATTTTGACAAATATTTTCGACCTAGGGGAAAAAAATAATAAAATAGGCAAATTTCCCTTTATAATATATATGTGCATCATTTATTTAGATATCTATTTATATGTTTGACGTGCCACCATTTGCAATTTGAATTTTATTTGCTGCCTTGAAATGCTTATTTTGCCGCCGCCATGAGATTTGTATCACTTTAGGATTTATATTTGTATTGACCGTCTCAAGATGAATGTTTCATCGGCGCCCCGAGACATGTGTTGCCTTGAGATTTGTATTTGTTATCCTCTTCGAGATGCGTGTGCATCAAGATGTGCATTCTACTGTCGCATCGAGATGCGCGCCACTTTGAGATGTATACTTTATCACTCGCCTCATGATGAGCGTTTTTTCATCGTATCAATATGCGTGTCATTTTGAGACTTGGAACCCATTGATAAGTGTTCAAATGAGCATCATTTGTATATAAGATTCATGCATATTACTATAAATTTTGGAGGGATATTGGCCTGCTTGTACTCAAAATGGCTTTGTTTCTGTAAACAAGGCAGAAAATAGAGGTTCCAAGAGAAGGGAAACGTTTTCAAAAGAATACGGGCCAAAACAGGGGAAACAGAGACCAGGTTATACAGAGTCTCATACGGACCCGTATGGACCTGGAGAATGCAGATCCAACCTTCCCAGCTGTACGGACTCATAAACGGCCTGACAGGACCCCGTATACGGACCCCTGAGAAACATACGATCCCGTATGGGAGTCCGTATACGGGGCTATATGTCGTAACTCTGCAGCTGCGTTTCGAGCGAACCAAGGGTAAAATCAAAAAAATACACCCAAAACCCGAGTGTGGGGTATAAATACAAAGCTTAATTAGGGTTTTGGGGCATCTTGGAGGAGGGAATTAAGGCTTGGAGGTGTTTTTCACCATCTTCTCCACCACCAAGGAGGAGAGGATTGGAGGAGTCTTCCCATCAAAAAGCTCAAGAAGGAGAAGAAGGGGCAATAGGGCAGCAAGGAATCCACCAACAAGCGCCATTAGGGGTTTTTTTCTCATGAACTTTATGATTTCTTTCCCTATTGGCATGGATTGTTGCTCTCCATTGATGGAGAGCTAACTTCTTGATACTTGGGTGTTGATGAACCCTTGGATAATGTTTAATTGATATTGCTTTTCTTTGTTAATTGCTTAGTTGAATTCATTATGGTCTATTGAATGTTATGTATGGTAGTATTAACCCCTCTATGTTGCGAGAGCCCGGAGAGGTTTCTATAGTCCATATGGGGGAAGATGCGAGCGCCTCCCCATGTGTAGACAATCTTCAATAGAAAGGGCTATGAGTACACCGGGAGCCCAGGTACTAAGGCAAACAACCCCTTTAGATGTCATATTCCCATAGCTCTTCCAAGAGATAGGTTCCCTAGAACATAACTAGTAAGGGCACTAGGTTTAGTAATCACCCTCGAGCGAGGGGATGAAAGCACATTAGGAACCTTTGGCCAATGATTCACTAAGAATTATATCCCCTTCATCAATTGATTGTCTCCAAGGTCAATTTGCTTGTTAATTTGTGTTGCTAATTTCAAAATTTAGGTTTAGTCACCACCAACCAATCTTGATCGACTAGATAATAGATGAATAGCCACTACTAGTACTTCCTTTTTCCCTGAGGATCGACAACCCGACATTAGTTCACTTTATTACTTGATTCGACCTGTATACTTGCGGATTCAGTGCATCACCCATCATCTGCCTCAAGATGCTCATTTCTTCGTTGCATCGAGATTCGTGCTATTCAAAGATTTGTGATTTCATCGACTGCTTCGAGATACGTGTACATCATCACTTCAAAATGCATGCTATTTTAAGACATGTATCGATTATAACATCATGAAGAGGATGCTTGAACTTGGCTCGAGCCTTCTCAAAGCAATACCGAGGCCCCATTTCTTAAACCTTTCATAGGTCAGCCAACAATTCTAAAATATGCACAACCTTCTCCATATTTTTTATTAGCTTCTTTTTTTTTATTTTTTAAAAAGCTGATAAAATTGAGCAATTTAAAATTTCCTAAATGCTTCTTTGACTCCTTGTTTTTATGTTATATATATATAACCCTTGTAGTCCAATCAAATCAAATAATAGTCAAATCAATGTCAAATTGATAGTCACATGGGGCCATTAATACTCCAATTGATGGGGTGAAAGCATATATCTTAAGTATAGGGCTGTGTGTATATTGATTCAACTTTAATGAAATATTGCTATTTGGCATGAATGATTCCAAAGGTGACTCATCAAGATTGACTTTGCAGCATATATTACTACCAGGATATCTTAGACAACAATACCCATAATTATGTTAATCCTCTAATTGTTCTTGCATCACCTAATGTCAAAGATAGGTCCCTTCCTCATTTTATACAGGTAGGCATGAATTCAAAGAGGCCCAAGAACAACACTCCTTGCTAAATATGATTGCTTCACTGCATGTATACTTTGTCATCTCATTCTCCAATTAGCATATTCCACAATAACATTGAATTTGCTATGGCCTTTTTAAATGTTTGTCTTTGAAAATTTTGGAGGAAAATTTAGGCAGCCAGCCCAGTAAAGACATCCAACGCCATAGAAAGAAAATTTATATTCTTTGAAAGCTCATCACCAATTTACGTTTATATGAACATTACAATTCCTTTCAAAGCATTGCACTAAAATAGTTATACATTGGGCTTCATCTGTTTCTGAACATAAGGGTGTTTTCTTTACTGCAACATAATATCAAACACCTCAAGTGCGTGTCATATAGGTGAATATTTGGCATGATTTTAGAACAGGTTCCAATGAAATTTACAATGCAATATCTCAACAGAGTGCTTACAATATACAACTTTCAAGCATGAATGATATTCTTCTATTATTACTTTCTACTTCCTAATTGGTTAAATCTAAATCAGCTGCAAATATATCCTTTATTGAAAGATCTTGATAATTGAACTAGACACCAATTTCCCCTGCAATTGTTATGGCTAGCACGGAAGCTAATCTATGCGGATCTCCACAAACAGCCACCTTGAATGATTCATCAATTGATATCACAGTTTACTTCCGTCTAGTTCTCTAACAATATAGACAGAGGCCTTGATGGCGAACTTAGCGATCACAACGGAGCCAAAATTTGGTAGCATCCACAAGGGAGCCAAACTTGATCGACTGTGGGTGACAATGGCCTCCACAAGGGAGCCATAAGCTTTATCAATGGCGAGTGACGATGGCCTCCACAAGGGAGCCATGAACTTCATCAAAGATGGCCTCCACAAAGGAGCCAAGACCTTCATTGACGGCGGGCGGCGGTGGCCTCCACAAGGGAGCCAAGAGTTTCATCATCGGCGAGTGGCAATGGCCTCCACAAGGGAGCCAAGAACTTCATCAAGGTGAGTGGCGATGGCCTCCACAAGGCCACAAGGGAGCCATAAACTTCACCAATGGTGAGTGGCGATGGCCTCCACAAGGGAGCCATGAACTTCATTGACGACGGGCGGCGATGGCCTCCACAAGTGAGCCAAGAGTTTCATCATCGGCGAGTGGTGATGACCTTCACAAGGAAGCCAAGCAAGGTGAGTGGCGATGGCCTCCACAAGGGAGCCATAAACTTCATCAATGGTGAGTGGCGATGGACTCCACAAGGGAGCCATGAACTTCATTGACGGCCGGCGGCGGTGGCCTCCACAAGGGAGCCAAGAGTTTCATCATCGGCGAGTGGTGATGGCCTCCATAATAGAGCCATAAACTTCATCAATGGTGGTCTCCACAAGGGAGCCATGAACTTCATTGACGGCGGGTGGTGGTGGCCTCCACAAGGGAGCCAAAATTGATCGGAGGCGGGCAGCGGTTGCCTTTTTTGGCGTTGTGAGTTACATGAAAGAAGATCAAGGGAATACCTCTCTCTCTCCTCTTCTTCTCCTCCTTTTCTCTCTCTGAAAAAAGTTTTTTCTTTCTAGGGTTGCTACCCATTTTATACTCAAAGAAACCCCTTATCTTTATTTTTGTTTTGAATTTAATCTCAATCATGATAAGATTAAAAGTGTTTAAAGTAATTTTTAATCTCATCTTATTTGAAATCATTATTATTTAACATCATATATATATATATTAGAAAATTTGACTGGATATCTTAATCCCAAACAATTGATAAAATCAGATTAACTTTTAATTTTAATATATATATATATATATATATATATATATATATATATATATATATATATATATATTTTAATAATCTGATTTTTTTTTTTTCTTTTAAGGTGTATCATATATTCTATGCCTCAGGATTTGTTCTCATGGATTATCTTGGGTTTGTTTCTTTGGATGGTCTTAGATTTGCCTCGGGATCTGTGCCCATGGAATACCTTGCGTTTATCTCGGGATTCATAACTTCAAGCTATTTTGAGATAGGATTAGATATGCTTGTCTATTTATAAAAAAAAAATCCTAATTAAATTAGGATTAGGATATTAAATTTATTAGAATTTCAAATTCTATTGGAAATGTGTTATCATTTTATGATATAAACATGGACGATTTCGCCAACCAAGATTGAAATAATTAGAGTAGGGGTTCTTCTGACCTTGGTTGGCATTTCCAATAGCATTTATAGCCTCTTGAGCCATGTTGGGAGTATTTTGTGATGGATCAAATGGTGTCCTAGAAGTTGACAGAATGGCACCCACATAAAATCCTATCTTTTCCACTCTCCTACCTAGATCTGCAATCTTGGATTAAATAGTTGAAAGAGATTCTGAGTCATGTATACCAGCTAGCAACTCTCCTGTGAGTGATCCTATCGGAAGGCCATTGGTAGTTATTTGATGCCATTTTTTTTCTAGTAGCTCATACCCGGATTTACCCATAAAGGCTTCCCCAGCTACTACATCCAGAATGGTCTGAGTGGGCCCAAGCAACCCATTGTAGAAAGTTTGGACATGAATCCATTGGGGAACTCCGTGGTTGGGGCAACTTCTTAGCATCTCTTTGAAACATTCCCAAGCTTTGTATAGGGACTCCGAGTCAAATTGGGTGAATGTCATTATGTCATTCCTTAGGCGTGTAGTTTTTGATGGAGGGAAGAATTTGGCAAAATTTTTTTGCATCAAGTCCTTCCATGTGGTAATGGACGTTGGTGGTTGAGAGTAAAGAGAACCCTTCACCTTGTCCCTAAATGAAAAAGGGAAATGCCTAAGTCTTACTCCATCCTCAGTAACACCATTGAACTTAAACATATCATAGATTTCAAGGAAGTTCATTATATGGCCATTTAGATCTTCATGTGGTAAACTTGTGAATTGACCCGAATTTTGCAACATCTGAATGATGGAAGGTTTAATCTCAAAATTTGTGGCTTGTACTTCTGGCCGCTGAATACTCGATTGCAGTCCTTGAGATAATAATAGTATAAATTCGTACATTAGGTGGGAAGCATCACCCTCCATCTCTAGAACTAGATGAACTAGGTGTATCCTTGTGCTATTGTTTTTCCTTCCTGAGCCTTCTAAGTATTCTTTCTATTTCTTAATCTACAGGCACTAGGTCATTGCTGCTCATGCACTACTAAAATAAAAAAGTATGTCTCTATCTACTCTAAAATAAATCTAAATTGAAAACCTATAAAAGCAAAAATGATCCTATGTATAAACAAAAATAAGAAGTATGTAAGAAAATAAAAACAGTACTTATAGACAAGTAAGAAAATATAATACAAAAGAATCAAAACAAAAATAAAAGATTGAAGTGAACTAAATCCTAGTTCAGCTAATATCAAATATGACCTAACCACTCCTTGCCAACAACGCCAAAAAAAACATTGTTGAGTGTGTACATACACTTACTCAAACGTACGTGTCTTCAAAGTCATAAAAGTGAGTCCCAATGTCATATCCTCAAGTAGTGGAACTTGGACTAATTGATTACCAGCATACTCTAGCTAGTACCATGTTTATTTAGTCATTCAAAATTAAGGTTTTTGTCTACACTAAGCTAATACCTAGAAAGCATTAATTAAAAGTTAACGAAGGGATCGACGAGAACTCAGTAATGAAGTTCCAGGGTTGTATGCCTTATTGGCATGCTAATGTTTTTTTTTCTATGATTTATATATGTTTGCTATACTATTGGACAAGGGCTATTCAATGGCAAGCTCTACCGGACTTCATGTGCAAACAACACAGATGATGATTTCCCTATGTCTAGGAAATATGTCTACGACCTCTACCACATATGTCTATGCGTAGAGTGAAATGTTATATATATTGATCCTTAGTCTATACCCTGTCCAGGGGCTACCACAACATATGTCTATATTGTGGGACTCCGGTCGAACCAAACTTCCACCTTATGATACATGAATCAACCATACAAACATTCTCATGAAAGCATGGCTACAAGTATTTCATCACCTCTTGGCGCATGATATAATAAGATCCATGTCATAAGGACATCAAAATATCAAGCAAACCTTACAAATCATAGAATACTATTGATAATCAAGCCAACAAGTCCATACAACCCTAGAAATAGAAGCTTTAGCTACAAATCATGGATTTCAACATCAAAATACCAAAACATTCAACAATAACATCCATGAATAGGAATACAAAAGGTATAAATCGAAGAATTAAACACTAGAAATAACTCTTATCCCTTGTCTTGAGCTCTCCTTTGCCTTTGGTGAACCTAAGATCGTCCGGATTGCCACCAAGGACTGGACCCCGCCTCCAGCTTTGATAAAGAACCCTAGAAAAATGCCCTGGTTTATATAGACCTCGACCCAACATCGCAACACTCCTAGATCTACGTCACAACACTGGGCACCTGAGAGCTTCTCACGACTAGCGTCGCGACGCTCAGATCTGAATGTCATCACGGTGGAATGTCATGATGTCCAGAGCCTCTCTGTTGACCTGCTATGGTGATTTTGGCCTTTTCCCATTCTGAGCTTCACTCCATACTTGTTCTCACCTGATACATGAAAAATACACTTGATTTAGGCCTTAATAATTTGTATTCTTTGTCCTTATCTGTTGTAAGGTTTCTTTCCCTTCATCTAAGTCACTATGAAGGAAATGAAGATGTACTTAAACTCTAAAACAAATTCTTGCCTTGAAAGAGGGAGATGGTGCCAGGGAGTTTAACACTAACCTTTGTTGAGAGCTTGAGGGAGAGATGGGTTGAAATTTAATTTCTATGGGCTGAAATTTTCTAAGTCTTGGCCTCTCTCTCTCTCATTCCATAAATCAAGGGCATTTTGGTCATTTGTACTCTTAAAATGCTCGTAAGGGGGGTTTTATGAAGTTTTTGTAACTTTTAGCTTGTTAATGACCCTAATGATCTCTTAAGGGATTATATTACCATTACGGCCCTTTTATAGGTTTTTCGAACCTTTAAACCTTATTAGGAATAAAATTAATAACAAAAATGCCATTTATAACCTAGATCAGCCTCCTGATCAATGCTTAGAATCAAGTTAATATCCTCATAGGGTTTAGGGGTTCTTAGAAAATTAGGGATATTACAACTATCTTTCAAGCTCTACTGTCGCAAATACTTCAAAAACCTTAGTTCACTAGGGAGAAGTGTTTGGCAGAAAAAGTGAACGGTTACTAAGACTTTTTTAATAATGTGAGTTTTTAAATAATTCATAAAAAGTATAAATTTCAAAAATTATACTTAAATAAGAGTTAGAGATAGGGAGACAAACATATTTTAATTTCAAATTTACCGAAGACTTATAACTTAAAACAATATTTAAAAATTAAATAATAAATTAATAAAAATAATAAAATGAAAAATCCAGGGGCTTAAAGTAATTTCAATAATAGAATGATCTTTTAGGTCACATTTATTATAAAATTCACTAAAATTTAGAGTGGAGGGGTTGAATAAAACTTATCAAACCAATATTATACATAGAAAAGTGAGCAGCCACTCAGCCACTTGCATGTTTTTTTTGTAAGCCAAACTGCTGTTTCTTCCTGCTGATCAGAACAGTGCAATTATGAAGCATTGGAATTCCTCACGTAAAAAAACGTATGATTTTGCTTAAGGCGATAAAATTATCTACTGCACTCTTGTTGCCTTATGAGGATATAATTAATTATAAGTTTTACCAGACAAAATATATATATATTTGTCAAAACCACCAAACAGTACTACAACTCTATCTTTGAAAATTCAGACTTAATCGTCATGCACATGTATGCACATACACACGAAGCTAGGCAAACTAAGCGTATACAATTACAATTAATTTGTTGACTGAAACATCCTCCTAAACTGCGGATCAATTGTTTAAAACTTGGTCATAAAAGAAGAGTACGTCTCACGAGCAATTCCGTCCATATATATTATCTTCAATTGGCGAGTAGTGATTTGGGAATAGTGGATCAACATGGATTGATTGGATAAGTGAAGAAGGTGGCGGCAGTGCTGTTCCCAACTTTGTTCTCAAAGAGTTCCTCAATTGAGTTGAAGAATGTAGAGTAATCATCAAACAAGAGAGAAGCAGATAGGTAGTCAGCTGGCTCCAGAAGATGGGCGAGCGAGCAAGACCGAGGAAACACATGCACCTTCTCCTCAAACTCGCACAGATCACTGGCAGCAGCAGCAGTGGCAGTGACCAAGCTGGTCTCCTCAGAGGGAGAACAGTACTCATTTGTGTCCTTTGCTGCCATAACACCTCCAATATTAATCCTATCCCGCTCATGATGCTTCTTTTGATAGATCCTACACAACACCCACTCATCCAACTGCAAAGATCGGAACAACACTTCTATATTTTTTTAAAAATTATATATATATATATATATTTATTTATTTGGTTTTTAATTTTAATTGATTAAGCCATTAACGACCGAAGAGAAGAGACTGACCACTTTGCTAGATCTAGTGGAAGTAGTGGAAACAGAGTTGGTGGCGGCTAGACGATACTCATGCATGATCCAGCCCGTCTTAGAGCCCTTTGGTGGGCGGCCTCTATAGAAGACAAGCGCCTTCTTCAACCCCACGTACTTGGAGTTGCTATAGATGGGCTTGTCCGTGCCCGTGGCCTTCCAATAGCCGGACAACGTCGCACGGTTGGGCCGCGCGCCATTCGGGTATTTGCGGTCACGCGGCGTGAAGAAGTACCACTCGCCCTCCAACATCTCCGACTTCTCTATGTTTTATACAACAAGTACAAATGCAAATACATCATCAGCAAACAAACATTAAACATAGACGATGATGCACAAATTAAGAGATCGAGTTAGATAGATATTTACCAGGTAGTTGCCATGGGTCGAACTTGTAGATATTGACTTCCGGGATGATTGGGGCTGGGCATGGCTTTGAGCAGGCTTGGTTACGGAGGTAGTGGATGATTAACTCTTCATCAGTCGGATGGAATCTGAAACCAGGGGGAAGTGCCACTGTTTTCATTGAGCAGCTGGTAATTAAGATGTCCAACTTTGAAATGTTGGAATCGGGGGAGCGAGTCTTTTTATAATGGGCTAGCTAGTAGCTATAGCTAGGGATCGAGTGGAATTAATTCATCCAATTGATGATGTGTTTAGACCTTAACCTGCCTACTTCTCCTCTTCTTCTGGATTATCTTGAACACCATGACATAATGATCTTTCTGCTCTGTCTGTCTATACATGTGAACACCCAACAGCCTGTTTCTTGGACTTGGGGCGATTAAACGAAATGATCATGCTGACTTGGAAGGCATTTTCTTGATTCATTGGCTGTCTGCTGTTGGTGTGAGATCCACCCAACACTGGAGTTGGCCACGTGCCAGAGTTTGATACTAATTAATTATAAAAGAAGAGCCAAAGAGGAGAGTAGGTTACGGGCGCTCCTTCTTATCCAGCCACGTCAAGACCCGGGTATCCATTGGCTGAGGGTTGTGGGCCCCACGGGTATCGTCTCGGAGCCGCCGATCTCGCGTGTTCCCTGGAGGGACTTATTGGATGCCCCCGCTTAGTTTAATGGCTCCAATGACTCGTTTTTTTTTCGAAGAACGCAAGACTTAGAACGCGTGTCGACAAATGGGTTGATAAAACTCGGTTAGCTTAGCGTGCCTAATACTACTAGTTTGTTTATTAGCTCGGAATATACATTTATATTCTCTTGGTGGTTTCATCTTCTTCGTGTGAGTGTCTTCTTCAATTAAAAAACAAATGTCTTGGTTCAATGAGAAAGAAAGAGGAAAAGTCTTTGAAGTGGATATCTCTAATATTATATGGGTATCATTTGATCTGGTTATAATGGATTACCTCATCTCATTGTGTGTATGTGCTCTCCACGGACTTGTAAATGATTGGAACTTGTGTCTAGCATAGCAATTGAATAATCTGATCCACTTGTTACTTGGAGAGTGCTTCTGCATTACTTCCGGAATCCTCTATTATTGGTGACATTTATGTGTTTTACATGTGTGATTTTTATATTATAATAATAATAATAATAATAATAATAATAAGTATTTTATGAGATGTACTATGAAAATATATGATTCATAAATAAATATAATTGAATATCGGGTGGTCAATGTGAAATTATTTTTACATTTAAAATTTTAAATTAAATAAAGATGAAGTATTTTTATAAACCCACTCAATATGTTTAATTTAGAATCATTTAAATTGACTTATTTTATGGGGAAAATCTTGGTGTACACGTGGCATGATCCTAACAACCGAGGGTCGGGAGTATCACTAACGACCTCATAAATGAACAATAGTGAACAAGGCTTGCCGAGAACCTTAGGGGAACTCCAGGCAAGCTTCCTCAAAGTATCAAAAAGCTCCATCTGAGCTGGCACTAAGCTAGCACCTACTTGGCGCCCACGTAACGACTCGCTTGGCGTCCAAGTCACCTCCAACCGTCCAATGGCCTGGCGGAAGGTATAAAAGGGGGTTAAGGAGATAGAGAGGGACGGTTACTTCTTCTTCCCTTCTGGCATTTTCTTCTCTTGCTTATAACCGCCCCACAGACTACAACTCCTGGAGACCTATCTCTCTCTCTTCCTCGCTCCTAGCTCACATTTCGCACATTCTTTGATTCGATTCCTTTTTGTGAATTCATTTGAGAAAGACCTTTGATCTCTCTCTTCCTCTGTGATCCCATTCGGTTAACTTGATCGTCAAAGAGTCTGAGAATAGCCTCCAGACTTCCCTTTTGCAGGTCGTGCTCATCGCTGGACCTCAACAACGGAAGGAGTTCTTATCGCCAAAGCCATCACCGTAGGCTGAACGTCTTTCCAGTTCTCAGCTGAAGAAGCTACTATATCTACAAAATTTCACTAGCTGATTGGGATCGGTTGTAATCTTGAGGAGGAACCGTTCCCACACATCAACAGTTGGCACCGTCTGTGGGAAACTTGATCAAGAAGCCGAGTTGACCGCAGAGATGGCAAGGGGCAAGAGGAACTCGATCCCTTCTCCAACCGAAGTAGAAGTTGTTATTGGATAGGATGCAATTCCCAATGTTGGGAATACCCCTCCAGAGCAAGCTAATGTACTGGAGGAGGATCTATGAGATATACAGATCTAGATGCTCCATAAACAACTTGAGGTGCTTACTAGGGCCCTCCAGAAGCAAGAAGAGCGAATTCCTCAGTCTCCTCAGCAACCAAGGAGTTTTAAAGTATGATCACCCAAGACTAAGAGGAAAACCTCCTCGCACACTCTAGAGCAAAAAGCACATGCTCAAAAGGGGGAGTAGAGTTTCCTTTCGGATAGCAACACTAGATCAACTCGACCTCGAGCCTGATCAGAGGAGCCTCCTCAATCTAATCGTAAGATTACTCCCTAACCAACTAAGGAATGAATAAGGTGTCCTTAAAACTATAATGTCATACTGGGGAGGCCGACTCTAAATGCGTTACGAGCGACAGTGTTAACTTACCACTTGGTGATGAAGTTCCCCACAAGCCATGGTAAGAAGAGCTACAGGGAAACCAATTGACCACCCGACAATGCTACGTGGCCCTTCTTAAAGAGAAGACGGCGGGAACCTCAAGATCTGAAATACGGGTAGAACCCAGAAGGCAGACCGATTCCTAGCAAGGAAAGGACTATCTTCTAGTAGGTCATATGATATCATTTTCTGCCTACTGTCTTCTCGTTTGAATCGTTCTCAAAGTCCCTCTTAAGGGCCGAGTAGTGTAGCTTCACTCGTACTCGTCTCAGAGACCCTCTTAAGGTTCGAGTAGTGTGGCTTCATTTGTACTCGTTCTGAAATTCCCTTCTAAGGGTCGAGTAGTGTAGCTTCGCTCGTACTCATCTCAAAGATCCTCTTAAGGGTCGAGTAGCATAGATTAAATTGTACTTGTCTCAAAGTCCATCTTAAGGGCCGAGTTATGACCATGTACACGAATCAAAGTCCCTTCAAGGGTTGGGTAGCTCAATTCTACTCGTGTGAGAACTTCTCTCCTTCATAGGCCGAGTTACGACCAAGTACTCAAGCCGAAGTCCCTTTAAGGGTCGGGTAGTTCAATCTTACTCACGACCGAGTTACGTCCACGTACTCGAGCCAAAGTCCCATAGGGCCGAACATACATGAACTTTGTTATTTGTATCAAAGCTCTCACAAAATAGAGAGGAAGGAAATCACTGTTCAACAAGGAAGCTTGGCAGACAAGCCAACACTATGCGCATGGACCCCGTCACCTTTTCAAGGACGAGGAACAAGCCGACCATGACGTCTCGTCAAGGATCCTCCATCAGTATTTACAAAGTTAAAGGATCGCCTCCCTTGGTGGGCAAGGTGTCAACCCACTATGGCCGAATTGTCTCTTTTGATGGGAGCAGAAATGATGATCAATAAAACCCATGGAGTAGTCTACCATCACAGTCGAATCATTACTCTTGATGAGAGTAGAAATAATGATCAATAAAACCCATGAAGTTGTCAGCTATTGCAGTCGGATCGTCACTCTTGATAAAAATAGAAATGATGATAAGTTAAACCCGTGGGGTATCGGATTCAGAAAAATACGAATTTTCATCCATATTCAGATGAGGAAATAAAGGAATTAGCGTGTTTTCTACTTAGCTGAGCCAATACTTATTACGTCCAAGCTTTTGAGTTCATTTCTTCAGTACACAATGACTTTATTTGAGTTCACAGAAAAGTTAGATGAAGAATACATACAAGGCTGACATGGCAAGCCATTGAAGTCAGAAATTACATAAGTCTTTTAAAAGCACTTTGAGATAGAGAACTTGAGGGGCAAGAGTTTCCGGGTATAAGGACAAATGAACAAAGGAAAGGCGTACCGAGACAACCTAAGAAGGTATTTAGATGTAAAAGAAGAGTAAAGAGGGTGGCCTAGCTGAGTATTGGAAGCATAGGTCTTGCCCAAACCTCGTTGCTTACAATCTTAGGTGCGTACGAATAACCCAGCTAGGGAGGAGACCATGTAGAGAAACGATTGCAGAGGCGGATGCACTTGAAGGAGGCATGGGCGCATATAGCCCAAGGACCATCGGAACCAAGCCTTAGCCCGACACTGATTAGGTGCAACGGTCCACTGCCCACTTTCTACCAGCACAGCACTTAAATGAAGGGAATCCCCCAGACTGAGGATGTCTGTAACCCTCTTGCCTCGACTCGAGGAAGTCCGTAGAGATGACCATGTTTCATAAAGACATAAAATGAAGTGCCTTTGTATCGAGAGAAAATATAAACAGAGGCTACAACCCTGAAGACAAGACCTTGCTTCTCTAAAGGCAAAAGCGGTACCCCCAAGGTCAAAGCCAAGGAAGAAAAAGAAGAAGAGAGCTTTATGCAAAACTCAACGAAAAGGGATGATAAACTTTAAACCCACTACGGCCTATTTATAGACCTCTTCTACATAGATCCAACAACCATGAACGCTCCACCGAAAGTTAGGCCTATAAGTAAGTGACACATGGACCATACCTGAAAAACAACATAGCTTTTAGTAGGTCGCGAGAATACCTTCAAAAATGGCACGTCAAAAGTACTCCGAAAACACGATATGGTGTAGCGAAAGGACAACGGGATCATAATTCCATTTTTAAGTAATGGTCCAGATTAGCGCAGATGGAAAGTCATCCGACATCCAACCTCTAAAGGGATGTCGAAACCATCAATAACTTGGAGGAAAAAGTTAAATGGAGCGCCATGAATGGTTCAAATGACTCGTCTAAGTTACGAATAGAAGATAGAAAGTGTTGTTCATTACAAAGAAAGTAGTCTCATGACAAAAAAAAAGTGTACAAGTACAAAAGAGATGAGGAGAGAACATGTGTAGTTCATAGAGAAAAATCTTAATTAAGGAAGAGGTTCGCTAGAAAGCCCCGCCATTAATACGGCCTCAATGGTGGAGAAGGTAACCTGGATCTCGGCCTCCCTCGGAATATCTTTGTCAAGAGCTTTCTTGATAAGAGCAGAAGCAGTTCCACCAGAGACGGAAGCCGGGGTTTCATTTTGGACATTCGATACCCCTTGTGTAGGCCGAGTAAGCAGTCCTCGGTGCTCCAACAAGACGGACCCCTCAAGAGCTAGAGTGGCCCAGATATCTGTTGTATCCTTCTTGGGAGTCCAGGGAAGATAGTGCATAACTTTTTGAAAACTCAAGGTGGAAAGTTCCAAACTGGGATTGTGGCAGATAATACCCTAGAAGATCTTAAAACCTTCCACTACCCCTTTGTACTCCGTCACACAAACAATATCTTAAAACTCCTCTGAATCCTTGAAGTTGTCTATGGCTTGAGCAACAACCTCTAGCTTGCGTGCATAGTTTTGGTCAGAAACACTGTAAGCCTCTATGGCTTTTCGAAGGTCAAAGCGGTATAACGGCCCATTCTTATACGATACTAAGGCATCCTCTTGTGCTCTCTAGAGGTCGGTTGACCATTCCTGCGATGGCTACTCCATAGCCTCTAAGGCATTTTATGTAGCAGATCAAAATTTTGAAGAGTTGGCTGACAACTCTTCCTACTCTCTTTCAGTAGCTTTGAGCCCCTGGCAGTACTCAGAGAAGGAAGACTCGAGTACGAGGATTTGCTCACCTCTCTCAGCTAGGTTCGCTATAGGCCCCGCTATTACGGCCTCAATGGTGGAGAAGGTAGTTTGCATCTCGGCCTCCCTTGGAATATCTCTGTCAAGAGCTTCCTTGATAAGAGTAGAAGTAGTTCCACTCGGGACGGAAGTCGGGGTTTCATTTTGGACATTCAATTCCCCTTGTGTAGGCCGAGTAAGCAATCCTTGGTGCTCTGACAAGACGGACCCCTAAAGAGTGAGAGCGGCCGTGATATCCGTTGTATCCTTCTTGGGAGTCTAGGGAAGATACTGCATAACTTCTTGAAAACTCAAGGTGGAAAGTTCCAAACTGGCATTGTGGAAGATAATGCCCTTAAAGATCTTAAAACCTTCCGCTACCCCTTGTACCCCGTTGCACAAACAATGTCTTAGAACTCCGACGAATCCTTGAAGTTGTCTATGGCTTGAGCAACAACCTCCAGCTTACGTGCAAAGTCTTGGCCAGAAACACTATAAGCCTCTATGGCTTTTCAAAGGTCAAAACGGTATAATGGCACATTCTTATACGACACTAAGGAATCCTCTTAAGCTCTTGGGAGGTCAGTTGACCATTCCTGCGATAGCTACTCCATAGCCTCTAAGGCACTTTATGTAGCAGATCGAAATTTTGAACAGTTGGCTGACAGCTCTTTCTACTCTCTGTCGGTAGCTTTGAGCCCCTGGGAGTACTCAAAGAAGGAAGACTCGAGTACGCGGATTCGCTCTCCCTTCTCGGCTAGGTTAGACTTGGCCCTCTCCGAGTCAGCCTTAACCTTCTCTAACTTAGCCACGGTCGCTTTCATGTCGGCCTGAGCCTTCAACAATGATTCGCTCAGGTCTCCTAGTACAACCTCCTTGCAGAGCCTGATAGCTACAAGACTCTTTAGCATGGCGGATAGCATTGGAGGGCGACAAGGCAATAAGGAAGGAGGCGAGAAAAAAGGATACCGAAAAAAGGAAACACACTAACCCGGACATCGGCAAAGGCGAGTCTAAAGATCAACTCCTCTATTGATGAGTACATATATAATTATACTTGTTTTCATACTATATTTGCATGCAATTTGTTTGTTCTTTTGTATAGATTTCTCTATTTTTGTGCTCTATTGGGTATTTCATTATGATTGAATAGGAAAACAGGTACTCAGAACAAAAGAAGTGAAAATCTGATTAATTCGGAGCTAAAAGAGTCAAAAAGATAAGTAGACAGCCATGTGCACGCCGGTGCATATTTACTAGGTAACTTCGAGATCAATTCAGAGCGTGCTCATAGATATAGAGACATGCACAGCCTGATGCACAAGCTTGTTCTTGCCCATGTATCTCTTGGGATTTTAGAAGACCACGTAATACCGCGTTGTTGCAGAGATGCACGGGCGTGCTTAGATCTACACGACCATGCATCGGGAGTTTCAAAATCTATAAAAGGGCACTCAATGTGAATTTTGAGGGGACTTTTGGCGGATTAGCTTTCGGTGACCTTCCTACCAACAGCTAGGGTTTCTGTGGAGATTAAAGGCAGAGGAGACATCCATCGGGGAAGTATCATATTATCTTTAATCATGTCTTTCTCTCTAGATCTTGTATTAGGTTTTCATAGCATGAGAGACTAAACCTCCTGTGGTGCCTCAGGTCCTTGAACCTTAGGATGAACTTGTGATTCTTTCCTTCTTTTAATATAGGCTTTTCTATTTTGATTATTGTTGTAGATTGTCTATGGGTGCTTAATACTTGTGATTTGTAAGTGCGAAAGCGCCGGTCACATAATCTATAGTTGCTTGATGTATGAAGAGAAATATAAGTCATGCTAGATCCGGGCAAAGATAATAGGGGATGCATGCACTCCGAGAGATCGGGTGATCGCAGTGATTACACAACACACTTTTCATATTAAGGTAAAACATAGTGGGAATCATAGAATCTACACTAATAATTAGTATAATGCAGTCGTACGGTGAAGTCACCGTATAGGACTAGGGTTTGGCTGTCACGAGAGATTGGGGTGAAACTAATATAGGATTTCTCAGGATCAAAGAATACATCAGTTGATAACCTATATTAGAAATTTAGTTAACAAGGGATTCCTAGGGGGATAGTGATCCGGGGTGCCATGTTCTTTGCATTAATTAAACCCTAGATTTCCAACTGTTCACCATAGTTCTCTTTAGATTTCTTTAGCTAGGATTAGATCACCACATATATTTTTAGGTTAGGTAATAGTATTCAAATTAGTACTAGCTTCGTCGTTCCTTGTGGATTAAACTAGCCTACCTTTGGGTACTATATTTCTTGAGCGACTCACGGATAGCAACACATCATCTATATTGAGCCTTTCCAACCCATCACAGCAAGAGTGCATCACAATGGCCCTCAGAGCCTCAGTGGCCAACGGAGGGCCCGATGAAGAGGATGCTACCTGCTCATTCCCTCTAGTGTGGGGTTCTCTCACATGGGGAGTAGGGTCCATTGATGTTGAGGCTGAAGGAGAAAAGGAGATTTGGGCCCCAGATGGGGTACCACCGATCTCGAAGAAAGGATGACAGCAGAAGGGCCCTCATGGGTTTCTTGGGTACAGATTTGGGGGCTTCCTAGGGTGTACGGACCGGACCACTCTCGATACTCGATTCCCACATGGGAGGAGTTCCTTATTCGACAGAAGAGTCGAATTGGATGGGAGAACTTTTTTCCGACTCAAGAGCACTCCTTGGGGCCTCTTCTTCCCATCAGAGGTTGAAGAGGTAGGGGAGAATCCATGGCAAGTTCCCTTAGCGTCTGCCTTAGCTACCGAAGATCCATTGAGTACCCTACGAAAACAAGAACAAAGGGGTTAAACAAATCCGTATGAGTCGCCCTCGAAGCATGTCGTTCCACCAACTACCGTGGAATACTTTATACTCCAGAAAAGGAGAACGAAAATAAGGGTAAGCTTCTTCCTAAGGGAAGGGCAAGCCCTTGGAAAGCACTGGAGGAAGAAGAGACTATTTTTGATATGAAAGCCCTAAGGAGGTTATTTTAAGGAGGGGGCACGCAGTGCATCCCTTTTGAATGCAGTGGTTGCGATCCATCGGATCGAGGCATTTTTTCGAAAAGGCGTCTTTTAGTTCAATGACACGTAAACCCCGATACCTGTGGCTTTTCAAGTAAGCTGTCTCGGGGATAGTCCTTATGATGGCGTCCATCGAAATCCCTACGAAATGAACGTGCTTCAAAAAACGTAATGCACCCAAAGCGTTGCTGGTTCACGAACCAAGGAAAGCGTGATACCAATGACAATGGTCATGACTCGTCCTAAAACAAGTCTTGATCAAGTCATGATAAACAAACTTCCAAGTTAGATAATCCCCCCAAAACGACAGGATCTTTCTCGGGGAAGCCGACTCGGCCCGAGGCCGAAGCAACTTGGCTGTCCGAGTTGGATTATTGAGCAACATGCAAATAAAGAGACATGCACCTTCAAGTCGGATCACTCCACCCTAAGGCATCATGACCCCTTAGGTTGCCTTAAGCTGAAGACTTGTCGACCTAACCCATCGGGGGGCAAGTGTTTTGGGGAAAATGTTGGCGTACATGTGGCATGATCCTAACAACCGAGGGCCAGGAGTATCACTAACGATCTCATAAACGAATAATGGTGAATAGGGCTTGCCGAGAACCTCAGGGGAACTTCGAGCAAGCTTTCGCAAAGTACCAAAAAGCTTTGAGCTGACAGTAAGTTGGCGCCCATGTAACGGCTCGCTTGGCGTCCAAGTTACCACCAACTATCTAACAGGCTGGTGGAGGTATAAAAGGGGTTTGAGGAGAGAAGGGGAGGGGGGAGACTGGGGACAGGACGACTACTTCTTCGTTTTTGGTATCTTTTTCTTCGGACTAGAACCACCCCACAGACTCCAGCTCTTGGAGATCTCTCTCTCTCTCTCTCTCTCTCTCTCTTCTAGCTCACACTTCGCTCATTCTTTGATCCGATTCCTTTTTGTGAATTCCTTTGAGAGAGACTTTCAATCTTTCTTTCCCTATGTGATATTGTTCAGCTGACTTGATCGTCGGAGAGTCCGGGGATAGCCCTCGACTTTCCATTTGCAGGTCGACTTCATCGTTGGACCTCAACGGCCAAAGGAGTTCTTCTTACTGGAGCCATCATTGGAGGCCAATCGTCTTTCCCGTTCCCAACTGAAAAAACTACTATCTCCATCAAATTTCACTAGTTGATCAGAATCGGCTTTGATCCCGAGGAGGAGCCAATTCTACACATCAAAAGCTTATAAAACTATTGTTTTAAATGTTCTGTAAGTGTTTTTAATGCAAGTCCTTTTATCAGTGATTTGTGAGTAAATTGAGCAATTTTCCATTTCAACAAGTCACTACATAAGCATTTGTTTTCAATTTTTCCATATCCATGTCTTTGGACGGGGAAGGACAGAAGTGATTTTGTTGTGAAATTATTGAAACAACATTCCAAAACACTTCTTAAATTTTTTTTGGTAAAAAGTGCTTATCAAGTATAACTTCAAGTTAAAAGTCATCCGCCCAATCTCCCTGTATGCACTAATCCCAATATATAATCTTTTAAAACCTCCATAATTCCTTGAATTTAAATCATGAAGAAATTAATACAACACATCCTGTAAAATTGACCTAATTAAACCAATCAGGTAGAGTTGCCTACACATAAACAAAAGTGATTATGTATAAATATTTTTTATTTAATTTTTGTTGATGAAAAGACATTCTACTTTGATTTAATGCATAACAAATTTGCAATTGTAGCTAACATTGAATGGTTAATGAACATCTCCAAAAGAGTTTTAAAACTTGCTCTCCTTTGATTAAAAGCGATAGCCAATGTACATATGTGATATTTCTAACTCACTGCTTTCCAAAAAGCTACATGATTATACTCTAAAATAAATAGTTGATTTATAAAGATATATAGCATTTATTCCACAATACATCCTACCATCAGAAATATGAACCTCAAGGTGTGATTTAACTCCACTCTTATGATATCAAAACTATTCCAGCTGACAGTCTAAAATAGATTCTAAGCATATGTGTTTTCCATTACATTGCAAAAGCATGTTGTTGAGGAAAAAGCTAATTATCTGAAACTATTTAACTGCAGGATGCTATCAGCTTCAAGTAGCTGTATTCCTGATCTCCAAATTGAGTAATATCAAGCACCTGAATCCTGCTATTGTTTTAATCTTTTGAAAAATAATAAAATAATAAAATGATAAAATGAGGAATATCTCATACCTCAACTCTTAACCATGAATTGGAAGAACATGTCAGATTTTTACACCACAGATAAGGAAGTAAACATTGTTACCAACAACCAAGGCCTACAGGCCTTGTGGTACTAGGGTCCCCTGTTAAGGGGTTCATTCATGGAAGGTCTCAAGTTTGAATCCCCCTACATAGGATGAGGGCATTTGCGCGTGAGCCTTTGGGTGTTCCGCGTCGTGTGAGCCTTCGGGTGCTCCACGTTACACGTGAGCCTTCGGGTGTTCTGTGCATGGATGTACGTCCCTTGACGATATCCTCGGGAGAGCACTTGTTGCCTTAGTAAAAAAAAACATTATTACCAACATAGATCAATCTCAACCTTCATTATAAGAAACTAAACTTTGTTGTCAAGTGAAATCCATCTTACAACTGCAACAAAAATTTGAAGTTCCTATCACCTAAATCATTTCCCTCCACATTATGTAAAACTTGATCATTAATTCTTCAAAAGGAGATAAGTCACGACTCATAGATTAACAATTACTAAAAACTGATTCTACAAAAGTATGTTGTGTCTAAAAAATATCCAAGTAAAATACCAAAACTTTCCACACAAAAAGTTGATACAAATTCTAAACAGAAATTCTGTTTCTACCAATGATGAAAAATGAACTCAGTTGTAAGTTTTCAGAGCCCACAACCACAGAACAATAATTATGTGCATCAAAACAAACAATCTACTCACACAACCAATAGAACAGAATGCGGCGTCAGACTTTTGAATGTTGTAAAATCCCAATTATAAGCAAGAAAATAGGAAAGCCAAGAAGCAAGAAAAGTTTTATGCCTACATAGGATAAGGTCAGGAAATTGCAGCAACAACCAAGGATTGAAACAAACCACATGCCAGCAATCACCTAAGGAAAACATGAATGAACAAAAAATACAAACAAAAACCCCATGTAAAGTAACTTAAAGATATGGACAGTGTGATAAATCAGACAGCACATGTAACCATAAGTTAGAGGATGACCATAAGAGTAGTTTAACATTCTAATATATTTAGCAGTGTCAAAGTTGACGAATAGCGCACACAACATCTTGCATTTCTCTTGAATTTCACAACAAAGTACAAAACTTGAACCCTAGGAGTCAACAATTTGCTATCAGTCCCTTCTGTTTGGGCTTGATAGCTGGTCCCAGATAGCATTCCTTATTTCAGCCATCACCCGAAAATCTTCCCAAGTCGATTCCTGCCACTCATAGGAGTAAACCCTTAATCATCTTCGAATTACCTTTCCCTTCCTTGTACAACAGTGAAAAACTGAATATGCGTTCAGGGAAAATTAGGATACATTATGAATAACTGATATGCATTCCATTAATGGCGCCAATACAATCCTAAAAGAACAAACGTATAACATTTGTTAAGATAAATTTAAAAAATAAAAGAAAAATTAAATGAAGATACAATTAATTCATAATATATAGCTTTCAAACCTTGAAATTATATGGAAAAAAATGTCAACTATTTTAAATAACCGATGATGTAATTGTTGATGGAGGTTCTATATATGTATCAGCTAGCTTAGTGATAGCTTTAAGTATTTTATCAAAATAACGTCAAACTGTTTCTGCCGAATGTCTTGTATGCAAAAGTTACTAGCATTAACCGCAAGAGTGTACACAAACATTGTACTTATTCATTGATTGTAGTTCTTTTCGAGTTGCAAAAAAGAGACATTTCCCTTAAACAATTAGCAAGTGCTTTTAAAATATGAGGTTCCATACAAAACTCTCTCTTACAACATAACTCATGACCTTCAAGAATTTTTTGTACATATACAAAACTTGTAAATGTAGATGTATAACAGGGCCTACTTTCTACATTTGGAGGAGATAAACTCGGTAAAATGGTGAGCACAAGTTCATCTTCATCTTCGTTAATCTTTTTCCAATGATCCAAATCTATGTTGAATACAAGGCTTGGAGGTGTGAAAATTTAGAGCCTAGGGATATGCTTATACATATTACTAAGGAGAGTGTTGAGTATAAATAAAGCAAAATGGTTAACAGCTAGAAGTATAACAGTTATTTTTCAATGTCTGTTTTACAATGGATATAATCTAATGGATAAATTTTATTATTAAAATAATTTTCATAGAAATTTTTATTACGCCTAGTCAAATACTCATTTATAGAAATTTTTCCTATAGGAATTTGATCTAGTACAATCATTTCCACATTGTACAGGAAATTTTATTTTGCATCCAAACATGTCCTAAAAAAGAATGAAATTAAGCAACTTAAAGGTTGAATGACAAGTGAGGATGCATGAAGAACAACAGTAGTTCTACATTTTTCTTTCTTATCTTCATCCTTAATCCTTTAAAGCTCCTTTCCTTCTTTAATTAAATCATTATCTTTATTTTTGTTGCTTTTCGGCCTTGCACCTCCATGCTCCACAAGCCCTAAATCATCTTTGTTCCTTCTATTAAAGTAATAAGCTACTTGTCCTCCGTTTCTCTTTTGGATCTTGTAACAACAAGGGCCTAGTTGAGAGAACGGTCCTCTTAACATGCTATAGTCAACATATTTGGATGTTTTAGGCATAAATGTATTGTACAACCTTCTTGAAATAGGTTAATATGAGTTGCAAGGACTATTATTTTTAGATCCTGTCATGGAGGTTTAAGTCCCAAGTAACTTGATTTTAGGGTTTTGAATTTTGGACTCTGATGTAAGTTAATCCATTTTTATATATTTTTTTTTATTATCAAATTATATCGATTCATTCATAGGAATAAATTCTGGATAAATTACTATTTTCTGTATAAATTGAATCATGCAAGTTATATTAGAACTAGTTCTTATTGCTTTTGTTTCAAACTCTGTATACTTTTGTAAATGTGCAAATGAATATTTTGGACATATGTGGTTAGCTATGACATAGTGTATTTGACACTCTGATATCTATTATTTTCGATGTACTATTGTTTGTTATTCTAAAATTACAAATAGCTATAATTACTTTGTTAAAAATTATCCTTGATTTTGTTGGATTCATTTCAATTTTCTATTATGTCCCGAAATATGACTATGTTCTGATCTTTGTCAATAAAGGTCCACTTAGTGTGGCGACATGCCTCTAATATGGACTGGTTCTCACTATTGAGCATACGATAACAAAATAACGACTTATGACTAGGGCCACTGAGGTAAAATAAATATGATTCATACCCATATCATCGGGTTTAATAATGGTCATAGTATATTTGGGAGACTATAATTGTGAAAATAAACCCAAATTCTCTAATATTCTAACCCAATAACTATGTTCTCAATAACATTTCGGATGCATATGTTATGGAATTATTTATGTGATAAATTAGTATTTTTAGACTTAAGTTATTTTCACAAGATACATTGTGATTATTATTTTTATTTATAATATCAAAAGTTTTACATCGTTCAAATATTTTTAGTGGATGCTTACTGCATTCAAGCTCATAAATTTGTTATTCTTCTATGTTTCCCAAATAGTGATGTGTAGATAGTTTGGAAGGTAGATGGTGGAACTTAAATCTTTACTCAGGCCCTTTAGTATTTTGTGAACTAGTTTGTAAAATATTAGATTTGTACAATCCCTTGGTATACCTCTATGTATAAGTCCTTGTGTAATATGTTTTTGTTAATGATTTTAGAATTGTGAACATTTTTAGTTAGACCTTAAATTATTTTTGGTACTTCTATAGTATTTTGTAATCAAGTTTTAGGCCTTGCTTGCACATTGGGGCCCATCAACACAAGTATGTGATTGGTCTGCCAACACACCGGTCGAGTTCTAGGTGTGACAAATTTGGTCTTACTTTACTGGCTAATCTCCAATGAAAATGAATGGTAGACTAGACTAGGTAACAAGGGGTAGCCATGTGCTACAAAGCTCTCGCTATGCGCGGATCCGGGGAAGGGTCGGACAACTTGGGTCTATTGTACGCAACTCTACCCTTTTTTTTTCCAAGAGATTGTTTCCACTACCCGAACTTGTAACCTCTAGGCCACATAGCGACAATTTTACCATTACACCAAGGCTCCCCTTCACTAGAGTAGGTAACAACCAGGGAGGAAATATGTGATTGCTTATTTCAAATGAGGTTAGGGGATAATGCTAGAAAAATATGTGTAAGAGAAATAAGAATCAAAATGAAGGTCTATATCTTACCTACTTTCCTGCCATATGCGAGCGTCCACCCATGGATGGAACTAAATAATACCATAGGGATTAATATGGTAATTATTGTTGTTGAGTAATGAAAGATGATATATGGATGGTGATACATCAAATCTTTCAAGAGATTAGACATATGCTTCACTCTACAAAAACATTCTTTGTGAGGTTAATGATTATGGGTACTACCTTGATGGTAGAGATAATTAATAGTAAAATAAGCCAAATCCTTTGAGAATCCTTTTAAGTGCTTCTCTATGAAGGATTTCCTCTTTATCATGTTGGTCACTGAGAGAGCCTAAGACTAAATTGAAATATGGTAGTTGCCTATAGATAAATACCAAGATAGCTTTTTTGAAGAGATAATAACTAGTGGAATACCAACTAGATAATTTAGATGATAAAGAAGCATATTCCAAAACTAAGAGACTAAGCCTCTTTATATAGGGTCACAAGCATCTACTAAATAAAATCCTCCTCAAACTAGAATAAGTGACTTCTACTTAAACGAGAGACTTCTAACTTATCTCTTCTCATTAATACGAAATTACAAGGTTATCTTTATCACTTGGTCATCTAAACATTTTAATTAATATTAAAATTGATCATACTAAACCATAACTTGATTTCAACTAATCATGACCCTTGATGTAATCCAAAGGTTCAGAGTATATCACTCTAAATTAAATACTAAAACCATAATTTTAGAGTGCAATCCTTGTCATAACACCATGACACCATGTCACCTCGACACCACGTTACCAATTAATACAACCGTCCCTAAGTCATGGTCTCCACTAAATCTCTCCATCTCAACACCACTTTTAGGCTTACTCAATGAGCTATTAACTTGAATTGACTCCTTATAGGTTACCTTGATCTTATGGTGTCTCCATCCAACTTGGCAAATCTCCAATGCCTTTCTTTGAAGTATTTCATCAATTACCTTCCCGTATGGCCGTGATGAGGGTTCCCTTCTTTTAGCCATTGGAATCACACCACGTGTACGGCGAGATTTTTCCCATAATACTTGCCCCCCCTCCCCACCACACTAGTTATGTCGACGAGTCTTCTACTTTCGATGACCTAAGAAGTAATGTTATTTCCCAGCGGCGTGATCCTACTTGAGGACGGTACTATCTCTTTTAGTGCGTTGCTCAATAGTTAGTTTCGGGCTATCCGACATCTATCTTGGGATGAGTTAACTTTGCCGAGAATCAAGTTGCCCAGTAGAACGGTCTTACTTGGGAGCCTTTTCCTCACAGCCAGATCTAACTTATTTTTCAAACAGATGGTGGTCACCATCATTAATGCCGTATCTTCCTAGGTTCTCGAAATGACGACACTTAAGGTAGATCACACTTTTTGAGTTGTGCTTCCTTGTAAAGGGGTTCGGCGGATGCCATCATGAGGACCGTCCCCTAGGCTATTCACTCGGACAGTTGTAAAATCCGTGATCAATGTATCGCTCATCTAAGGGACTCCTCTTCGGAGGAACACCCTATCTCGTCGAATTGTAACCGCTACGCCATCTTCCCTTCCTTCCTGGAGCTTTTTCGAAAGCACTTGTGTGGACATCTTCTCCTTCCCTTGGTGGCATTCTCTGCGAGCTCCGACTTCCCTTGAAATAGCCCTTCCCTTGTCTTTGTATTGAGGTAATGGAGATCTCTCCCCTTTCTTCCAAGGATCTGGCTGGCATGGTCGAGTCTTACCATAGTGAAGTGACCCGTTATGAACTCTACCTAGTCCTTGAGACGTGTGGCATTGTTCCCCCTTACCGATGTAGGTTACCTCTTACTGTTGAATGTGCTGACCATCCAGGCTCTGGGGAGATAGGTTTTATACAGTCTTTCAGAGCAAGACTCCGACTCCCTATCCCTTCCTTGCTTGAGGATATCTAATATCTTAAACTTACGCCATCTTTTCCCTTCTCAATTGACTCAAAACTCTTGGAGAATTCTCTGTGGATTCATCATTGTTTTTAGGGAGAACAACCTAGAGCCTAATCTTCAGTGGTTTCACCCTGTCTTCTGTCTAAAGAAACTTCTCGAAGCTTGGTTTTTCTTCGCTGCTAGGACAAGTAGATCCTTCTTACGCAAACTCTCCTTATCGATTCATTGTTGGACCCAAAGTCCATTTTCATTTCTTGTGATTCCCATCAAATTGTCCTTATGTCTTTGGGGCCCTCCTTCTTGGATGTCCCTTACTAGGGAACCATATCTCTGGATGAGTTGGAACTATTGGCTAACCTACTGAAATTGAGTAAAATCCCTCTTATTGACTTGATTACCACTTCTAGCCTCCAGAAGGCAAAGCACTTCTTAGTATCTAGTAGAGTGACGTCCCTCCTTAATTAATTGTTTGCAAGGACTTACTCTTCTTCCATAACTTATCTAACCCTTATATTTTACCTTTCTAGAGGACCCTATGAATATTCAGGATATGATGGAAACTCTGAGGGAATTCTCTAGCGGCCTTTCACTGTCTTCCCCTGCTTCTGGTACAAGGAAGAGGCCTCGGGAAGATACTCCCGAGTCGGCTGAGGAGAGCCTTATTTGAACTACTACTTACAGGGGGGTTAGATTCGGAAGGTGACCTAATCCACATCCCCTGGAGTGTTCAGAGGCCTACCTTTGTCGGTATCTAAGAGAGACCCTCTCCTTTTAATAGCCTTCCGATGTCAGAAGTGCCGCCTCATTTGGCTCCGATTTCCTCACGGCTGGTGTCTTATGGGCCCCTTTCCTCAGATGCCCGAACGCCAGGTCCCTTCCTCGCAAGAGGGGAAGTTTCCTGAAAAAGAGGTGAACAATGTAGGTTCTTGTTTATGGACCCTATTGTAGTTGCCAAGGCTCTGAGCATGATAACCTTGGCCCCTTCCCTTGAAGAGTTGAACCAAATCAGCGAGGATGAATTATCTTCTCGGCTCACCTTGGTGGGAGCTAAGGTGAGTCCAGCTGGTTTCCTAAATGCTTCTTCGTCCCCTTCCTCCCTTATTGAGCTCTTGTTTTACGAA
The DNA here is from genome assembly GCA_026586065.1 of Dioscorea zingiberensis. Lineage (NCBI taxonomy): Eukaryota > Viridiplantae > Streptophyta > Magnoliopsida > Dioscoreales > Dioscoreaceae > Dioscorea > Dioscorea zingiberensis. The sequence goes on along the minus strand of CM048821.1, from coordinate 31,438,249 downwards.
CGTAGTCTACTGTTCTGCTGGGGTTCATGGCTATTCTCTTTGACTGGGGTGTAGGGTTTGAAGACCTCAAGGAACTGTTGGCAAAGGCTCAGGCTGATCTGGGGGAGGTAAAGGCTGGGCTCCAAGCAACTGAGGCGAAGTTGAAAATGGATGAGACCGGTTTAGCTCAGTGGGATGAGAAGATCAACCAACTTGAAGATTTGTGCTCTTAGAATTATAGAAGGGCTCTAGAGGTCAAGAAGGAGAAGGAAAAGCTGTTGACTAGGCTGGCCAGACTCGAGGCGACACTGAAGGTTGTTCAGGGGGGCTATGGACAAAATATCGCTCTAGCACTCGTTTGAGCTAAGGAAAAAGAGATAGAAGGATCCAACCCTTTTCTCAATGGAATTTAGAGAGAGGAAATCAGAATAGAGAATAAAGAGCATCAGGAGCTAGAGAGCAAAGAGACTACGAGAGGGTTGAAGAAGAGGTTGGAGCTCAGAGAGTCCGGAAGAAGTCCTTCTCGCTCTCTCTCTCTCTCTCTCTCTCTCTCTCTCTCTCTCATCGGCCCCCTTTTATACCTCCCCCACAAGGTCGTTGGATGGTTGGAAGTGACGTGAATACCAATCAAGCCATTGCTTGGGCGCCAACTGGCAGCAGGGATGGAGCCTTCTGGCGACTCGAAGAAGCTCTCTAGATTCTCCTCCGTCGCCTTCTAGAAGCTCTACTAATAGTTTCGTGGTTGCATGGTTGTGACAATGGTTCCCTTTATTCAGCTATTGGGATCACGCCACATGTATGACAAGATTTTGCCCATAATATTTTCTTTGATTTTTTTAAAATAAGTTTAAGATGCATTTTTTAATCTTTTATAGATAGACACTAAGATTGAAATAATCTATATATATATATATATATATATATATATTATGTATATATGTTACTTTGACTAATTTTAATTTTAAAAAATATCAAAAAAAAAAAAAAAAAAATTAGGTTGAGATTTTGAAATTTTCTTAAAATTTTAGATTTTTAAATTTAAAAATATCTATCTACCTATATTATTAAGTGAGACGGTTATAGATAATTTTAATTTTTTTCTTTTAAAACTAGAAATTTAAATTGCGATTTTGAAATTTTCTTAGAATTTTGAATTTTAAGATAATATAAATAATGAAACTTCTCACATGAAAATAAAAATTAGTTTTTGATGTAATCAACTGCTTTCCTAATCTTTTGTGAATTCTCAAATGGACGATTGAGCACAAGTTAGCAGGATCATGAATAGGGTCAAGTGTATGGTAGAGGGTTTTGGGTGTTCTAGAGTATGCTAGAGGGTTTGGGTGGTTGTTGTGGGAGTCGATAAAGGAGGTTTGGAGTATCGTTGTGGGAGCTGCTGAAAGGCCTGCACCAATGTGAAGTGGCATTTGGTTGTTTGTTACTCTTCATCCATGGATGAAGAGTTACAACGGTGGAGAATTCCGGATGATGAGATAAAAGTGATGGGTACTTTTTGTGTTTGGTTGTTTAAAGGTGTTGGATGTAGAAAGTGGATGCATACTTTTTGTGTTTGTTTGTAATAAAGGATAGATTGGATAGAGGGATATAGTTATCCCTCTTTGGGAGTGGTCAGGTTACAAATTTTTAAAATATTATAGGTATTTAAATATTTTAAGAGAAAAACTAATTATTAGATAATTTTAAATCTTTTAAAACAAATTAATTGATTTAAATGTTTAATTTTTATAAAAATATTTTGATTAATTTAAAATATTCAAAATTAGGATATTTTAATTTAATACTTATATATAATATTATTTCAAGAAAAACTAGGTATTATTTCTTTCAACTTGTTTATAGTAAATAATTTTCAAAAAATTATGATATTTTTATTAAATATATGAGAATATTATATATATATATATATATATATATATATATATATATATATATGTTTCATATGTTTAGTTTGCTATAATAATGGTGACTTATCATTTCTATACTTCAAATTTCCAATAATCAAGTTTCATATGTTTAGTTTGCTATAATAATGGTGACTTATCATTTCTATACTTCAAATTTCCAATCTAAACTATCAATCAATACTACACAGCAAAATTAATATTTTAAATCCAAACAAAGGATCAATCAACAACCATCTCCATTCATATCTAAAATGAGATTTATAATAAATCTCCAGACATGAAATTTGTTAATTAATCTTCATCACATCATCTGTTAATAAATCTCTATCACATCATCTATTAATAAATCTCAAAACATGAGATTTTTCATTCACATAACCATCAATCAATCACATCATCTGTTAATTAATCTTCATTACATAACCATCTCCATATCTTAAATGAGATTGTAATAAATCTCCAAACATGAAATTTGTACAAACCTCTGGGATTGAACAATCAATACAACATATAAACATATACCAAAGAGCAAGAAACATCAAGCCTGTCTCCAAACATGAAAATTTTACTAGTTCAATATAGCATGTCCCACAAATTGTCCAACAAACATAAAGGTAACATAAAGGTAACATAATTGTCGAACATAAATTGTAACATGTCCTGCAAGAAACAAACATTCCAACAAACATTAAACATTCCAACATAGGCGGTCTACATGAGATTACTCTTGTACCCCTGGCGGTCCAAGGTAATCTTCAACTTGTAGACGACCCATCATCTCATCAATGGCTCCCAAGAATCCCCGTGCTTTGATATTGTCTGTATTCAATTTCATAAATAGGCAGTGGACATCTTGTATTGTGTAGCCATATTGCATTATTTTTTTGAACTCATTGGCAAGGTTTGATGCCATCACCACTTCTTTGTTGGTGTTGATTGCAATAACTAACTTGTCCATACTAGTTGAAACACCACGCATAACCTCTTGCTCAGTAGACACCGACCTCTTCTTTCCTCGTGTCTTATTTGCCCTAATTGAAGACTCCGAGTGAAAATTATCAGTAGGGGTATCCATGGGTGGTGTCTGAGTAGGAAATGTGATAGCTTCATCTATGTTGAAAGAGGGGAAGCTTGTGTCATTGTCATCCAAGCTCATATTCATATTATACTGGTCATCACTTTGTGCATTTGGGTCTTGACCAAGATTGTCGAATGTTTGTTTAGCAAAATGACCGGTTGCGTCATCATTTCCACAAACAATATCAAGCAAGTCATGATTCTCAATGGGTTTGTTGATGTAGGGCTCGCCTTCTGGATATGTTTGCATAAAAACAAACAATTGATGTAAGCAAATTGTCACGCCCCGACCCGGATTCCGGGACCTAGAGCATGTGAGCAGATCGGCCGTAACAAGTAAGGCGCACCTCACTTGGATACAAGGCCTATGTAATCAAAAGCAAATAACAATAATAATAAAATTCTCAAATATCATAATAATAACAGGGTCTCTGCGGAAATAAAATCATAAGGGTCCAAATGCCCTACATAATACCAAGCCCTATAAGGTACCTATAATAAATGTCTCTCACACAAAGAAAATAATAATAGAGATCCTCGGACCTCTGCAAAATACCCCGTCCCTCGTACGGCTTCTGAGCTCGAGTCACCTACTCCTCTGGATCTGAAAGAGAGAAGAAACAAATGCGTGAGCTTTCAAATGGAAAACCCAGTAAGTACCCCTGCAGAGATCATAAAGCCATCATAAAAAACAATAATATGATTAACAAATCAAACAACGGGGGCACGCCCCTCAAAAGCTATCTCTAGGAGTCTACCACAAACAAAAGTAATGGTAACAACCCTTAACTACAGTAGCTCTCAAGCTCTGCAACGAGTTCCAAAGGAAAGTGTCACGCCCCGTCCTGGATTCCAGGCTCGAGCTCGTGCACAGACCGGCCGTACCCAAGTAGAGACAAGCTCAACTCAAATACAAGGCCTAAATGTGAATCAGCAGATAACATAACATAAAATAAACTCAAGTCCCAAAGAACATAGAGTCATAAGGGTCCACAGGCCCTATACAAAGTCTGGCACCTATACGGGTCCTACATAAAAGAAACAACTCTCAAAGTAAAAGACAAGGGAGACCCTCAGACCTCGGATCTCCAAGACAATCCAAGACAATCTCTCCTCAGCACCACCCCCTAAACCTCGGGATCTGTAAAAGAGAGAAAGAACAAATGCATGAGCTTTCGAATGGAAAGCTTAGTAAGTACTCCTGCGGGGTTACAAAGACATAATAACAACATGTCAAGTAAGAGGATCACGTCCCAAGGAAAACACAACTCTAGGAGTCCACCACAAATAATCCCAAAGGCACGACCCCTAACAACAGAAGCCCTCAAGCTCTGTGATGAGTTTCAAAGAAAACTCGAGGTTACTCCCGGTCAGCAAACCCAGCTATGCGCTGTGAACACGACCCTCCGGTCGTAATTCGGTAGTACCACCTCTCGTACGTGTCGACACGGCCAGCGTATCATTACTGCTGACGGGTAAGACAACCAGAGCATCGCCCCTGCTGGCACGACAATCAGAAATGCCAGGGTGCCCCATCCTTGTACATTTCCCTATTGGAGCCCTCACGCTCCACTGAGTCCGGGCAGTAGACCCATAACAAACAGGGATACCAACATCCCGAAACAAACATACATGCTCAACAGGAATTCTAAACAGATATGAACAGCATGTATGACAAAGATAAGGCATATATCAAGAAAGCATAAGCAAGTCCAACCGAAACCGGGTGGGAACTAGGCAAGTGTACTTACCTCTTACTGTAACTATAAGTCCTCCTAGTCTCCTCTTGAATGCCTTAGCACTCCCCGAGAGTATCTGACATACAGAGTTTCTATTAGAGTCAAAATTCTGTTAAAATCCTATGTCTCTAGTTGCACATGCATGACTCTCGTTCTTGTTGGGCCTAGGCCCGCTAACGGGTCCTAAAGACCATCTCCCTGGTTACCGGCCCCTTTTTCCCTTATTTCCATGTCCTTTAGTTGACTCTTAACCATTACTTGGTCAACTTTACTTATACTTGTCGTATTTGAACCCTAATCGTTCATCCCTTAGTTAAGTTGGGCTCATCTACCATACCCAACAGGCTGTCTATCCTTCCATTGTTAAATTCTACTTATCTTAGAACAACCAAACTCCATCACGTGGCTAGCCATGTCCCCAAGGGTTAGGGCCCTACAGCTAGGTTTGGGGTGGTCTTGGTATCGACTCCCACCTCTCCCCATTTTCTATACTTTATCCCTTTACAACCCACTAAGCCCAAATCCCATTGGACTCAATATTCTAACCACACCATTAATAATTAACTTACTTCTTAAGGTGGTTAAACTTAACCATTTAATCAATCTATCAATTAGATTTTGATCAAATCGACTAAACTTAGTCAATTAGCCAAACCCAACTACTAACTTGAGTTAAGTCACTTTGACCCATTTTATTTGGCTAGCTAATCAATTAGCCCAACTCATGGGCCAATCCAACCCACTTTAATTCGGTTAATCCATTTTGATCAAATCAATTTAACTAATGGATTAGCTCTAGTCACATAGCCAAATCAATCTAATTAAGTTGATTAACTTAAATGGGTCCAAACCCTATTTGCTAATGGGCTAACCTTAGTCAAATAATTAAATTTTATCAAAACCAAATTATCTTCTTTTAATCAATCCACTAATCAAATATTCCATACTAAGATAGATAATTTGATTAACATTAACCTTGTTAATCAAATCAAAATAATTGATCAAATTAATTAATTACTTATTATTATTATTTTACTATTTTTTTTTTATATCTTAGTCCACCACCAGGTTTTTCTGATTAAGCCCAATACTTGGGCCCGACCCAACAGATGAGTCCAAATGATCAACTAAATCAAACTCCAAACCTAACTTGATTAATTGATTTATATTGTCACACTTTATAAAGTCACAACTAGATTTATTAACTAATTAATTAGTGATTAACTAATTAATTAATTAATTAATTTTTTTCTCTCTTTTCTTCCTCTCCCTCTCGCGGCCGAGCCTTACCGGAGAAGCTCGCCGGACAAGCTTGTTTCCCACCTGGAGGTCCTCGTCGCCTAGCAACTGCGCACTGAGCTCCGTCTCGGCCATACCAGTCGACCTCACGCGCTGTCACCCTCTGATTTCCCTTCCCCATTGCGCATCACTCTCGGTTTCGTTTAACCACTCCGGCGAGATTAAACCCTAGCTTAGATGCGTTAAACCCAAAATTAAAGCCTGGAAAGGGTTCCTACCTTTATTCCGGTCCCTCTGGTGGCGTCAGCAGTGGGAATGGTTCACCCGAAGCAGCTCTCGCCTTCTCCGATCAAGCTCGCCGGAGACAGTCCCTCTTCCCCGCGTCTCTTCTTCGATCTGTGCTTCTGTACGTCGAGGAGGCCACCCTATTTATAGGCAAAGGAAGATGAAACGCCCGCGAGCTCCACGGAACGGTTGGCCGACGACGGCAGGCCTTCGCGCTCGTAACGGACGGAAAGAGGAGGCGGAGCGGGCGGCGGCGTTCGCAAACATTTCAGAGGAGGCTGCGGTGCCTCGTGATCGGCTCTCCACAGATGGATGGCGAGGATCTCTCGAAGCACATCCAATGGCCAGTGTCCAATCACATTGCCTCGGATCTAACACTCCTTCAAATGAATGGCCTAGATCCTACCTCAACCAACGGCCCGATGGATTCACTCTGTCTCGAACTCGAGACCAATCCAGAGATGGACTGTCCTCATTGTGCCCTCACTGTGGGGTCGCCCTCACTGCCTCCTTTCTCGTTGCCTCGTATCAACCATCATTCCAGATGATCGCCTATCAGCGCGCCATGTGGCCCCACGGATGGCTAAATAACGCACCGCGATTAGCACCAATCTGTGATGTTTTAATCTCAGCCGTTGATTCCCTTCAATAAGAACTTTTCTCTGACAAATTAACCAGAGATCCCTGTTTCTTTTTAGGTTACAGTTTAGTCCACCCCAGAGAGAGAACAATTTACTTTTAGTCCTTAGTACTTACAAAATTACCAAAAGGTCCTCCGGACCCTCCATTAACCCTAATTAGGGTTTTAGTCCTTTTATCCCCTATTTTCTCCCACTTTATTAAATCATTTAATTACTTAGGAAAACCTCTTTAATTAATAATCCAATTTAAAGGAAGTTAAACTCATTTTATTCCCATGAAATCCCTGGATTTTACAGAAAGCTCGACAAACGTCTCATGTCACGCCCCGACCCGGTTTCCGGGACCCCGAGCACGTGAACAGACCGGCCGTAACCAAGTAAGACGCATCTCACTAGGCTACAAGGCCTTAGTAAGTAACATCAGATAACAAATAATCAAATAGGTCTTAACAATAATAACAAATATCCTCAAAATAACCACATCGGAAATAAACAAGTCACAAAGGGTCCATATGCCCTAAACAAATACAGGCCCTACATGGGTCCTAAACAGAGTCCCTCTCACACAGAAATAAAAGACAAGGAGATCCTCCGACCTCAACAAATATCCCACCCCGACTCTCGCCCCTCTCCTGAGCTTGAGTCACCTACTCCTCAGGACCTGAAATGAGAGAAAGGAAAAAGTGATGAGCTTTCGAAAGGAAAGCCCAGTAAGTACCCTGCAAGGATCTCAAAGATGTAAACCAATAAAGATGATATCAAATCCAAGAACAAATCATCAACACAGTGGGGCTATACCCCGCACAATCAGATCCTAGGAGTCTACCACAAACAACAAAGAATCTGCATTTACTCCTCGCCTCTACATGTACTCGGGCTGGAAGAGGATTCCAAGAATAGCTCAACAACGTTTTCCCCAAACAAAGAATACTGGCAAAGACACCTCCTCCTGGTACCTCGGTAGCGCCACCTCTCCACGTGTCGACACAGCCAGTGAATCAACCCCACTGACAGGCAGGACAACCAGAGTATCGTCCCTCTGGCATGGCAAGCTGAAACGACAGGGTGTCCCATCCCTGAACGTTCCCAAACAGGAGCCCCCACGCTCCACTGAACCGGGAGGAAGAACAAACTCAGTTTGCGCACACCCACCCGACCAGCACACAAGTACTGCGTATCTCTATGGTCTTATGCCAGACAACAGGAGGTTATGCTCAGCGAGCCTGCTCACTCCACTAACGCATACCTACCTAGCTGCACACAAGCACCACGAGTGCCTACAGTCAAGTGTCGGTCACAGGAGGGCATGTCCAATGAGCATTCCAACAAACAAGTAGTAATAGCACTACCACAAGCACATCAATCACACACATACGAGGAAAGAGAACAAAACAAACATGTATGTGCATGCTTCCAAGAAAAACAGATACCACAAAGAAGATATGCTAACTAATAGCATTCATCAAAACAAGAAACCTAAATATTGGGTAGGAGCGAGGCAAGAGTAACTTACCTCTAAGCGCAAGCCAACCAAACGCTCGGTGACGAAGCTCCATGCTCCTCATCGATAACTGGTAAACACAGGTCCACACTCAACACACGCACAAGTATTTACAAGTAATATCATTATCAATAATGCATGTCTAACTAAATGAGCCCGGCCCATTAACAAACCCAATCCTTTTAAACATTACCAACTTAGCTTGACTAAACCATCTCGGGTTTAACGTGGACCAACATAAACCATTATTTCTTTTTAGAACATTCCCAGAACTTATTAGCCAAGTCCACATCCAAGAACTGACATACAATTTCAAAAGTTAATCAAGCTCTATCAAACCGAGTACCATCAATTACTAGATTCCTTTGAGCTCATATAGCACAACCATCACTTGCAAACAATAATGACAAGGAAAATTTGTTGAATTATGTTTTATGGACTAACATAATCTAATGGCATTTTGGACATTTGCTATGCATGTGAGTACCAGCCATTTATCTGATGGATTATTATTACTAATCATGCTTGGACCCAAATTGGATCCACTCTCAAGTCTCATACCCAAGTCAGCCCATTGGACTTGGGCCCACCACATCTAATATGTTACACATGAGTATAAGTTAAAAGAGGTGGTGGTGGGGCAGCTGGGTGGACAGTGTGCTGTGATTGAGAGAAGGATTCGCAAGAAGCCCTAGCCTATGTTTTGCACGTCTTGCTAAAGCTCTTGGTGTAGATTTTCTCTTCTATGGCTGCAGTTTCATTTCCTCCAGCACTAGGAGGTAATATCCCTCATCTATTCCTTACTATGCTTCAAGAACACTAGAATGTTATCACAGCATCAATCATGGGCTGAATTTGGCAAGCTTCAGTTCCATTAATTGTCATTTAGTGTGTACTAATGTTCATTGGGATGCTAAGAAATCCATCAATTGGTATCAGAGCCAGTTTCTATGTGTTTCTTTGAAGCTTGCATTGCTATTTTTTTAGTGCCCTATTTCAAGGTCCTATCAGTAAATCAGAGCCGGGTTTGATGACCCGGCTAGAGATCAGGGAAAATCAACCCGTTATTTGCTCATCTCCTAGCTTGTGAACTTGCCTCTCGTAAGTCCAAGCATTTGATGTGTTTTGTTGATATTATGAATACCTTGTTTTGATAAATTTTTCTACTAAGATCCATACGGGCAATGAACTTATCTTATCGATGAATTCATTGTTTGGTAGGATGCTTAGTTTGGTGAAGAGAATTCATTGAATACCATGAACCGACACAATTTGTTTACTATCCTTTCGATAGTTGATTGATGCATTTGGTTGTGATGACTCAATGTATGGGTCTTGCCTGTGAATGAGTTCAATTTTTATCCTCATTGGACTCTAGCATTTTGTGATCACTTTTATGGGTCATTTAAGAAAGTTGAAGAAAGAGTGAATAACATGATTGTGTTTTATATGCATGTTGATGTTACTCTTGTATTTTTCTTCAACTTAAGGCAATCCTCAATTTTCTGCCATTTTGAAGCTAAATGGAACTAATCACAAACAATGGGTAGAATCTCTTATGATGAATCTTGTAATCATGAAATTGGACTTGGCCTTGAGAGAAGAATCTCCTCCAAAACCCACTGCTGAAACTTCTGCTAGTGACAAGAAGCTTTATGATGATTGGGAGTATTCAAACCGGTGTTGCTTGATGATTATGAGGTATCACATGGATGACTCCATTCGTGATAGCATTCCTAAGACAGAGAATGCTAAGGAATTTCTTGAAGCTATTAACAAGAAATACAAGAAGTTCTCCAAGAATGAAAAGAATGAACTCTTGAGCACTCTACATTCCACAGTTTATGATGGTGTTAGTGGGATTAGAGAGCACATTGACAAGATCGTAGCCTGTTATCACAAGATTAAAGCTATTGGTATGGAGTTGGATGAGGACTACTATATTGTGTGGTTTATTATGGGGACTCTTCCATCACAATTTGACTCCATTAGATCAAGTTACAATGCTCAAAAGGAGCAATGGACTATAGAGGAGATGACAACTATTCTTGCCAAAGAGGAAGATGACATGAAGAAAGGAAGGGCAAGAAGTGTGGCAATGATTACAAGCCACAATAACAGTGGTCAAAAAAGAAAGCCTCCACCAAAGAGTGTTAATGATAACAAGTCCTTCAAGAAGCAATATATAGGGAACAAACAAGATGGGCAAGGAGCAGCTTTGACTTCCTATGGCCCAAAGAATGAGGGTTTTAAGGGAAAATGCAATTATTGCCAAAAGTTTGGGCACAAAAAGGTAGATTGCAGGAAGCTCAAAGCTAGAATGGAAAAGAAAGGTAATCTTTCAATGAAGGTTAGCTCAGAGAAAGGTAAACTTTCAGTGAACGTCTGTTTAGAGTCAAATCTTGTTGATTTACCCTCTAATACTTGGTGGTTAGACACTGGTGCTACAATTCATGTTACCAATTCCTTGCAGGAGATGACAAACAGAAAGAAACCAACTAGCATGGAACAACATGTTCATATGGGAGACGGTACAAGGACAAAAGTGAATTTTTTGGGAACTATGAAACTGCATCTTACCACTGGAAAACTTTTGGAGTTACAAGAAGTTGCTTACATACCCTCAATCAGGAGAAATATGATTTCTGTATCTATTTTGGATAGAATTGGTTATAGTTTCTTATTTGGAAATGGAAAAGTCTCTATGCTGAAATCTGATAATGGAAAACTATATTACTACCGGTAATATCTTAAAATCTCTAGTTGTACATGAAAGATGCTCTAAACGGCCCAAGTCAAGTCATGTGGGCCTTCCCTTATTTTCTATGTCATTTTCCTTAAGTGACCAAACTTGACTGTTTCCATATATAAACTAAGGTGGCCTGGAGGCCAAGTCCCACTACATGGCTTTGGAGGTCATGGGTTCTATTCTCCTTACTTGCCATTTTAATCCTTTAATTTCTGTTTTCTTTATAACCTAGTTTGGCCTAGCTTCAATTAATTAAAATTCTCTATTCAGTCCAAAAAGAAAATAAGCAACATAGTGGCTAAGGCCCATCAAGCATAGGTGAGCAGTCATTGGTTCTATTCCCCTCACTTACCACTTTTTGTTCCTTTTCTTTTATCTCTTAATCTGGTTAGACTAGCTTTAATTAATTAAACCTGCCCCCGTTAACCAAATACAGTGCAATGCCCAAATGGTTAAGGCTCACCAAATTTGTTGAGGTGGCTTAAGTTCAATTCCCCACTCCTCCCATTTTATTATATTATATTCTCTAAGCTGGTTAGATCCAACACGATTAAATTCAATCTAACCCGATTCAATTAGGCCCATTAGTTGATCGATTTGCTAAGTTGTTCAACTTGACCAAACATGACTTGGGTTTGGATCTAAGCCCATGGCAACTGGACCAGACCTGACCTTGTTTGTGTTAGGTTTGGTATTCCTACTACTTGATTTAATCCAACCACCTATCCAAGCCTAATCAAGTCATTGAATCCCTTTTTTTTTTAATTCGGCTAACCCTAACCATTTAACCTCCTAACATACTGACTCGAGTTCAGTCTATATCTTTCCCTTGGACAGGATCTCGCCTGTGAGGAGTTGGTGCTCCGGTCAGCTCGATGATCACTGGCGGTGCTCAGGTGGGCGATGTAAATCCCTTTCTACCATTCTCATTGAACGGGAGAGCGACTGGTTCACAGCGGCAGCCTCGCGCAAGAATAGTGTCTATCAACCCACCGATGCTTAGGCTTTTGGGCTTCTTCCCTCCTCCGTTGAAGTACCTGTGACTGGAGCCGGTTCCACTCTTCCTAACGAGACCAACTCAAACCATATGTATGCATGTACACTACTGTCATAGGAGTCAGAGGAGAAGAATGGACTCATCGGAGTGCACAGCTCGTCGTTGTTTCCTTGCGGTGGAGCCCCGCCTCAGCCTATGGCCGACTGGCTCTCTCTCTCTCCTCTATTTCACGTCGGACGAACACTACAAAAGTTCATAAGCCTTTACAGTACTGTCACCCTAACCCATGCATCAATTAAAATGCTCACCGGATAGTTCTGCACCGCCGTGGAATCGTGCTCCCTTGCAAACGGTCACGACCTTCCCCCTTGAGACAACCAGGTCTTGGTTACGCGATCAGCCTTGCCGGGACCTCCTTTGTCGTCTCGACGCACGAAACTCCATTCTGGGAAACCTCTCTCCCTCACAGTCTCTCTCAAAGGACAAAGAAGAAGGAGAATGAGAGGACTGATGAAAGGTCTCAAGGGGTGATGCTTATTTTATAGGGATTATGTGCGGATGCCTGATGGGATCGTGATCTCGCTGATCACGGCGGGGATGGGGTTATGTGTGGTGGCGCTCGCTGGCGGAGAAGAGGGGCAACTGGTAGTGCCTCGTGATCGGTTCGCCAGCTGATGGGTAATGGAGATGGTCTGCATGGGTTTCGACCGCTACCGTTATCCCTCGTGCCTCGGATCGTAGTCTCTGGTTAGATGGATGGTGATGATCAGTAGACGATGGACGGATGGATTATTCTTCATCGCCTCGAACTTAAACCAAGACCACCGATGAACGGCTGGGATCAGATCATCCAACGATGATGGTTGAGCGGTGAGATCTCTCCCTCTGCCTAGAACTTAAGACATCTTAATAGATGAAGGGCCTAGATTTGCATGCATGGTAGGGAGGCATGCATCCTTGTCTCTGAGTATGAAGATGGACGGCCAGATCTCCTTCTTTTGCCTCGAACTTATTCACCATCTCCAGATTATATAATCTTGGCCGTTGGTTTCATTTATACATTCCCTTAATGGTTTTCTCTTGTTATTTTGCACACAACCCCCTCTTGTTTGCTAGGTTACTGATGAGAAAAATCCGCAAGTGCACGGGTCATGGTTAAGTAATAAAGTGGACTATGAAAGTCGGATGTCGAATCCACAGGGAATAGAACTCACTAGTATAAACGGTTCTTCCTATTATCTAGTCTAAATCGATGAATTGGGGGTTTTGGATCTAAACCTAGGAATCTTAATGAAATTGAGGTGGACTCTAGAAATCGGGATTAAATTGAGGATTGAATATATCGAGAGAGGGAGATACTTGGGTATGAATCCCCTTTGGATGTAAAACATAAAGAACTCATAAGGAAATCTATTAATTGAAGATTGGTGATGCTTATGCTAAAATTCCTAAATTATATCCAACCCCTCTTCCGAGGTGATTGGATAACTAATCTCCTAGGATTGTCTTAAGATCTTGGGAATTTGTGTTTTGGAAAGATTGAGGGGGTGAAGTTATGTTAAGGAGTCTTTCGCCCTTCTAATACCCGATTCCTCGGTGTATTCCTAATCTTTTCTAATGAAGTAGGTTCCTAATACAAGGAGGCGCTAGCTCTAGCCCTTGTATTGCACACAAGTAATCTCTCCGAGCAATTCGCTACGTAGAGAGATTATAATCAAGGGTTAAAGCCATTTTTGGTCCCAAAAAACAGGACCAATATCCATTTCCATCCCAAAATTCAAAATTTGTTCAATATGGTCCCTATGTATTGCATATTTTGACATTTTGGGTCCCTATATATTCCGTATTTTGGCATTTTTGGTCCCTATTGCTGACGTGGCGGTCATGTGGAATACCAATGAAATGCATATAATCTTTTTATTATTATGTTTAGGTCGTTATTTTGCTGATTTGGAGTGATAAGTGGCAGTATATGCTAATTTGGACCGTATTGAACAAATTTTAAATTTTTGGGATGGAAATGAACATTGGCCCTGTTTTCAGGGACCAAAAATGGCTTTAACACTATAATCAATACAAAACATTCATGAGACAAATAAGCATGCTTCCAATCAATCAAAACATAGAGATCAAAATGAAATTAAAGCATTATCCAAAGGTTCATCACACCCAAGTATCAATGAAATTAGTTCCCCATCAATGGGGAGCTCAAACCTAAGACAAAAAGATTACAATTGATAGCAAGCTTGATGGAAAACACCATTACCTACGCTGATTGCAATCTAGATGATCAATTCCTTCTCTAGCTCCAAGATTGGGGGGAGGAGATCCCCCAAAACCCTAATCTCCTCAATAGCCTCTCTCCCAAGCCAACCCCTTCTCTAAACCCTCCAAAACTCTATTTATATCCTATACCTAGGGTTTAGCATTAATATTTACAAGATTGCCCTTTCTAGAGCTCGCAACTAAGAGAGAGTTACGATGTACGGGCTCGTAAACGGGCTGTACACGTGCCCGTTCAGAATGCAGGGCCTCGTGTACGCCCGTACATCAGACCGTTCAGAACGTAGGGCCTTCTGAACGCCCGTACATCAGACCGTTCATACCACAGGGCCCTCTGAACGCCCGTACATCAGCCAATTCACCTGACCGTTCATCATAAACGAGATGTTGAACGCTCGAGAGTAAGCTGTAGTGAAGCCGTTCACTTGTATAGTTGTGTACTGCCGTACATCTGCTCGTTCATCAACCCGTTCACTTCATAATAGCTATATTTTGGCTTCGTTTTGACCTGGAATGCTTCCTTTCTCTCGTGGTAGTGTATTTGTGCCCTGTTTATAAAGTATGAAGCTTTTTGAGTACTAGAGGGTTATGAATAATTGCATTTAACATGAAAACATATAGAAAAGTGATATGAAAATATGTTCATTTGAACACTTATCAGTTACCAACAGGTCCTTCTTCTGAGAGAGAATGCAAATTACCTTTAAGTACTCCAAAATTTCTAAAATTACCAAAAGGCCCCTGTCAGTCTCCATTATCCCTAATTAGGGTTTTAATTCATTAAACCATCATTTTCCAAATAAATCCAGTTTTGGGAATTTATTTTAATTACCAAACCAATTAAAGGAAATTTAAAATCCATTTATTCCAATAAAATCTTGGATTTTACAATCCTCCCCCTTACAAAAATTTCATCCCCGAAATTTAAAATAAAACTTCCTCCAAAACTCATCCAGTAACAAATAACTCCGGGTAACGCTCCTTTATGTCTTCTTCGTGTTCCCATATAGCTTCTTGATCGGAGTGATTGTTCCATCTCACTTTGATCAAAGGAATGGCCCGGTTTCTCAACTGCTGCTCCTTGCGGTCTAAGATTCCCATCGGGCTCTCCTCATAAGACATATCCTCCTAGACTTCAACCGGAATCTGGGGAATCACATGAGATGGATAATGGATGCATTTCTTCTGCATAGAAATGTGAAATACATCTTGGACTTATGCCAAGTTCCGAGGTAAAGCCAATCTGTAGGCCACAGCTCCTACCCGCTCCAGGATCTCGAAGGGTCCAATATAGCGTGGGGCTAGCTTCCCACGCTTCCCAAACCTCATAACTCCCTTCATAGGTGACACCTTTAGGAACAAAGCGTCACCGACCTGGAATTCTAGCTCGGAATGGCGCTGATCAACATAACTCTTCTGACGACTCTGAGCAACTTTCAGCCTCTCTCGGATCATTCTGACTTGATCCTTAATTTGTATGTCGAACAAAGTCCGGTTCCTCAAGCTTCCTCTCTCCCACATCTCCCTAACATATGGGCGTTCGGTACTTCTTTCCATAAAGTGCCTTATAAGGAGCCATCTGTATACTTGCCTAATAGTTGTTGTTTTAGGCGAACTCTGCCAGATTCAAGCGTTTGTCCCACGAGACGGTGAAGTCTAGGGCAGAAGCTCTCAGCATATCCTCCAAAATTCGAATGGTCCTCTCTGACTTCCCATCCGTCTAGGGGTGAAAAGCGGTATTGAACGCTAGACGAGTGCCCAAGGCTGTGTGCAAACTATCCTTGAATCTCGAGACAAACCTAGTGTCGCGATCTGAGGTGATCGACACTTGTACTCAATGTAGCCTGAAAATCTTATCTATATACAACCACGCTAACTACTCCAACGTGGCCCCCGTCCTCAGGGGTATGAAATAAGCCGATTTGGTCAGACAATCTACTATCACCCATACTGCTTCGTGCCCCTTTTGGGTCCAAGGTAGCCCGGTCATAAAATCCATATTAACATGCTCCCATTTACACTCTGGAATGGGCAAGGGTTGCAACTTCCCAGCTGGCTTCTGATGTTCTGCCTTAATCATCTGACTAGTACACTGTGCTACAAACTAGACGACCTCCCATTTCATGCCTTTCCACCAGTAATGGTTTTTCAATCCTTTGTACATCTTGGTGCTTCCGGGATGGATCGCGTAGCTCGAGTAGTGGTCTTCCTTAAGAATTTCCTTCTTTAGTTCTGGGATATTGGGCACACAAACTTGCTCATCAAATCTGAGAGTGCCATCCTCATGAATCCGAAATCGTGTCGGTATATCCTGGTCAACCTGACCCCTGATCTCCTCCAGATACGGGTCTTGAATCTGTGAATCACCCCTGATCTCCTCCAGATACCGGTCTTGCATCTGCGTGTCTCAGATTCTTCCCAGCATCGAAGGTCGTATGCACAAACTGGCCAAGCTAACTATCATATTTGGTAATATTATCTCTAGTTCCATCCTCCTCATATCCTCCAACAATGGCCTCTGAGAAGTCAATAGTGCGGTGACTCAGTAGTTGGATTTCCTGCTCAATGCATCTGCCACCATGTTAGCCTTGCCCGGGTGGTAGTGAATTCTCAAATAATAATCCTTGATTAACTCCAACCATTTCACTGCCTCATGTTCAGTTCCTTCTATGTAAAGATGTACTTGAGGCTCTTATGGTCGGTGTATATCTCACAAGGCACACCGTAGAGGAAATGTCACCAGATCTTCAGTGCAAACACGATCCCAGCAAGCTCCTCATCGTGTGTGGGGTAATTCTCCTCATATGGTTTAAGTTGACGAGAAGCATAAGCGATGACTCGTCCGTCTTGCATCAGGATACATCCCAGACCAGTTTTGCAAGCATCACTGAAAATTGTGTATCCGCTTCCAATCTGTGGCAAAGCTAACACTGGTGCGGATATCAATTTCTGCTTCAGCTCCAGTAAACTCTTCTCACAAGAATCATTCAATACAAACTTGGCACCTTTTTTGGTCAACCTAGTCAACGGTGCCGCCAAATGGGAGAAGCCCTCAACAAACCTCCGATAATAGCCAGCTAATCCCAAGAAACTTCGTATCTCTCTTACGGTAGTCGGTCTCTTCCAACCTACTACTGCCTCTATCTTCTTGGGGTCCACTGATACTCCACCACCACTGATGACATGCCCCAAGAAGGCCACACTGTCCAGCCAGAACTCACACTTGGAGAACTTTGCATAGAGCTGGTGCTGTTTTAAAGTCTCCAATATGATCCTCAGGTGCTCCATGTGTGCCTGGCAACTGGGAGAATAGATTAGAATGTCATCATGAAGGCCACCATAAAACGGTCAAGATATTATCAAAAGACCCGATTCATCATGTCCATGAATACCGACGGGGCATTGGTAAGCCCAAACGGCATCACGAGGAACTCATAGTGTCCATATCTGGTCCGGAAGGTACTCTTCGAGATGTCCTCCTCGCTGATCCCCATCTGATGGTATCCGGACCTTAATTCAATCTTCGAGAACACCTAGGCTCCTCTTAATTGATCCAAGAGATCATCAATTCTCGGTAACGGATATTTATTCTTGACCGTTACTTTGTTCAACTCACTATAATCAATGCACAGCCTCATCGATCAATACTTCTTCTTGACGAATAACACTGGCGCTCCCCAAGGTGACATGCCCGGTCGAATGAAGCCTTTCTCCAACAACTCCTCTAGTTGTGACTTTAGTTCCTTCAACTCCAGAATATGGTACCCTAGACATAGGGGTCATGCCAAGAACTAAGTCGATGGAGAACTCCAACTCCCTCTCTGGGGGTAATCTTGGTATATCATCGGGGAACACATCAGGGTATTCGTTTGCTACTAGAACGTCTGTGATCACGGGTCCACTCCCCTACTTCGCCTCTGAGATCGATGCCAAATAACCGACACATCCTCCTTCAAGTAATCTCCTGGCATGAAGAGCTGAGATCTCCCGAACTAGAGAACAATCCAGACTGCTACGAATAGTGAACTCCTCATCGCCCGGCATCCTGAAGTGTATTCTCTTCCCGCGGCAATCCACCACAGCATATACCGAAGAGAGCAAATTCATCCCGAGGATCACGTCGTAATCCCTCAAGTCCATCACGTGTAGATTAGCAGGTAACTCCCGATCCTCAATCATCACCAGGCATGCTACAACCATCCTGTTCACCAACCTGGCAGCTCCTACTGGGGTGTCTACACTCAGCTCATATGGTAACTCTACTACTGTCAAAGCATGTCTCTGTGCAAATAGTATAGATTCAAAGGAGTGTGTGGCACCAGGATCAAACAAAGTACAGGCGTAAAAAGAGCTAACAGCGATCGTACCTACAACGACGTCCTCTGATGCCTGTGCCTCCTCTGTGGTCAGATGGTAGACGCGTCCATGAGTCATGGGCCTCTGTTGGAATGATGGCTGACCGGATGAGGAAGGTTGGCCTGTCACTGTCGCTTTCCCTTTCCTATCACCCCTCTGTGGCTTTGGCACTGATGCTGCTGACTGCTTGGGGGCACCAAATGATTGCTAGGGACCCTGTGCTCCTCTCCCTATACTCTGACCAACCTAGAGCTGTGGGAACTGTGCCTTTTTATGATCCAAATTGCAGCACACAAAATACCCACCAGTAAGTCTTGGACACTGTGATTTCTTATGGGGACCCTTGCATTCATAGCACCTCATTGTCTGTGACACACTAGCCGACGAACCCTTGCCTCCAGATGAGGCTGAAGACCTTGTTGACTTGTTATACGGCTGGGACCTGTGATTGGATCTTTGTCATCCCGAGCTCTTTCCAGAAGACTGCCCTTGTCCATTACTCTATCCTTGCTCCTGTTTGTCCTTCTTAGACGGCCCTTGAGAGTCACTTCGACAGGAAGCATCGATGTACTTGGCTTGAGCCACCACATCAGCATAGCTTGTGCACATATGTCCAGATACTATCTTCTTTAGGGATGGCAACATACCGATCTCAAATTTACGGACCTTACTTTCCTCTGTGGGAACCATATCTGGTAGGAAGCGAGCTAGTCTGTCAAATTCAATATGATACTGTTCTACTGTCATGCCTCCTTGAACGAGATTGTTGAACTCCTGTGCCATCAAAAGGAGTCTTCCCTAGAGAAATACTTTCCAAAGAAGGCTTTCTTAAACTCATCTCAGGTTTGGAAGGGCACACCCTTCTTCAATCGTACCTCCCCGAGGTATCAGTCCTCTGCACAGCCCTGCATCAGATAAGCGACTGTTTTGACTTTATCCGAGTCCTCTGCTTGATACATATCAAATGTCCTCTCCAGTCCCCAAATCCAAAGCTCAGCCGCCTGTGGGTCAACAGTACCATCGAATGGGCGGGGAGAGGGCCTCTGAATCTTCCCAATCAAGCCTCTACTAGCAACAGGTGTGGTAGGCGGGGCTGAGGCTGTGCCTGCTACTGCTGCCACTGCTCCTATATATACCCCATTATCTCTCTCATGAGATCCATCATAGAAATAGGGGGTATCTCCCCACTCGAATATGGGCCAGCAGCCTGTGGCCCTGCATTTCCTGATTGAGCAGGCAGCTCCTGCTCAACCTCTTCTATCGGCGGTTGGGGTACCTCCTCTACCGGAGGTTGAGGCACCGCTGTGCGGCGAGGCCTTCCACGAGGCCTTCCACGTCTGCCTCTACCACTCATCCTGGTAATTGTCAGACAACTAGTAGAGTTAGCTCAGAAAACAACACATAGGCAAGCAATAATATAATAGTTTTATTTTATTCCATAGATTTGAAAATAGCATTTGTAGGTCATATAACTCAAACAGTTTGTAAGACTACAAAATTATTCCTAAAAGCAAGAACTCGACTCAATCCTCCCTATCGGGGACAACGAAGTGTAAGTGACATGAGGTTCATCCTCCGGTTGTAAAAACCCGTTCATGCTCGCAGGCCCTCTGCTCGGTCCAGGAAGGTCCCGAGGGCAATCCATAGTGAGGTGCATACCACTCCCGCATCTAAGACACCTGCCCGGTGAGCGATGGCACACAGTATACTCGTGCCTGTAGCCTCCATAGCGAAGACACCTCACTCTGCTGGACTCCCCAACCACTGGGCCTCCTTCCCTGGTACCACGTTGGGCCACAAGGCTCCTGTGATAATCACGAGCCCTGCTCACACATCGGTAAACTCTCTAGCACTCCCTCAGCTGTCATTGGACAAGTATCTCCACCACAGCTTGAATCCTATCGATGCGTCGATTAGTAGCTTTGATAGTCATCCTCAGTTCAACTAAGACACATTAAGGTACTACAAAGTCCTCAGCTCGTGGCAGTAGAGTGTTCTCACGTACCGACTCCACCTCCTCAGACGACGACACCTGGAAGTATCTATGTCCACGATATCCACCTCTAGACATCTTCGTTTTCTGCATTAAAGAAAAATGTTAGTCTATTGTTTTCATAAACTGTCTACCTAACCCAACACTTAGTTCAACCTATTTGACTAATTCACTAGGGCAACTAGGGTGTCCATTATCTGTATAACCTGGCTTTGATACCACCTTAATCTGTCATGCCTCGACCCAAATTCCAGAACCTCAGGTACATGAGTAGATCGGCCGTAACCAAGTAAGGCACACCTCACTTGGATACAAGGCCTGTGTAATCAAAAGCAAATAACAATAATAATAAAATCTCAAATATCATAATAATAACAGAGTCTCAGCGGAAATAAAATCATAAGGGTCCAAATGCCCTACAGAATACCAAGCCCTATAAGGGTCCTATAATAAATATCTCTCACACAAAGAAAATAATAATAGAGATCCTTGGACCTCTGCAAAATACCCCGTCCCTCGTACGGCTCCTGATCTAGAGTCACCTACTCCTCAGGATCTGAAAGAGAAAAGAAACAAATGCGTGAGCTTTCAAATGGAAAGCCCACTAAGTACCCCTGCGGGGAACATAAAGCCATCATAAACAACAATAATATGATCAACAAATCAAACAACGGGGGCACGCCCCTCAAAAGCTATCTCTAGGAGTCTACAGCAAACAAAAGCAATGGTGACGACCCCTAACTACAGTAGCTCTCAAGCTCTGCAACGAGTTCCAAAGGAAAGCTCAACAAACGTCTCCCCCGGCCATTATCATCAGCAACTACTGGAACTCGACCCTCCGGTCGTACGGCCCTCAGGTTGTATATCGTTAGTGCCATCTCTCATACGTGTCGACACGGCCAACGAATCAACCCCACTGATGGGCAGAACAACATGAGTATCATCCCTCTGGCATGGCAAGCCAAAACGCCAGGGTATCCCGTCCTTGAATGTTTCCCAAACGGAGCCCCCACGCTCAAATGAATCTGGGCGTAAGACTAACAATAAATCAGGGATACCAACATCTCAAAAATAATCAAACATGCTCAACTGGAATCCAAAACATTCAAGAAAGCATGTATGAAACTCAATGGATCAAGTCAAAGAAAATACGGCAACAATAGTCCAACAATGATGGTTGAGCGGTGAGATCTCTCCCTCTGCCTAGAACTTGAGACATCTTAATAGATGAATGGCCTAGATTTGCCCGCATGGTAGGGAGGCATGCACCCTTGTCTCTGAGTACGAAGATGGACGGCCAGATCTCCTTCTTTCGCCTCGAACTTATTCACCATCTCCAGATTATATAATCTTGACCAGTGGTTTCATTTATACATTCCCTTCATGGTTTTCTCTCGTTATTTTGCACACAACCCCCTTTTTTTTGCTAGGTTACCAACAAGTCCTTCTGAGAGAGAATCCGAATTCCCTTTCAGTCCTCCAAAATTTCTAAAATTAGCAAAAGGTACTTGTCAATCTCCATTAACCCTAATTAGGGTTTTAATTCATTAAACCCTCCTTTTCCAAATAAGTCCAATTTTGGGAATTTATTTTAATTACCAAACAAATTAAAGGAAATTAAAAATCCATTTATTCCAATAAAATCTTGGATTTTACACAAATGTAACACATAAAGGAATCGTAATTTTTGCATAAAAGTAATAAAATACATATATAAGAAGAAATGAATTTTTATTGTACTTACTTGAACATATACCCTGTATTCATCCTCTCCCATTATTATCTTCTTTGATGCCTCATCCCAACCAACACAGCTAAACTCCTTCAAGCGTTTGATGATGGCCCACTTTCGTTTAAGTGTGCGGTACTGGTTTTTGCATATTTTCCACAGTATACTCTCCTTTGAACACATTACTTAGGGCTTGGACGGTAGCTACAAAGGCCGACTCTTTGAAGGATTTGTCAGTCTTCAAACCTCTCTCCACCTTCTCTGCCATTCATCGCGGGAAATAACGGCTTTCAGGGTGCCACCATCGCTTATTAATTGCCTTGTTTTTGGATTGGGAGTTGCTAGTGCCTTCCATATTGTCTTGTAAAAATATAAGAGTTCATTACAATTGGTGATTCATATATAGAGAATAAATAGATTAATAAAAAACCAAAACTGCCACAATGTTCCATCTCACAACCAAATTACTTATGTGGGGAGATTAATGTTCTAATCATTTCCCCTAGTACTAGCTTATCACCCATCAAATCATTTCCCAATGTTCAAATCCTTTCTAATTTTCAGTTCATGGTAAACTTAACTTTCAGAAACCATTTGAGCAAGAAGATTATGAACCCCCATTTTTCAGAAGCTGTCCTGAAAATGAAGTTTGTAGTGTATGGACCAAGAATCCATTTGAGGACCTTTTGGTTCTTTAATCTTGATTAATGTTACAATTTTATTTTGAAATTTCATGACCACCCTTGTGAAAATCAGTGCATTGTTACTTTTAAGGCTAAAAAATATATATGATCAGAGCACTAGAATAAAGTTAAAGTATTAGTTAATTCATGCAATACCAATTGATTCCTTAAGCACAAAGCCAATGGTTTGAATACCCAAACTGTAGCTGCATTTTCATGAGTGGTGATGAAAATGACAAATTGAAAAACTGTAACATCCCAAATTTTTCTAAATAAATTTTGAGTAAATTTTCAAATTTTAAATGAGGTTAATTAGCTCAAAAATCAGAATAATTATTTTAACCACATAGTTAAAGAAAATCGAAATTTAATAGACCCGAAATCTAGTCTCACAACTATAGGGCCGAGAGTTATATAGAATAGTTGGAGGTGGATAGTCAGTAGAGTTGGATTTATTAAACGAGAAATTAATTAAGAGTTAATTAATATAGATTAATTAAGTGGAAGATATCAGACAAAAATTAGAGTTTCGATAAAGTAGATCTGACCGAGTCAAAAGCCGAGAAACACGGATCTGGGTCTGGAGAAGAGACGACGCGTGATGCTACAGTAAGCCCGTGTCACTGGGGTCGTATGACCCGAGATTCCCGCATCTAGGTCGGAGAGAGAGACGAGCCAGATAATATTATTAGTCACCCTTGTGACTGCAGAGTAACAAGATAAGATCAACGAAAAGTTGTTCGACCTTTAATAGGAGATATTTTAGAAGATATTATAAATTAATCGAAATTACCTTTGAAAAGATAAGTTAAAATATTAGATATAATTATTATGAAACCGCTTTAGCCATATCTATCGTTATTTGGGTACCATATTCATTTGGGCTTCTATTGAATCGAGAAATGGGTTTGATTGTACATCTTTTTGATATATATAAGGTATCCTCCGGATAATGCAAATCGAAGCAATTTGATGTCTGACTCGGGCCTATATGACCGATCGATAGAAATACTCCACCTTTGTCATATATGACACTAGATAGATATCATATTCATGGAATACGATTCACTTTCAAGATGCCTTGATGGTGAAATGGTAGACACGCGAGACTCAAAATCTCAAGCTAGGTTGATCCTCTTCAAGGCATCGTCTAAGTACTGAGAGAGAGAGAATGAATTGATCATCTCCCTCTCTCTTTCTCGATTTATTCAACAAACCCCTCTCCCTCTCTCTTTCCCTACTTTCCCAAACTTCTCTCTCTCGATCCCTTCTCCCACACGAGGTGACTAGCAAAAGAGCCCTGCTCCCCTTCAGCCGCCGGCGAGTAGAAGCCTGTAGCCAACCATTCCTTCTCCACCGGACCGAGCTACATCAGCGATCGACGCCCATCACCGCGCATCCCCGCTAGCCGCGGACGTGCTACCGCGGACGCTCCTGCTTCTCGCCTGCGTGGCGCCGCCGCTTCACTACCGGCAGCTCGCTTGCACGGACAGACTTTTTCTTTGTTTGCCACATTGAACTCTGGCTAGCTCCCTACGCCGGCAGCACGCCTCCGACGACCAGTCCGGCGACTCTAACTTCTCTTGCTCTCAAATCTGGCGAGCCTCCTGTCTCTGGCAAGGAATCCTTCAAATATCAAGCTCGAACCCTCAGTGAGCCCTAATTGGGATTAACCTTACTTTTAATCATCTAATTGAAGATTATGGTTAGAGAAAACCCTAAATGGAATCATGATTAGGGTTTAGACTTGAAGAATTATATGCATGAATATGGGTTGTGAGAGTATTGATAGAATGGTTTATTTCATGATATTAATGCGTGAATAGTTGTATAATTTCGGAGCCCTGGAAATAGAGGAGATGCTGCCCGATTTTTTTTGAAAATCTATAGGAGTTAAGCATTATTAATCTTTAGTTTTATGCTCCCATGTTTAGTTAATTATCTCAATTCCATGCTTAATATGCTAGTTATTAAGTTAAGAAGGTGATTATTAAGTATAATTAGAGATTAGTTGGAAGTATGGAGAAATAAGAGCATGTGATAGTTTTCATATTTTTACCGTATTCTATTGAGTTTAAATTAGAGTACGAGTCAAGAATATGGTCTCCGTATTCATAAATTTCATATTTCAATAATCAGGAAAAGGAGAAGGCAAAGGCATGTTAGCCGCTACCGAAGGACCGAGCCAGTCCTAAGCTCGGACCAGACTCAGGGTAGGGAACTAGCTGTACAGTACGACTTTTCATCGTATTTTTATTTTATTACCATTTTGATTTCAGTTTGAAAAGCATGAATTAGAATTTTCTTGAAAACTTACAGTGTAAAATCCAAGATTTTTATTTTGGTGAATAAAAAAAAATGTGTTTAAATGTTCTTTAAACTGTAGATTAGTTAAAGACATTCCCTAATTAATTAAATTGTGTGATTAAATGGGAAAATGGAAATTTAGAAGAGTAAAACCCCAATTAGGGTTAATTAGGGTCATGAGGGATCTTTTAATAATTTCCAAAAGTTTTGAGGACCTAAGAGGAATGGTCTTCTCACACAGATAAAGGACTTATTTGAAACATAAAAAGGACCAAGGGCTTCTGGTTAAATTTCCAGATGAAAACCCTTATAGAAATCATTCAACGGCCAAGATCAAACGATCTCAATTCTATGTAGATCGCGGAGCGTTATGAGGTCATCCGTAAGGCCATGTGGCGCGTTGGTAGGCGTTCATCTGGGAGGGTGCTTGATGCGAGACACGAACTCAAGATCTGACCGTTCAATTTCAAGCGGATCTGGGCCATCGATCAGAGGAGAGTTTAATAACGAGATATTAAAGTTTAATTGAGGCCGTTGGATTAAATCGCGATGATCTCCACCGTCCATGGGTGAGACCCGATCACGAGACAGGACGCGCCCTCTGCAACGGCCGCGCCACTCCCAGAAACGGCTACGAGCGCCGCTGGCCGTCTCGCTGCCTTCTCCAGCCGTTACGGGTGAGGGACCGACGCCTGTTCGATTCCCTTGAGCTCTATAAGAGCAGCCCCTGTCTCGGAGTGAGGGGGAGGAGAACAACTGCAAGAACGGGGAGCTCACCGGAGAAGGAGATCGAAGAAGAGGGAAAGCTGCTCCGGAGGACGATCGCCGTTGCCGAGGCCACCACGAGATCGGAATTACAGGTGCCTTCTTTTTCCCGACGAAATACTAGAAGTTCACATGTAATTTGACACGATTTCTAGCTCGCTGGAGAAGGAGATGCAACCCCGAGTGGTAGGGCACCGAGGCGAGGTTGTGGGAGGTCGCCGGTGTGCGCAAATGGATGCCCCCGCCGAGACGAAGCTCATCACACCGAGCTCCGGCGGTGAAAGTTCTCAGGCAGGAGATGGGGTTTTCCGGTGAACTTTTCCGGTGAAGCACAGCCGCGGGAGAGAGAAGGTGAAGAAGAAGATAATTAGTGGTTAATTAGATAATTAACTAATTAATTATCAGGTTAATAATGGATTAAACAGTTAAATAAGAATTGTTTAATTTATTATAATGTGACAATATGCATAGTTTAATTAGTCAATATAAAGTATGGGTAAAATTAATCCTTTTAATTGTTTAATTGGATTGATTAAAATTAATTGGGTTTAACCAAGTAAGTTGTTAGGTTGTGTTGAACTTAGATGGCTAGCCAACATGGTTAGGTCCATGGACTGGATTGAATTAGAGAGTCTAACTTGATCAATTCAGTGGGATTGGGTTCATCAACTCAAACTGGTTTGGTTAGATCATTGGGTCAGGTCTAATCCATCTAACATAGTAAATTTAATAGATTCAAGTAAATGGTCAGGTCTAACCAAGATTGGTGATTGATTTAATTGATCAAACTGACTAATGGGTATTTAACATCTAGGCATTTAAATAATTAATATTTAAGTATCTAGGTGATTAAATTAAATCATGTAATGGGCTAAGTTTGAAGGTTGGGCCCAATCAAGTCAATGTATTAACAGAAACAAGGTTTGGACCTAAGTTGTGAGATAATTGATTTAATCAATTAGAGAAAAGCTAATTGGTGGGGTTCATGGTTTGGGTCTAATATTTGGATCACTGTGAGACCCAACTAAATTGGGCTAGGGAAATAAGTGGGCTCAGCCAAGTTATAAAGAAGAATGTAAGATTAAAGCTAGAGAAAAAAAAAAGATGGTTGTAGGTGGTGGGAGTTGAACTCAAGACCACCCAAACCAATTGATAATGGTTGGCCCTGTTTAGTTATATAAGCTTGGGCTAGTTCAAGTCCAGTGGTCTTGATAAACCTATAAGATTGGGCCCAATTAACTGTAAGTAGTTAGACCCGATCTAATAGTCTTTTAACACGACAAGGGTGTGTCAAAGTTGGTCGGTTGACTCTAGTTTGACCAGGATGAAAAGGAGAGTCAACCTATAGTCCTAAGTCTGAAAAAGGAGAAATAATAACTCCATGAAATGTCGTGTGGGTCCCGTTTATTTGGGCTATGACCCTGAGAGAGAGAAAGAAAGAGTTAGATATGTGCATCTAAATAAGTAGGGTCTTATTACTATTGTTGACACTAATAGTAGACTCTATTATCAGATACTACCGTGGAGACTTAGAGACATGTCAGGAAAAGACTAGGGAGGTTTCCAGTTCTCATAAGAGGTAAGTGCTTCTACCTAGTACCGTTATCATTGATTGATCTTTGATACTTGTGTAGGTACACTTGCCTTGTACCAACTCTTCGGAGTTTTCCTTGGCTTTGTTGTTATCATGTTGATAGTTGTTTATTGATTCCATACATGCTATCTTCTTGCTTTCTTTCCTGTTAAGCATGTATGATTGTTTCGGGATGTTGGTATCCCTGTTTTGTTGTGAATCTACAGCCCGGACTCAGTGGAGCGTGAGAGCTCCGTTAGGGAAATGTTCAGGGACGGGACATCCTGGCATTTCTGCTTGGCGCGCCAGAGGGGCGATACTCTGGTTGTCCTACCCACCAGTGGGAATGGTACGCTGGCCGTGTCGACACGTACGAGAGGTGGTACTACCGACTTACAACTGGAGAGTCGAGCGACCAGAGGGTCGTGTTCATAGCGCTTAGCTGGATATGCTGACCGGGGGTGATCCTTGAGTTTTCTTTGAAACTCAACACAGAGCTTGAGGGCTTCTGTAACTAGGGGTCGTACCGTTGTTTTTACTTGTGGTAGACTCCTAGAGTTGTTTTTTTTAGGGATGTGGACTCATTGTTTGACATGTTGAGATACTATATCTTTGTAACCCCGCAGGGGTACTTACTGGGCTTTCCATTCGAAAGCTCACACACTTGCTCTTTCTATTTCAGATTCTGAGGTGTAGGGGCTTGTGCAGAGGAGACTGTTAGAGATCTAGGAGTTGCTGAGGTCTGAGGATCGCTTTTTATGTTTCCTTGTTGTGTGAGACACTTTCTATATAGGACCCGTATAGGGGCCTGATTCTATGTAGGGCTTATGAACCCTTATGATTTTATTTTCTTATAACTTGAGTATGTTTTATATTATTGTCTGTTATCTGCGAAGTTACACTTAGGCCTTGTATTCGAGCATAGCTAGACTCTACTCGGGTACAGCCAGACTGTGCACGTGCTTGAGGATTGGAAACCGGGACGGGGCGTGACATACAGAGTTTTAGAAAATCATTCATGCACAGTAATCAGTAGCAGAATAGAGAAACATATACAGAAATACAGAGACTACACTTTATTGATATATTTGCCGGTACCAGTGGTGGCTTGTATAGAGCTAGAGAGTACGGCATTAGGTTAGGGAAGGGGTAATTTTAAACTCTGATTTTCATTACCGAACTATTTGTTTCTAAAACATTCCTTTTTATAAAATTAAAACCCTCTTTCCATACTCTTGGAGTGCCTAGTGTACGTATATAATTTGACCCTGTGTAGCGAGGATAGATCTACCCGTTGGTCGCTGGTCCTGCAGTATTGAAGTAGATGTGTAGTTAGAGATTATAGTCTTGTGATTATCAGATGATTCCGTATTTCCCACCTTCCGGTGATTGAGTATATCTCGACCGTGGAGACTATTGGTACAGATTACCATGGGAAATGTAAGTTCCAGAAATTATTCAAAGGACAGAGAAATAGAAAATCAGATTCGCATATATGAGATTTTTATACATATTGACATGATTAAACAGATTGAAGACAATGCACTGACTAGCATATTTTGTTACATAGTATTTATCTTCAGTTACAGTATTTAATTTCAATTATTTTATATGCATATTTTATGCTTCAGATTTACAGTTTTTATTTTATTATACGGGTACAGTTTATACCTGACATTTATGTTCCCAATTCACTAAGCTCCAGTAGTGCAAACCCCTTCTCTTGACATTTTGATTGCAAGCGATAGATAGAAGACCAGATAGAGGGTTGGTCTAATCGCGAGTCTAGTGGAGATGTTTTGTAGCTGGCTCTGACTACCGTGCTTAGTTATCTTTATGTTATTTTATGAGTATATTTGAGACCCTTAAGTTTAAGACAATATTTTATTTGGTGATGCATTAAACAGTATTTGGAGTTTGAGTTTATAATATGTTATGTTTGCTTTAATTAGCTTTCACAAGTTACTTGATTTACATTTGATTAGCAGTTTTACAGCCTTAGGTTTAGGGTTCATTCCCTTGACTTGGCTGGTGTGACACGTGTCCCCTGAAAAGGAGATGGGTGTTATAAAAACCACCCATTGCCAAGACCCAACCTCACCACCATCACTAAATACTCAATGTCCATGAACTTAATTCATCATGCGCTTGTCCTCATGATTACTACCAATTATACGGCCATATATAGTTAGGTGATCACAATAAGATATTGTACAGAGACAATTTGGGATCCATCTCTTTCCACGTGATATATGTTAAAAGCAAAGCAAGTAAACAATGAGTTCATGGATGAGAATAGGATGAATAGTGGAAAAACTATCAACCATGCATGTACAATTTCTGGGTCCTATAAAATATACATACATAGTCCATCAATCATCAAAGTTTACCAAACATATTGGATTGTGATTCAGTGAGAAACAGTCAATAGAGCCCCAAGCACTGTCCGAAGCTTCCAAAACTCAATAAAGAAAGACTGTAGAAATAACTACACATTTTGCATATATAAACACAATTGTAATCAAATTTATCATCCAACAATGTAGAAACAATATAATAAAAATTAAAAGCTTGTCAGACTCAAGTGTTGAAGGAGTTCAAATACAAATCAAAACACTAAACAAACACCCAAATACATGAAAGAGTTTAATTTTTATTTATCATTCCACATCTCATTCATTATCCTCTCCAGCAATTGTCCCAATTCTCGACCATCCTCGTATTGTTCCTTCGATGTAACTCCAATTTCATAATGTGAAACCCATTCTTCCTCTATTGGAATTAAATCATCAACTCCTATTGTTAGTATATAGTTATGAAGTAAAATCATAAGAACATAAGTAAAATCGTAAGAGAATAGCCAAAATGACTAAAATTTTCAATAGCTTGAACCATACCTTAAAGTAGGGATAAAATTTAGGTCTCCGAGCTATGTAAGGTGATACTAATATTAAAGGTGGTTTGATGTAATCACCTTGTATTTGTCCTATCGCCCACAAGACATGGTTGAAATATCTACTCACAGTCTCGCCTGATCGAAAAAAATTGTGACTAATAACCCGGTTACGGTGGTTATGCCCAACGGTATGAAGGAACATAAGTAATTGTTCCTCAACAAAAACATGTATTGAATCCTTCAAAAGACCACGTGAACGTAGGATGCCTGCAAAGTTGAAAAATGCAAACTCGTTCATCCTAACCATGTTAATGCTAGTTGTATCATTACCATGAAGCAATCGTCTGAGATAGATTTGTCTTTCAAATTGCCTTGAAGCATGGAACTATCCACACACTCTTTATCTTGAGTAATACCATCTTAAGAGGACCAAACATGCAAGCGCTGCTACCATGGCAGCCCCATTTTCTTCCTCTCCTGATATTTCCATTTTACTATCCATATATGAATAAAAGAAAATCAATTCTAAAATTAACTATAAAGTAACTTGTTAAGAAATAGAGATAACCTGTTGAATGTTGGTCATGATATAATACTCTTCAATTAAACTGCACATTTACTCAAAAGGATTACCACATCTGAGCTACAAACTATGACCACCATCTCGCTAATATTCATTCACGATCTTGTGGGATTCACACTAACAATCAACCAAAAGGAAACACTGTACGCCCAAATAAACAATCAAACTGCGAATCGTAACCAAATTACAAGCAGACACATAGATCTGAGGATTTAAGAAACTTGAAAATCTGCAACATGAATTCAACAGTACAAAGTTCCAAAAAACATAACTAAATCAGCAGATCCATTGTTCTAGGAGCTAAAAACTAGCAGCAAAGATCTTCATGAAGCTCATATCACTAAGAAATCAGAGTGACACCATATGTAACCAGCCCAACTCAATCAAACAAAAAAAATCTCAAGAAAAACGAAGCATAGGTGTGCAATCATCTACGACTTAGATTCAAAGAAAGAAGGATCATACCTCTCACAAGCTGAAGAACAGCTCCCGAATTTGAGATCGAGAGGCGAAAGAGAAGTGGCTCTCTGTATATATATACAAGCGAAGAGTATCGAAGGCCAAAGCCAATGCACGAGCGACCTGCGAGAGAAAGAAGATCAACCATGGGGGACGGGAATGAATCAGATCGAGAAGAGAGAGAAGGTCGAAGAAAGAGTGTACTCACGAAAGCTAGAGTGCTTATGCCGGAGGGGGTGCGAGTGAGGGTGCAGGTGGGGCTACCGGTGGGGGTGCCAGAGGGGGTGCGGGTGGGGCTGTCGGTGGGGGTGCGGATGGGGGGTGATGGTAAACCTAAGAAGGATGAAGAATGGTATAGCCTCGTTCAGCGAATTGGATGGAACTGCCCATTCAATAGTTTTGAAATATAACTCCCTATCTACTTTTTTTGGATGGCCAAACCCCCATCCACTATTGAAAAACCAACCAAACTAAAAAAGTAAAAAGTGATGGATGGGGAGTTATCCATCCCTGGATATAACTCCCCATCCAACCAACCAAACACTACCAATGGAGAGTGGTGGAATATTGATGGGGCACATGTCACAGATGCAAGGGTAAGTGTCTTAAGAAGATATTTGAGAGGCTTGATAGGTTTGTGATTGGGCAAAAGTAGGTGAAAGATATAAGATCTTTTTTATTTTTCTATTATTTTTTTAAATTTATAGTTTGTTGTTTGCTTAAATTTATTTAATATTGAGTTACTAATAATGATTTCAGGCTTGCTGAAATTGAGATATCATTAATTGAATTTGTAAAATCCGTGAATTTTTGGAAATAAATATATCTTTGTTATTTCCTTGAAAAATAATATTTAAATTATTTCCCGCGATTAGTGTTATTGTGGAATTAAAGGATATATTTAAATTAAATGGAAATTAAAATTATTATGGGGTCTGTAGGGACCTAATAGTAATTTTGAAAGGACTGAGGACCTTAAAGAAATTTTCCCCTCTCATAGCCTTGGACCTAAGCGTAATTCTGAAAGTGTCAGCGACCTCTCATAAAATTTCGTGAGAGAAAGCCCTATTAGAGAGAATGAACGGCTGAGATTAAAACATCTCGAGCTATGCTTCATCTCGAGGCATTATAAAGGCCGTCATGCGCAGCCACGCGGTCGAGCCGATACAATCCATCCGATCGCGTGGATCGATGCGCAGGCGAGAAGAGGGCTTTTATGGGAGTAAACCCATGGTACGGGCAATGGTGAACCGTTCATCTTGTGGTTAACAGTATCGCGAGACAAGGGACTGACATCTGACCGTCGATCTCAAAGATATCTCGACGGTTAATCCAAAAGAACGCCGGATACGAGGAAACCAGATCGAATCGTAGCCCTTGATCATAATCAAACGATCACAGCCCTTTATCCTCGAAACCAAATCCCGAGGCAGAGCCCACCCTTCTCCTTCAGCCGTTTGGAACGAACGCGCGAACACTGCCCCTCGCCAGCCGTTGAGCGCATGAAGTTCTGGACGCTACGCGCAATAAAGGAGTAGGCGTTCACCTCCTCCCAGCCTTCCACGGCCCATAAAAGGCGAGGGTAGTAGCTCGTGTTAATGCACCAAGTGAGAAGAGCTCAGTGAAAGGGTGAGATCATCGGAGGCGGAGTTCTCCGGCGACGTAGGAAAGCAGAAGAAGGAGCTTGGCGGCTGTTTTCTTCTGAGCTCACGGCGTCCTGGAAGATGGACTGAACCAGTACGGAGTTGGAGAGTGGGAATTCGCCTGTAGTCGCGGCCGAGCTCGTCGGAATAAACAGAAGTGCTTCTCCGGCGACTCTAGCGCTTCCGATCTCAGCAACCTCGCTGTGAGTATTCTAAAAACTCCGTAGTATATTCCCGAGTCGTTCTCTTATGCTTATAGTCGACGCTGAGAGATCGTCGGGGAGGGAGAAGTCCCGGCCAAGAGTTTCGTTAGTCTCTCGTTAGGGGGTGAAGGCTGGTGGCGCTCCGGAGGAGCCGGCCGTGGTTGTGGGACTCTCAGCGACGGGGACCGAGCACGGCCAGGTGCTCGGAGCTTGCCGGCGATGAAGATTGGTGGTGGTGGCGTCCGGTCGTGATAGAGAGAGTAACGAAGAAGAAGAAGAAGAAGAAGAGAAAAAAATATATATATATATATATAGAAAAGCAAATAAATAATAATGGTTTTTAATTAATTAATTCAGTTATTAATTAATTATTTAAAATAATTCTTAAGAAAACTTAGGAAGTGTGACAAAATAGAAATCAATTGGTTGATTAAATAATTTGTCTCTATTTTTTTGAGAAGTGGCAACTAGTTAATTATTTGTTTTGAATAGATTAATGTTATTAACTAGGCGTGATAAAAATCAAGTTAATTAACTAGTATGGTGAATAAATAATTTTAACTATATGGGTGTGACATAGTTAATTCGATTAATCAACTAGGTTGATTAAAATGATTTGAAGAACTTGACAAGATTTTAAATCTTCCTAGTGTGACAATTAAAATAATTTGTCTCTAACTATAGTAGTGTTACTATACAAGTGTGACAATTATTTGATTAACTAGTTCATATAGTTAAAAAATAAATGAAGGATTTTGTTGGCGTGACAAGTTAATGGAAATTACTCTATGTGACAAGAATAAATTTGTATAGTTAATTACAAAGACTATACGAACATATAGTAAAGTGACATAATCGATTAATTAAGTTGATTAAAACGATTATGTGGTAATTTTATTAGTGTGACAAAATTAATTAGATTAACTTGTTTAGTTAAGGAGTTTAACTAAAGTTAATCAATGGTTTTACTTGAACTTGGCTATATGGTTGTGCAAGATTAAGTTTAATTATAAGAACTATTTGGTAAGATTGCTAAATAATTCAAAGGGCCTAAGTAAACCCTAGACAAGATAGGACCTTAAACATTAGGGTCATAAATTACACAAATGACCATAATGCCCTTCCCTAGTTAGAAAAGGGGCTAAGGCCAAGTAAAAATGTGTAATGGGCTTGAAATGGGCCCAATTCAACTAGAATGACTAGAGATGACCAACAAGGGTTTAGACTCGACCAGTAGACTAGGGTTGACTAGGTTGACCAAAATAGGTCTAAAAGTCAACTAAGGGACACTGAAACGGAATAAGGGCCGCTAACCCGAGAGATGGTCCTTAGGACCCGTTAGTGGGCCTAAGCCCAACAGGAACGTTGGACATGCTTGCGAAACTAGAGATCTAGGAACCTGTTGATAACTTGACTCTAATAAGGGTCTGTGTATGCCAGATATTCTCAGGGGAGACGTAAGGCATTTCAAAGGAGACTAGGAAGACATTTAGTCTCTTTAGAGGTAAGTTCACTTGCCTAGTTTTCACCCCAGAATCTGGATTTCTTGGACTTCTTTGTGTATTCTTACTACGTTAATCGGCCGATGCCATACATGCCGCTCATATCCTGATATTTTGAATCCTGTTGAGCATGTGTGTTTGTTTCCGGATGTTGGTGTCCCCGCTTGCGATATTCTCTTGCTCGACTCAAATGGAGCTAGGGAAGCTCCAATTTAGGAATGTTCGTGGATAGGACCCCTCGACCTTCCCCCATACCTCACCAGAGAAGCAAATCTTTGAAGGTCTTACCTGCCGCCGGCATGGTACAATCAATCGCAGCTAACACGTAAGGAGAGGTAGTTCTACCGACTTGTGACCGGAGGGTCAAACGACCATCTAGGTCGATTTATATCCAAAAGTCGGACATACCGCCAGAGTAAAACTTTGAGTTCTCTTAGAACTCACTACAGAGCCCGGGGGCTTCTGTATCAGGGGTCGTACCTTTGACTTGCTTGTGGTAGACTCCTAGGACTATATTGTTGATATTATGATCTCATTGGCTATCATATTTCCCATCTATGACATTGTGACCTGCAGGGGTACTTACTGGGCTTTCCATTCGAAAGCTCATGTGTTTTCTCTTTTCCTCTTTTACAGATTCCGAGGTTTAGGAGGGAGAGGAGCCCGAGGGGAGGACACAGGGAGACCTGAGGTTTTAAGAGTCTCTTTTATCTTTATTTTTGTGAGCTTGTTATGGTAGGACCCGTATAGGACCAGACTGTTTTAGGGCCTATGGAACCTATTGACTCTATGTTCCTTGGAACACAAGTTTATTTATTTATTTTTATGGATTGTTATCTGCTTATCACATTATTAGGCCTTGTATTTGAGTTGAGTTCATCTCTTCTTTAATACGGCCGGTCTGTTGACGTGCTCGAGGTCCCGGATTCCGGGTCGGGGCGTTACAGATTAAAGTGAAATCTCCTGAACAAGGGAACAAGTTTGGCTGCCTTTAAAAGTAAATTCCTCTCCTCCCTGCATCTTAAATACAACTCTCTTCCCTCGACAGTCTACCACCGCGTAAACTGAAGAGAGCCAGTCCATCCCGAGGATCACACCGTAATCCTTCAGGTCCATTACATGCAGGTTTGCAAGTAATCTCCGCCCCTCAATCATTATAGGGCATGCCGGTACCATTCTCCTTACCATCATGGCAGCTCCCACCGGGGTGTCTACACACAAGTCCTGGCTTAGATCTATAGTAGGCAAAGTGTGCTTTCGCAAAACCGTCGCGGATCTGAAAGAGTGTGTGGCTCCAGGATCAAATAAAGTGCAGGCATAGAAAGAATTAACTGGAATGGTACCTGCCACGACATCTGCTGATGCCTGTGCTTCCTCGGTTGTCAAATGGTAGACCCGACCATGGGTCATTGGCCTCTGTTGCTGTTGGGGTTGGTTTGGAGTAGAAGGCTGTCCAGAAGTCGCCTTCCCTTTCTTATCCCCACCTTGTGATCTTGGTGGTGGTCCAACAGATTGTCGGGAAGCTTGTTGAGATCCCTGGTTTCCCCCCACCACACTCTGTCCTTGTTGACACTGGGGACATTGGGCCTTCTGGTGACCCAAGGCCAAGCAGAAATAGCACCCTCCAGTTATCCTTGTGCATTGGGACCTCTTATGCGGTCCCTTACATTCATAGCACTTAATGTTCTGGGTCACACTAGCTGATGACCCTTTACCTCCAGATGAGGCTGTGGACCTGGTCGGCTTCCCATATGGCCGATACTTATTATCAGGCCTTCGCTTTCCAGAGCTCTTTCCTGATGACTGGCCCTGGCTATTTGCCCCTTTATCCTTTTTATCTTTCTGGGACGACCCTTAGGCGTCCCCTTGGCAAGAAGCCTCAGTGTATTTGGCCCTAGCCACATCCTCAGTATAGGTCTTGCACATGTGGCTAGTCACGATCTTTTTCAACGATGGCCGTAGTCCGGCCTCAAACTTCATCACCCGGCTCTCTTACAGCCGGTACCATGTCGTGCGGCGAGCGAGCCAACCGGTCAAATTCAGTTTCATATTGCTCCACCGTGGAGCCTCCTTGAACTAACTGGGAGAACTATTGTCCGAGCTGTACCAGATATCCTCTCGAGAAATACTTGGCGAAGAACGTAGTCCTGAATTCTTCCCAAGTCTGGAAGGCCTCACCCTTCCTCAGCCTGATTTCTCCAAAGTACCAATCTTCTGCGGGTCCTTGGAGCATGTACACGACGGTCCTGATCTTCTCCGCCTCGGTGGTCTGGAAAACCTCGAAGGTCTTCTCCATCTCCCTTATCCATTGTTCGGCTGCATGGGGATCTGCAGCCCCCTCGAAAGGTCGAGGGGAGGGTCTCTTGATCTCTCCAAGTAATCCTCTACTTGACGTGGGGGTGGTTGATGGAGGTGGTGCACGTTGTTGTCGGGTCTCCTGAATTAGTCCCAACATCTCCCTCATTAATTCCATCATGCTCATGGGGGGTACCTCCCCCTTTGGGTTTTGGCCCCTGCACTGGCGCTGAGCATTGGATTGGCGTGCACCTCACCTTTCGACTTCCATCTCGTCCACAGGTGGGGGTACCTCCCCACCCTGCGGTTGAGGAACTTCTTCTTCCACAGGAGGCTGTGGCATTTCAGTACGACGAGGTCGCCCTCGCCTACCCCTTCCTCTACCCCTACCACCTCGATCTCCACGCAAGTGATCCATAATTTAGCTGTATAAGGATTACAAGGTTACTTTTATTTCCAAAGAAGGCGGTGATAATCAAAACATACTTTTATTCATTTCAAAAGCAACGACTAGAAACAAACATACTAGAACAAAGGACACTAAAGGACATAATAAAAATAGTTCATACAACACATAAGTTTGTAAGACTACAGTTATTCTAACCACTAAAACTAGAACTTCACCAGATGATGCCTGCGGGTGACAATGGAGTGTAGTCGTAGTGGTCGATGTCCTCCAAATTCCCTCGTGGTCCCCCTCGCTAGGTCCAAAGCACTGGATGGACAGTAGAAAGCTAGATGCTTATCACATTATTAGGCCTTGTATTTGAGTTGAGTTCATCTCTTCTTTAATACGGCCGGTCTGTTGACGTGCTCGAGGTCCCGGATTCCGGGTCGGGGCGTTACAGATTAAAGTGGTATCAGAGCGAGTTCTCTAGATAGAGCAGATAGCAGACCCTAGATACCCTTAGCCAGTTGCATAGACTGAGTGCGGGACTGGGGTAGTATAGATAGTGGTACGTTAGATTGACACCTGGTTTACTTGCAGGATGTCCGACCATCGCATCGCGTGATTCGGCCCGACGGCGATGAGGTGGAGTCTGTCCGGGAGAACACTCCACCGCCCAGAGCTGATTCTTCTGAGCCCGCTGAGGTTCTCGCCGAGATGAGGAGGACGCTGGAAGCCACCAACCGGAAGGTTGACAGGCTCCAGACCACAGTTACCATGTTGGTCCAGGGACTTAGGGATCACATTGCTATGCAGAGGCCAGTAGGACCCAGGGTTCCGTTAGCACAGGAGATAGTGAGCCCCAGTATTCCTCCACGACGCGTGTGTAGAGCCCGTGATTACCGCCGTGGATTGGGGGTTCAGATTCGAGAGAGAGCTGCAGGTCCATCTCCTGCTGTTCTCAGGATCTCATGGTGCCGACGATGTGGAGTATACGGGCACTGTATGACGGAGTGTAGGCGCCACGCCCTCACTCGTGCCGCAGTTGTGTGGCGATCGGGAGCATCTAGCTTTCTCATGTCCATCCGTGCACTGGACTCTAGCAGGGACCACAGGGGATGGAGGACATCGACCACTGCCTCGACTACACTCCATTGTCACCCGACGCAGCATCATCCTGGATCGAAGTTCTAGTTTTAGTGGTTAGAATAACTGTAGTCTTACAAACTTATGTGTTGTATGAACTATTTTTATTATGTCCTTTAGTGTCCTTTGTTCTAGTATGTTTGTTTCTAGTCGTTGCTTTTGAAATGAATAAAAGTATGTTTTTATTATCACCTGCCTTGCTGGAAATAAAAGTAACCTTGTAATCCTTATACAGCTAAATTATGGATCACTTGCGTGGAGGTCGAGGTGGTAGGGGTAGAGGAAGGGGAGGCGAGGGCGACCTCGTCGTACTGAAATGCCACAGCCTCCTGTGGAAGAAGAAGTTCCTCAACCGCAGGGTGGGGAGGTACCCCCACCTGTGGACGAGATGGAAGTTGAGTAGGAGGTGCCTGCTCAATCCAATGCTCAGGCGCCTCAGGCAGAGGGCCAAAACCCAAGGGGCGAGGTACCCCCCATGAGCATGATGGAATTAATGAGGGAGATGTTGGGACTAATTCAGGAGACCCGACAACAACGTGCACCACCTCCATCAACCACCCTCACGTCAAGTAGAGGATTACTTGGAGAGATCAAGAGACCCTCCCCTCAACCTTTCGAGGGGGCTGCAGATCCCCATGCAGCCGAACAATGGATAAGGGAGATGGAGAAGACCTTCGAGGTTTTCCCTGCACTCACCGAGATGAGAAGATCGTGACCGCCAGTACATGTTCCAAGGACCCGCAGAAGATTGGTACTTTGGAGAAATCAGGTTGAGGAAGGGTGAGGCCTTCCGGACTTGGGAAGAATTCAGGACTGCGTTCTTCGCCAAGTATTTCTCAAGACGACATCTGGTACAGCTCGGACAACAGTTCTCCCAGTTAGTTCAAGGAGGCTCCACGGTGGACCAATATGAAACTGAATTTGACCGGTTGGCTCGCCTTCACGCCTCGACATGGTACCGGCTGTAAGAGAGCCGGGTGATGAAGTTTGAGGCCGACTACGGCCATCGCTGAAAAAGATCGTGACTAGCCACATGTGCAAGACCTATATCGAGGTTGTGGCTAGGCCAAATACACCGAGGCTTTGCTTGGCGGGACGCCTGTGGGTCGCCCGTAAAGATAAAAAGGATAAAGTGGCAAATAGCCAGGGCCAGTCATCAGGAAAGAGCTCTGGAAAGCGAAGGCCTGATAATAAGTATCGGACTTATGGGAAGTCGACCAGGTTCACAGCCTCATCTGGAGGTAAAGGGTCATCAGCCAGTGTGACCCAGAACATTAAGTGCTATGAATGCAAGGGACCGCATAAGAGGTCCCAATGCCCAAGGATAACTGGAGGGTGCTATTTCTCGCTTGGCCTTGATCACCAAGGCCCAATGTCCCCAGCCAACAAGGACAGAGTGTGGTGGGGAAACCAGTGGATCTCAACAAGCTTCCGACAATCTGCTGGACCACCACCAAGATCACAAGGTGGGGATAAGAAATGGAAGGCGACTTCGGATGTACTTCTACTCCAAAACCAACCCCAACAAAGAATAGAGGCCAATGACCCATTGTCGGTCTACCATTTGACAACCGAGGAAGCACGTGCATCGCAGATGTCGCGTGTGTACCATTCCAGTTAATTCTTTCTATGCCTGCACTTTATTTGATCCTGGAGCCACACACTCTTTCGTATCTGCACGGTTTGCACGAAGCACACTTTGCCTACTATAGATCTACCCAAGGACTTGTGTGTAGACACCCCGGTGGGAGCTGCCATGATGGTAAGGAGAATGGCACCGGCATGCCCTATAATGATTGAGGGGCGGAGATTACTTGCAAACCTGCATGTAATGGACCTGAAGGATTACGATGTGATCCTCGGGATGGACTGGCTCTCTTCAGTTTACGCGGTGGTAGACTGTCGAGGGAAGAGAGTTGTATTTAAGATGCCAGGAGGAGAGGAATTTAGTTTTAAAGGCAGCCAAACTTGTTCCCTTGTTCAGGACATTTCAGCTCTCCAGGTCTGGAAGTTACTTAGGGGTGGATGTGTAGGCTATTTGGCCTCTATATCTGAGGTAAAGAAGGATAAGGAGAGTGTAGTCTCGTGACGCATTGTAGTAAGGAGTACCTCGACGTGTTTTCTAAGAATTACCGTGGATTACCCCCGAAAAGAGAATTGGAGTTCTCTATTGATTTGGTACCGAATGTACCTCCTGCCTAAGGCTCCTTATCGGATGGCGCTCATGGAGCTCAAGGAATTGAAGACCCAACTAGAGGAATTGTTGGACAAAGGTTTTATTAGACCTAGCATGTCATCTTGGGAGCACACTGTTCTTTTAGATCCAAGAAGAAAGACGGGTCGCTAAGGTTGTGCATTGATTATCGGGCGTTGAACAAGGTGATCAGAAGAATAAATATCCTCTACCAAGAATTGATGACTTACTTGGATCACTCTGTGGAGCTCAAGTCTTCTAAGATTGACTTGAGATCCGGGTATCACCAAGTAAGGATTAAAGAGATGAGATATCCCAAGAGTGCTTTCAGTACTAGATACTGCACTACGAAGTTTCCTCGTAATGCCGCTTTGGGCTTACCAATGCCCCTACTGTCTTTATGGACATGATGAACCGGTATTCCGTCAATATTTGGACCAGTTTGTAGTGGTATTCATCGACGACATCTTGGTTTACTCAAGAAGCCACCAGGCCCACAAGGAGCACTTAAGAATAGTGCTAGAGACCTTGAGGGAACATCAGCTTTACGCAAAAGTTCTCCAAGTGTGATTTTAGGTTGGAAAGTGTAGCTTTCTTGGGCCACGTGGTAAGTGAAGCTGGAGTTTCAGTCGATCCCAAGAAAATTGAAGCCGTTGTGGAATGGAAAAGACCAACAACGGTACGGGAGATACGGAGTTTCCTGGGATTAGCTGGCTATTACCGGAGATTCGTTGAGGGTTTCTCGGTTATAGCAGCACCATTAACTAAGTTGACCAGGAAGGGTACCAAATTTATTTGGACTGACTCTTGTGAAAAGAGTTTCCAGGAGTTGAAACAGAGGTTGATTTCTGCAC
The DNA here is from genome assembly GCA_026586065.1 of Dioscorea zingiberensis. Taxonomy (NCBI): domain Eukaryota; kingdom Viridiplantae; phylum Streptophyta; class Magnoliopsida; order Dioscoreales; family Dioscoreaceae; genus Dioscorea; species Dioscorea zingiberensis. The sequence goes on along the minus strand of CM048821.1, from coordinate 31,396,265 downwards.
CAGTGTTGGCGTTACCACAAAGTAATCGTGGGTATACGGTCTACAGCGACGCCTGCAAGACTGGCCTTGGATGTGTGTTGATGCAAGATGGACGCGTGATTGCTTATGCATCACGACAATTAAAACCTTTCGAGGAGAACTACCCTACACACGATCTTGAGTTGGCAGCGATCGTGTTTGCCCTAAAGATCTGGCGACATTTCCTCTACGGTGTACCATGCGAGATCTACACCGATCATAAGAGCCTGAAATACATATTCACACAAAAAGAATTGAATATGAGACAGCGGCGATGGTTAGAGCTAATCAAGGACTATGATCTCAGTGTCCATTACCACCCGGGCAAGGCTTAACGCGTGGTATGTATGCACCGAAAGCAGAAGTCCGATATGGAGTTGCCGCTATGTTAACAACCTCGCAGGCCGCCATCGAGGATATGAGAAGGCTCAACTTAGAGGTCGTTTTGCCTACAATGGATGTCACATTGGCCAGCTTGCATATCCGACCCTCGTTGTTGGAAAGAATTCGGGTTGCTCAGGGACAAGATCTTGAACTGGAGGAGATCAAGGAACACATGGGCCAGGAAGAACCAACACGGTTCAGAGTCCATGAAGATGGCACCCTTAGATTTGACGAAAGAATTTGTGTACCAAATGTCCCTGAAATAAAAACGGAGATTCTGGAGGAAGCCCACTATTCGGGCTATACTATTCACCCTAGAGGTACCAAGATGTACAGAGGGTTGAAGGACCACTTCTGGTGGAAGGGGATGAAGCGAGATGTTGCGGAGTTCGTGGCTAAATGCGTCACCTGTCAGATGGTAAAGGCGGAACACCAGAAGCCGGCAGGGATGCTACAACCCTACCCATTCCGGAATGGAAATGGGAGCACATTAACATGGATTTTGTAACGGGGTTGCCACGCACTCAAAGAGGCCATGAATCGATCTGGGTTATAGTGGATCGGCTGACAAAGTCGGCCCACTTTATACCGCTAAAGACGGGAGCATCCTTGGAAAAGTTGGCCCAACTGTACATAGATCAAATCGTCAGATTACATGGAGTACCGGTGACTATCACCTCTGATCGAGACACTCGGTTTGTCTCTAGATTCTGGGAGAGCTTGCACACCGCTCTAGGTACGGGATTGGCATTCAGCACAGCTTTCCACCCACAGACCGATGGACAATCTGAAAGGACCATCCATGAGCTAGAGGACATGTTGCGGGCATGTGCAATAGATTTTACGGGGTCCTGGGATGAACGTCTAAGTTTGATAGAATTTGCCTATAACAACAGTTATCAGGCAAGCATCAAGATGGCTCCGTACGAGGCACTCTATGGGAGGAAGTGCCGAACTCCCATTTGTTGGGGAGATGTGGGAGAAAGGAAGCTGGTAGCTGAGGTGACACTTAAGCAACCTGATTTTGTAAAACAAACGGAGGAACATGTCAAGATGATCAGGGAGCGACTCCAGGCTGCCCAAAGTAGACAAAGAGCTATGCCGACCGAAAAAGATCTGATCAGGAGTTTCAAGTGGGAGACTTGGTATTCTTAAAAGTGTCTCCTATGAAAGGGGTAGTAAGGTTTGGACGACGTGGAAAACTTGCTCCGCGATATATCGGACCTTTTGAGATATTGGAGCGCATAGGAGTGGTGGCATATAGGTTGGCTTTACCTCAGGATCTCGCTCAGGTTCACGATGTATTCCACATCTCAATGTTGAAGAAGTGTATTCGTGATCCTACCAGAGTGATTCCACAAGTCCCGGTAGAAGTCCAAGAGGATATGTCCTACGAGGAACGCCCAGTGCCTATCCTGAGTCGAGAGGACAAGCAATTGAGGAATAGGACTATTCCTTTTGTTAAGGTGAAGTGGAATAATCACTCAGAGCGGGAAGCAACTTGGGAACGCGAGGAGGATATAAGGCAGCGATACCCGGAGTTGTTTGTGTGAGGAGTAAACGGCGTAGAAATTTCGAGGACGAAATTTTTGTAAGGGGGGAGGATTGTAAAATCCGTGAATTTTTGGAAATAAATATATCTTTGTTATTTCCTTAAAAAATAATATTTAAATTATTTCCCGCGATTAGTGTTATTGTGGAATTAAAGGATATATTTAAATTAAATGAAAATTAAAATTATTATGGGGTCTGTAGGGACCTAATAGTAATTTTGAAAGAACTGAGGACCTTAAAGAAATTTTCCCCTCTCATAGCCTTGGACCTAAGCGTAATTCTGAAAGTGTCAGGGACCTCTCATAAAATTTCGTGAGAGAAAGCCCTATTAGAGAGAATGAACGGCTGAGATTAAAACATCTCGAGCTACGCTTCATCTCGAGGCATTATAAAGGCTGATGCAGAGCCACGCCACGAAATGGATATAAATCCATCCGATCGTGGATCGATGCGCAGGCGGAGGAGAGGGCTTTTATGGGAGTAAACCCATGGTACGGGCAATTGTGAACCGTTCATCTTGTGGTTAACAGTATCACGAGACAAGGGACTGACATCTAACCGTCGATCTCAAAGATATCTCGACGGTTAATCCAAAAGAACGCCGGATACGAGGAAACCAGATCGAATCGTAGCCCTTGATCATAATCAAACGATCACAGCCCTTTATCCTCGATACCGAATCCCGAGGCAGAGCCCACCCTTCTCCTTCACCGCTTGGGAACGAAGCGCAACACCGCCTCGCCGCTGAGCGCATGAAGTTCTGGACATGACGCCTTGCAATAAAGGAGGTGTTCCCCGACCTCTGGCCTTCCCGACAGTCTATAAAAGGCGAGGGTAGTAGCTCGTGTTAATGCACCAAGTGAGAAGAGCTCAGTGAAAAGGTGAGATCATCGGAGGCGGAGTTCTCCGGCGACGTAGGAAAGCAGAAGGAGGAGCTTGGCGGCTGTTTTCTTCTGAGCTCACGGCGTCCTGGAAGGTGGACTGAACCAGTACGGAGTTGGAGAGTGGGAATTCGCCTGCAGTCGCGGCCGAGCTCGTCGGAATAAACAGAAGTGCTTCTCCGGCGACTCTAGCGTTTCTAATCTCAAAGAACCTCGCTGTGAGTATTCTAAAAACTCCGTAGTATATTCCCGAGTCGTTCTCTTATGCTTATAGTCGACGCTGAGAGATCGCCGGGGAAGGAGAAGTCCCGGCCGAGAGTTTCGTTAGTCTCTCGTTAGGGGGTGAAGGCTGGTGGCGCTCCGGAGGAGCCGGCCGTGGTCGTGGGACTCTCAGCGACGGGGACCGAGCACGGGCAGGTGCTCGGAGCTTGCCGGCGATGAAGATTGGTGGTGGTGGCGTCCGGTCGTGATAGAGAGAGTAACGAAGAAGAAGAAGAAGAAGAAGAGAAAAATATATATATATATATATATATATATATATATATAGAAAAGCAAATAAATAATAATGGTTTTTAATTAATTAATTCAGTTATTAATTAATTATTTAAAATAATTCTTAAGAAAACTTAGGAAGTGTGACAAAATAGAAATCAATTGGTTGATTAAATAATTTGTCTCTATTTTTTTGAGAAGTGGCAACTAGTTAATTATTTGTTTTGAATAGATTAATGTTATTAACTAGGCGTGGTAAAAATCAAGTTAATTAACTAGTATGGTGAATAAATAATTTTAACTATATGGGTGTGACATAGTTAATTCGATTAATCAACTAGGTTGATTAAAATGATTTGAAGAACTTGACAAGATTTTAAATCTTGCTAGTGTGACAATTAAAATAATTTGTCTCTAACTATAGTAGTGTTACTATACAAGTGTGACAATTATTTGATTAACTAGTTCATATAGTTAAAAAATAAATGAAGGATTTTGTTGGCGTGACAAGTTAATGGAAATTACTCTATGTGACAAGAATAAATTTGTATAGTTAATTACGAAGACTATACGAACATATAGTAAAGTGACATAATCGATTAATTAAGTTGATTAAAACGATTATGTGGCAATTTTATTAGTGTGACAAAATTAATTAGATTAACTTGTTTAGTTAAGGAGTTTAACTAAAGTTAATCAATGGTTTTACTTGAACTTGGCTATATGGTTGTGATAAGATTAAGTTTAATTATAAGAACTATTTGGTAAGATTGCTAAATAATTCAAAGGGCCTAAGTAAACCCTAGACAAGATAGGACCTTAAACATTAGGGTCATAAATTACACAAATGACCATAATGCCCTTCCTTAGTTAGAAAAGGGGCTAAGGCCAAGTAAAAATGTGTAATGGGCTTGAAATGGGCCCAATTCAACTAGAATGACTAGAGATGACCAACAAGGGTTTAGACTCGACCAGTAGACTAGGGTTGACTAGGTTGACCAAAATAGGTCTAAAAGTCAACTAAGGGACACTGAAACGGAATAAGGGCCGCTAACCCGAGAGATGGTCCTTAGGACCCGTTAGTGGGCCTAAGCCCAACAGGAACGTTGGACATGCTTGCGAAACTAGAGATCTAGGAACCTGTTGATAACTTGACTCTAATAAGGGTCTGTGTATGCCAGATATTCTCAGGGGAGACGTAAGGCATTTCAAAGGAGACTAGGAAGACATTTAGTCTCTCTAGAGGTAAGTTCACTTGCCTAGTTTTCACCCGGTAACGGGATTTCTTGGACTTGCTGTGTATTCTTACTACGTGCACTGCTGATGCCATACATGCTGTTCATATCTGATATTTTGAATCCTGTTGAGCATGTGTGTTTGTTTCCGGGATGTTGGTGTCCCTGTTTGCGATATTCTACTGCCCGGACTCAGTGGAGCTAGGGAAGCTCCAATTTAGGAATGTTCAGGGATAGGACCCCCTGACCTTCCTCGATACCTCACCAGAGAAGTAAATCTCACGGAGGTCTTACCCGCCAAGGGCATAGTACACTGACCGTGTTAACACGAAGGAGAGGTAGTTCTACCGACTTGTGACCGGAGGGTCAAATGACCATCTAGGTCGTATTTATATCCAAAAGCTGGACATACTGGCCGGGAGTAAACTTTGAGTTCTCTTAGAACTCACTACAGAGCCCGAGGGCTTCTGTATCAGGGGTCGTACCTTTGACTTGCTTGTGGTAGACTCCTAGGACTATATTGTTGATATTATGATCTCATTGGCTATCATATTTCCCATCTATGACATTGTGACTGCTAGGGTACTTTATCGGGCTTTCCATTCAAAGCTCATGTGTTTTCTTTTCCCTCTTTACTGCATTCCGAGGTTTAGGAGGGAGAGGAGCCCGAGGGGAGGACACAGGGAGACCTGAGGTTTTAAGAGTCTCTTTTATCTTTATTTTTGTGAGCATTGTTATGGTAGGACCCGTATAGGGACCAGACTGTTTTAGGGCCTATGGACCCTGTTGACTCTATGTTCCTTGGAACACGAGTTTATTTATTTATTTTTATGGATTGTTATCTGCTTATCACATTATTAGGCCTTGTATTTGAGTTGAGTTCATCTCTTCTTTAATATGGCCGGTCTGTTGACGTGCTCGAGGTCCCGGATTCCGGGTCGGGGCGTTACAGAATTAATATAGATTGTTATTTAAGATTTATTTAATTTTCAAATCCTGAGTAATACGAATAGTCATTTTCTAATATGGTTCTAAATAAATGAAAACAACAAAAATAAGAGTTAGAAGAAACATTAGTGATCACTTTTCCTTTTATCATCCTTCATTTCTAATAAAAGCTACAACAAAAAATTTATTTGAATAATAAGGGAAAATTAAAAAATAAAGATGAAGAAACATTACCTTAGAAATTATACTTTTAGGTGAATGAAATATTTGAAATAAACAATAAAACTTAAAAGGAGTTGAGTGTGAAAACTTAAGGTGTCAACTGGGCTGTGTCGGCCCTGGCACAGCATGGCCAATCACATTCTGGCAGTGACTGGACTCAAGGTGTCAACCGGATCGTGATGCACTGGGCACATCAAGGTCCGGTACATTCTGGGTCATGCCCAGGAATGACCCGAGTGTGGGCTCGTGTTGGGCAGCCTATGCGCGGCCCACATGTCGACACGACATGTGGCCTGCTTGTGTCGTGTCTGCCTAAGCACGCGCACCGGCATAACCCAGCCCACGACTGTCGGTGAGAGATCTAAGTCTTTGACGCGTGGGCTGCTTTGACTCTTTCTCACTCTCTCTCTCCTCTCTAACTGTAAAATCCAAGAAATTTTAAGAATTGAAGGTGTTAAAAATTTTCATTAAGTTAAATAGATTCTCAAGAGTTTAAATGGGGAGTTATAATAATGATAAAAAAAAAGTTTTAAAGGGGTTTAAAACCCTAGATAGGGTTTATGGTGACCAGGGGGGGTTATCTGGTAATTTCGAGAAGTCAGGGGGACTAAAAGGGAACTATTCCTCTCACAGGAGTATGGACGGTCGAGAGAGCGCGGGTCTGTTGTGCGTCAGACCTGGACAAGGTGAGCTCTCCGGAGATGTTTTTCCCATGGGCGCGCGGTCGGCGGAGACAGAGAACGCGAGGTTGAAGAAGTTGAAAATATAATATTATATATATAAGGAAAATGTTTTAATTAAACACATAACTTAGAGGTGTGACAAAACATTAAGAGGGGTAAGGTTTCAATTAAAATAAATGACAATAGGGATGTGACACATTATTTAAATTATATTTTTCTCTCTGGCTAAAATCATAGTTAACTATTGTTACAAATAATACTTAGCTAGATGAGATAATAAAATTTGAAACTATAGAAAAGTGACAAGTGGTAATTAGTTAGATGAACTAATTATTCGGAAACTTTGCTAGTGTGACAATTTTTTTTTAGTATAGTGTTGTTGACCATTTTTTTTTTTTTTTAATCGATCACTATAGTGGAATGGTTATTGAAGCATTGTTAGGGTAACAAAACCCAATTGATTATCTAAAATAATCAAGATGATTGTGAGAAGAAATTCAGCTATGGTAACGGTAGATAATTGATTTTGACGGCAACATGAAATTGATCTAATTAAGCTAATCTCACAAATTAGATTAGTTGAACATTTGTAATAGTAAAAAGTCCCGGGATAGACTAGACCACCTTGGGCTTGGGTCTAACCTATTTGTTAAGTTGGATTAATCATCATGATTAAAGAAATAAGATTAAGTTGATTGTTTAGCGTGATTAAAATTTATTTGGTAAGGTTACCAAATATTATAATGAGAATTATTTTAAAAGAACCAATAATCAAAGCATTGGGTCAAAACGACTCAAATGACCAAAATGCCCTTCAAGGGACTAAGGTCAAATTAAATGGTGCAATGGTTTTGAAACGGGCCCAACTCAACTAGAGTGACCAGAAAAGACTAAATAAAATTTGGACACGACAAGTAGACTAAAGATGACTAATTTTGACCAAGTTGGGTTCAAAGTCAACTAAGGGACAATGAAACGGAATAAGGGCCGGTAACCCGAGAGATGGTCCCTAGGACCCGTTAGTGGGTCTAAGCCCAATAAGAATGTAAGGCATGCATGTACACCTAGGGACATAGAAATATTATTGGAATATTATTTCTAATAGGACCTCTACATGCCAGATACTCTCGGGGAGTTGTTGGCACACTAGTGGAAGCTAGAAGGACACCTAGTACCAACAAGAGGTAAGTTCACTTGCCTAGTTTTCCACCCGGCGACGGGATTTCTTGTACTTGCTATGTATTCTTATTACATGCCCTGCTGATGCCATACATGCTGTTCATATCTGTTTTTTTTTTTTAATCCTGTTGAGCATGTGTGTTCATTTTCGGGACGTTGGTGTCCCTATTTACCATGTTCTACTGCCCGGACTCAGTGGAGCTAGGGAAGCTCCAATTTAGGAATGTTCAGGGACAGGACCCCCTGACTTTCCTGACAGCCTTACCAGAGAAGCAAGTCTCTGAAGGTCTTACCTGCCGTTGAATGGTATTAATCGACCGCAGTTAACATCGTAGGAAAGGTAGTTCTACCGACCTACTATGACCGGAGGGTCAAACGCACCATCTAGGTCATATTAATAAATAAATAGCCGACATACCGCCGAGTAAACTTTGAGTTCTCTTGAAACTCGCTACGCAGCCCGAGGGCTTACATCGTGGGTCGTACCTTTGATTTGTTTGGGGTAGACTTCCAGGACTATTTTGTTGGTGTTATGATCTCATTGGTTGACATATTTCCTATTTATGTCATTGTGACCTGCAGGGGTACTTACTGAACTTTCCATTCGAAAGCTCATGTGTTTTCTTTTCCTCTTTTACAGATTCCGAGGTTTAGGAGGGAGAGGAGCCCGAGGGGAGGACACAGGGAGACCAGAGGTTTTAGGAGCCTACTTTGTCCTTTATCCTTTACTTTATGCGCATTGTTATTTGTAGGACCCGTATAGGGACCAGACTATTATAGGGCCTATGGACCCTGATGACTCTATGTTCCTTGGAACACGAGTATATTTTATGGATTGTTATCTGCTTATCACATTATTAGGCCTTGTATTTGAGTTGAGTTTATCTCTTCTTTAATACGGTCGGTCTGTTGACGTGCTCGAGGTCCCGGGATCCGGGTCGGGGCGTTACACTAACTCTCTCTCATCTCTTTCTCTCATCTCACATCTTTTCCTCTCTCTCATCTATTTTGTTATCTTTCTAGAGTAGACATGGGAGCGAGCCGGTTAACAAGTCCTGACGGGCCTGACCCATAGATTTCGGGTCGGCCAAAGGCTGACTAGGAACCATGCCGGGTTGACCCGCCGGGTCACAAGTTACCTTTGGGTGACCGATAACCGGCCTGGGCCACCACCACTGAGAACCGACGGACTGGGCCGGAACCACCAGTTTTAAAAATGTTTTCAAAAATATAAAATATATATTAACAAATAACACTATAATGATTGAAATTAAATGAGAAAATGACAAACAAAAATTGGTGAATTTTACAATTAAGTTTATTAAAAAGAAAAAAAACCTTAATTATTGTAATCTTAATTAAAACACTATAATGGTTGAAAGGAAAGAATAAAAACCATAGTTTCTAATTTTATAAGTTTCCAAAAATATAAATTAATAAATAAATAAAAATCAATATTTAAAATTTTAGGTCAACTAGAATCTAACTTTTTATAGTATTAAGTTAATACTATAAACAATGTAGTGAAATCAACTCAAATTTTCATTTTTTTTTATCATTAAAACACCAAAACTTCTCCAAATTAGAGAGAGGGAATAACAAAAAGGAAACCTAATAAAATATAAAAATATATATTAAAAAATAACAAAACATTAGAAAACTTTAAAAATTTATAATATTATGATATAGAAATAAAATGAGAAAACTAATTAAAAAAAACCATTTTTTTGGAGTAAATTTAGGGTTGAATGAGACAATTAAGATTATTAAAAAGAAAGAAATCTTAATTATTACAATCTTAATTAAAACACCAAATTGAGTAAAAAGACAGAAATAAAAATGATAGTTTTTAATTTTATAAGTTTCCAAAGATATTAAGTAATAAATTAATAAAAATAAATATTAAAATATTTTAAGGGAACTAGAATCTAACTTTTTATAGTATTAAAATACTATAAACAATGTGGTGAAAATCAACTCAAATTTTCATTTTTTATCATTAAGATCTCCGAATTTTCCAAAATTAAACAGAGATAGAGAGAATAACAATATATATATATATATATATATATATATATATATATATATATATATATATATATAAATATTAAAAAATGAAAACCCCCTTTCAACCCCGCAGGTCAAACCGACGCGTCAACCCATCTGGCCCGACAAATAAACCCGTCGGGTTATGAGTTAGGTTAAAGGTGAACCATAAACGGTTTTTCGTGACCCGACAATTTTTGTTGGGCCAGTTCCGAGCCGGACCTAGTTAAAAACCGGCCCCTCTATTCCAGAGCCCCCTCTCTCCTCTCTCCTCTATCTCTCAAGCCCTCTCTCTACTAGTCGCCCTTTTTCTCTCTCGACCTCTCTCTCTCTCACACACACTCAAAGCATCTCTTTGAAGATTGAGGAAGGTTTCATTTTGTGGTTTTTTTTCATTTTTTTTATTATTTTAGTAATTCCTTAATTTTTTGTTTTTTTAAATTCTTAATAAATTTATTATATATTTTTTAAAAAAATAATTTTTTTAAAACTAGGGGTCGGCCCGCAATACGGTTCAGCACGGCACAAGCCCAGCTCCTCTGGACTGTGCCCCATGTCGGGCCGACCCCCCAACTATTCGTGCCGTGCCGACACTACACGGCTTGCTTGCGTGCCGTGCCGGCACGGGCCCTGGCCGCCACTAGTGAGAACAAGATCTCTTAGAAAATCTCAACATCACAATCTAATTTTTGGTTTATTAAATTTTTTTAAATATTAAAATTATCTATAAAGGAAATTATTTATTAGTTGTTGCCACTATTTGGTACTATTTCTCACCCAAAAGACACACACCCAAAATACTATTACACTAAACCCCTACACCCTCCAAAGACCCAGGAAAAAAGTAAACAGTGTCGGAGACTTTTAATTAATTACTTATTATCTATAATCATTTCAATTTCACGTAATAATATAGACATATATTATATAGATACAATATACTTCTAGATTAGAGTCGGATACACTAATGCGGTGCTCGAGCTATTTGTACATTTTAATCTTTCATTTATTAGTTCTATGCCTGTACATATTATTGTGAGAGATGAGGTTGTGTATTACAAGGGCCGGCCGAGTAAACGTTGGACACATGGGGACTATTGAGCTCGTTCTTCACGCCAAGGTGTTGTTTCGCAAGGGAAATCTCTTGGATATCCTCGATTCCTCTCACCTATTTGTACAATAGTCTAAGTTGACATATGAGTTCGCATTAAGGTTATTAATAATTTTTAAACCACAATTTAACTTCAAATTAGTACTAATTTAGTATAAGTCATGACTTGGTAAAACACAATAATGCCATTACAAACCTTAGTTATGGGTTAATGTTGTTCGTCAGTTGTGCCATATTTGTAGTGAAAAAAAAATTAGAAAAGCAGAACATGAGAATCAAGCCATTGAATTATCACACAAATCGGAAAAAGGACATCAATTAGTATAATTTTACTTGTTTTTCAGGCTTGCACTATACAAACATCAATGAAAATATAGATGTTATAGAATTATAAAATATTCAATTACATTAAAATTGACAAAAAAAGAAATTGGAACTATAATTGGGACTAGTGGACTCCCAATCTTCCACTACTACTCTGCCTTTTATATCACCTTGGGCATAGATGTTGGATCCAAGCTTCAAAAAAACACCGAACACTCATCTCTACTCATCTCTGTGTTATGATTCAGAGCATCAATAATGAGGCTGTTTTTGTGGACGGGTGTGTATGCGTTCGCTTCATAAAGAGGTGTGTTGATGATATGAATGGAGTGGGTGGAGATTCGATCATTTCTTTAATTAAGAATAGAGGCGAGAACGAGTTATTGTAGAAATAGAGTGATGCTATGTAATCTAAATAGATTGTTTGAATTGCCTGTCCGAATGAGTGCTATCCACTCATCTTTTTCGAGATGGTCATGTTGATGATCCCAAAAAAAGATGAGTGGATAGCACTCATTTGGACAATCCATTCGGTTAAATTTATCATTTTATATAACTTGCTCTAAAAATAATATAGTTTTTCTGTCATTCTGCTTTAAAAAAGAGGATTAAACACGAGATTAGATGTATAAGCTCAATGGAGTAAGCCGTTTTTCATGCCAAATGAGTTTAAAAAAATTTAAAAATTAACCCACGTTGGATATTCATTGCCAAACACATCCCAAAAGAATAGAAGATTAAGACGAGAGCTCACATAGTTTATTTAAACCTTGTGCCCACAAATTAGTGATCTATAATATAAGTGATATGTTCGAGGTTTTTTTTTTAAAAAAAAAAATGGATAAACCACATTCCTTATTTCAAAGGATAGGGTTCTTTTTGTCCATAGTTTTTTTTTGACTAAATTTTTTGTCCATAGTTTTGTAGTATAGTCAGGTCAACAGGCGGAGATCAAGGATTACTCCAACAAAGCTAGCTAAACTTGTTATCTAATATAATGTAATGTAATTAAAGTGAAACCCTAGACCGTCGACTCCAATTCTCATATTCTTCTTCCTCTTCCTCTCATTCATGATACGAATGGGGTGGGTGGAGATTGGATCTTTTCTTTAATTAAGAAAGGTGGGAAAGAGTCATTGTAGAAATAGAGTGATGCTTTATATAATGCGAATGGGTTGTCCGAATGAGTGCTATACACTCATCTTTCTCGAGATGGTCATGTTGATGATCTCAAGAAGAGATGAGTGGATAGCACTTGTTTGGACAACCCCTTCGGACAAGTTTGTCATTTTATATATACTTGTAGAAATAATATGATCTTTTTGTCATTCTGCTTTAACAATGAGAATTGAACACGAGATTAGATGTATAAGCTCAATGGATTAAGCCGTTTTTCTTTCTCAATGAATTTAAAAAAAAATTTAAAAATTAACCCACATTGGATATCCAGGCCCAAACACACCCCAAAAGCATAGAAGATTAACACAAGGGAAGTCACATAGTTTATTTCAACCTTGTGCCCACAAATTAGTGACCTATAATTAACTGATCTGTTCTCGTTCGGGGTAGGGTTTTGTCCATAGTTTTTGGAGTATAGTCAGGTCAACAGGCGAAGATCAAAGATGATTCCAGCAAAGCTAAACTTGTTATCTAATGTAATATAATGTATTGAAACCCTAGACCGACGACTCCAATTCTCGTTAGTCTTCTTCCACTTCCTCTCTTGCTTCACAGTTCACACTCTCCGGTCAGGAGGCAGCAAGAAACAAATCACCACGCACCGTTTTCAGAGGTACGTAAATGATTTCCATGATCTCTTCCTCTCCTTGATGTGTTCGTTGTTTAACTGAAATACCTCTGAATGAATACCAATATTTCGTTTGTGATCAATTAGGTCGGATTGAATAAGAGGGAGAGGATGACGGAGCAGAACAGGAGTCGTCGTCTTGGTCCGGTATGTATGTATAATTTGTCTAATTCCATAATTCCTTACATCAATCGGATCATTGAATTGACTTCAAGATCACACAGGTTGAAGGAGAGAAAGACGAAAAGTGCGTAGAGATAGATTGGTCTCACTTGCCCGGGCACTTCTTGTGGGGGGTGATGAACCACCTGAACTCGTTCGATGCCATGAGAATTCCCCATGTGTGCAGTCATTGGCGATCCCTCATCAAGCCCGAGACCGACAAGCCCCTGGTCCCCTGGGTTTTATGCCATCCATCTGCTGATTCTCCGGATCATGCTAAACTCACCTTCATCGACTTATCGACCAGAGGGATCTCCACCATCATGATCCCCGATGTTTTAAGCCGAGCCAGCTGCGTCAGCTCCAAGCATGGCTGGCTTCTCATGCACCCAAATCTCCCACCAATCTTTGGCCCCCGACGGAGGGATCGACGACGCTTGCACCAAAGGGATCAACTGCCATTCGTCCAGCTGCGACAGGCCACCACCAGCAGGTCCACATGGGAGCCAAGTGGAAGGGCTAATAATACTACTGGCAACTTAGACATGCTCAGCTGCACACTCCGACTATTTCATCCTGTCACCGGGTCGTTCATCGAGCTGCCGGAAATCCAAGATGACATAAAATGTGCCGTTGTTGGCCCTGCTATCATCGCTGCTGCGTCCAAAACCAATGGCAAACCGCAGCTAATCATACAGGCAAGCTACCAGCGACAGGCTGGGATTGTACTAAGGATAACTCGACCCGGGGACAACACATGGGAGAAACACACTTTTGAGCACTGCATCGGTTGGGTGCCTATTGTTGCAAGGCTGGTCATGCACGGCTCGACGCGGGTCCTCTGCTTTGATCCCACCGGGAACATGTGCGCCTTCGACATGTCAGACCAGAGCTGGCTCACTTTCCCGGACTTGTGCAACTCGAGACCAGGATTCATTTTGGAGTCTGAAGATGAGATTGTGAAAGTGTGCGCTTTGCCTCCCTCGCCGGAGCATCCACTGTCAAATCGATGCAGCTTTATGTTCTATAAGCTGGGCATGGATGAGAATGGGATGCTTGCTTGGGTGGAATTGGAGAGGTCGGCGCAGGAGAACAGGTGGTGGTTTCTTGATAGGAGTGGACAGTCGATCTCGGTGAGGGGTGTGGGGAGGAAGGTCTTTGAGTTCTCAGAACATTACAAGAGGGTGGAGAACACGATGCCCCTGTCGGTTGTGGACTTGGCTGATGGCATCCCCAACGAGTTAATCCCTGAGCTCGCTCTCCACAACTGCAGGCTCGGATGGATCCAAATGGTGCCCCCTGTTGTTTCTGCTTGATTCCTCATCCACTTCTCCTCAAATCTGTATATTTTTTTACTTGAATAATCTTTCATGCCAATGTTTTGTACTAGCTAGTCCTAGTAGTGTGTTCTCTTGTGAATCCTGAGGATTATCAACCTTATTTCTTTCTATGGATATCATATAAATAGAATTTATGATCTTAATGGTTGGTGTTTCTAGTCCTACTCTATGTTTTCTGCCCTGCTATATATATCTCTTATTGGTGAAAACAGAGCAGCAATATGAAAATCGTTTGACAAGGTTTGTTACAACTCTTGCAAAATCCAGGTTCTGCATTCATCTACTAGTGTTATTTAGTACACTCAACTGAGTCTTAACAATGGTGTGCGATGGTGGCATGATCCAAGGATTGGCAATGACGGTGGCATCAACATTCTAACCTATCTGGAAGGCTGTAAACATATTTTATAGTATCTATTATTATTATTATTATTATTATTATTATTATTATTATTATTATTTTGATAAATGTGAATAACACATAATAATGACTAATGAGCCAATCAATTTTTCTCATGAAAATTTTATAGTATCTATTATTGTTCAGAGGGGTTCGTAAATGTCCAATCAGAAACGGATGATGAAGTCGAAGCTATTTATTGAAGGCTTCAATGCCTCAATGCTTATCAAGATGGGCTGCTCCAAACTTACTCAAGCTATAGTTATTCTCTGGGTTTCCTGTTTCGGTACTGCTGAATAGAATTTTGCTTTAGGTATTATAAACTATGTTGATGTGGTGATCAGCCCTTTCCGGATATCTAGACTGGTCAGATCAATGGGTGAGATAAAATCATCCTCTGTTGAATTGACGAAGGGGAAAAAAAATCTTTCTTGGGTATTGTTTATTTATAAATATATATATATATATATATATATATAACATTTGTTGATATATAGAAGACTTGTCCAAGCATCCGTCGAAATCATACCCATCCCACAATCCATATGGGCCTACAAGACGCAGCTAGCCATACCCTCCTAGGAGAAAACAAAGCTACCCTAGGAGTAAGGAAAGACGTGCCTAGGACCCCATCATGGCCAACAAAAAGGGACACAGATCTCAAGGAGGAAAAAGAGAAAGATATAAGGAAGCAAGTGACCAGGAAAGAAGGTAAGCAAGATTGAAACAAAAAAAAAACTCTCTCTCATCTCCTCGTTCTTCTTCTTCTCTGACCAGTCATCTAATTTGACCGTCGGAGCATGCACGGGCAACAGAGCCCTACCCCCTCTAACTTTTCCTCACTTTCCCGTTTTCAGGTGAACTTGAAGAAAGCAAAGCTGTTGCAAGATCTTTCATCACCGGAAGATCATCCATTAGCTGGACTTCTGAGGAGTCATTGGTGTCGTCTGTGGGGACAGGAGTTGAGCAACAAAAGCCATGAATGATGAAAAGGTTCACCCACAATCAAATATAAGGACAAGAGGAGAATGAAGCCTTACTACCACCGACAGTAAGATTTGAAAGTCATGAGGCCCAAGGTCAACAACAACAAGCTGACCCTCAAGAGGCGCATTACCGCACTCTAGAGGAGAGGCTGGAGGCGAAGGTGGCAAGGTAGATGGAGATCATGACGCAAGCTATTCTCCGATTAGAAAAGCAACTCTTCCAGTCGCCCGCACCATGACCCCTCTCTCCTGAGGCCTCTGGAGGAAGATCGAGGTCCGACCTGCGCGTAGAAAGGTATGGCAGGAGGACGGGTAGAAGCAAAACCAGGTTGGACTCGGATGCCAACAGGTTTGGCTCCCCGTCCCCCAAAGGACATTCCCGACGGCACTCTAAGACCGTGCTAATATCTCAGCATGACTCTCCCCCATGGAGAAGGGAAAGAAGTTAATGGGCGAGTGCGCGCAGGGAGGATATACATGGTACCAAGCTCCCAGCGACCCCTTTTACCAAGAGGATCATGGAGGCACATCCCCCATGGGCTCAGGCCCCCTCAAATGATCATGTGGGGGCCTAGACCCTTATGCTCATGGACGCCTCCTCTAACGTCATCATGTGCCGACTCTTCTCGACAGTTAGTGTGGTTCAAGACCCTTCCCCCCATTTCAGTCTCTTCTTTTGAAGCACTGGTCGCTTCTCTTCCTTAGCCATTTTGTAGGCGGAAAGTGACGTAAAAAGACGTCAGCCACCCTCATGGCGGTTCAACAGCAAGAAGGAGAAACGCTTCGTGCCTACATCAATCGCTTCATTGAAGAGACCCACACCATTCCCTGGCTTAATCACTATGTTGTCGGGGTGGCATTA
Source organism: Dioscorea zingiberensis (assembly GCA_026586065.1). Classification (NCBI taxonomy): domain Eukaryota; kingdom Viridiplantae; phylum Streptophyta; class Magnoliopsida; order Dioscoreales; family Dioscoreaceae; genus Dioscorea; species Dioscorea zingiberensis. Next base: position 31,379,631 of record CM048821.1, on the reverse strand, counting down.
ATAGAAGGCCTCCTCTCCTCACCTTTCAAAGATGACTTGTCCCTGGATAACCCTGAAGAATTCTCGGAACTCCTCTCTCGAGCTGAGAGATTCATAAATCAAGAAGAAATACCGCACGGGTGGAAAGGGAAGAAGAAGGCAACTCAAATAGAAGTGAAGATAGCCCCACCAGACGTTAGGGCCCTGATCGACCCTTCAAGATAAGCTCCATCTAACCCGCCAAGGAACGTCAACCTCCCCTAGGTCGAGATCAACCGAGAGATGAACTGAGATACAGGGAATTTACGAACTTCAATGACACGCGTGCGAACATTCTCATGCAAGTACAAAACAAGAAAATCTTAAATGCGCTTGTAAAGATCAGAAACCCATCCGGCCGAAAGGACAAATATTGCTCTTTCCACTAGGAGCATGGCCATGATACAGAGGAGTGCCGCAATCATAAGGATGAGATCGAGCATCAAATCCGAAAGGAGCACCTGGGCCAGTACATCAAATGAGATTCCCAAGAGGAAGGCCCTTCTGAAAGACGTACCACCCTGGCGCCTACCACTGTTCGAACGGTAGGATGAACCAACCTACGGAGCTTGTAAAGGCAGCAACACATGCTCGACTAATGCTACTACTTCTGAATCATGTTGGATGGCACGGGTAACGTAGTATTAAATTTTACTTTTGCCATTGATAAAATCATTACTTTTCGAAAAGTTCCTATCTTTATTTTGATCATTATGACTTCCCTTTAAAAAGTCATGTTTACATTTTGCATTCGCAAAAGTTTTACTTATTGAGCGCAAGCAATTAACGACATAGACCCATAAGACGTCACTCTAAGGAAAGTTGTGTTTGTAGCTAGAACCCGATATCTATGAAGCACGATAAAAACTTCTCTTAGAAAGTGTGAAGTTTCCAAAAATGAAACCTAGGAAAGAAACTAAGTACCCCAGCTCCTTAAAATCTAAGCTCGAGGTAACCCATTTTTGGAACAAACGTGGAATTTAACATCCTGAAACGTAAGCAACGCTTCATCATTTAGGAACATGTGTGCGAACGCCTCACCTAGGAGTGTGACACTATCGCGGCACCTGGAAGCGTGATAGGTAAAGCGACACCCAGGTGTGTAAACGCAAATACAATACCCGAGGATCTAACCAACATCTCTACACCTCAGAGCTTGTACGCAAATGCCTCACCAAGAAGTGTGACCACTACTGCGGCACCCAGGAGCGTGATAGGCAAAACGACACCCAGGTGTGTAAACACAAATACGACACTCGAAGATATAATCGACATCTTGGCACCCGAGAGCGTGCATGCGAATGCCTCACCCAGGAGCATGACCGCAATGGTGGCACCTAGGAGAGTGAATGGCAAAGCAGCACCCAAGAGAGTGACCGACATCTTCATATCTCGGCAAGTTGTCTAATCGTGACACCTGTAAGCACGACTAACATCTCGGCACACAAATAGGCATCCCGATAATTATGGTAATGGCGCAAAGCTGAGTAGCTGATATCGCCACAAACGATGAAGTAGACAATAAAAATCGTACCATGAGATCGCATGAGAAACGGCGCGCATGACGCAACTCGTGTAAACGCATGACATAGCAAATTAAATTAATGCATAAGAGAAAAGAACACAAAATGTACTAGTAAATATAACGAAACACAACATAGCCAAATGAATATTATTTTATTGAATAAGGATGCTTCCATACATTCCAAAGATAAACGGCGGTTACACCGAATCTTCGTCGCTAAGGATCACCTCGGCGATGCTCGGACGGGCCAGAAAGGCGGATTCCTTCTCACATGCGGAGGTCCCAAAAATTTTTACACGAAACGGGATCCCCCAGATGAAAGTGAAAACTAAGAAATCCCCTAACGACAACCGATGATCCGCCATGAAATTCGGCCATCCTCTCTCGAATCCCATCTCCCAGGTAAACTGATCCCGGACCAGGACCACACTCCACACTCGTCTGCTAGGGCCCTCCAGGCTAATGACACCTTTGGGTAGTTGGCAAACTGATTGTAGAAGCCACTAGGAATGAGCAACTTCTAGAGGGACTCTAGGACGCGAACACTTTGAAGAACGATGGTCTCTCCATAAAGCCATTATCAACATTTGCGTAGTGCAGCCTTGCCATGGACCTGCTTATATAACCCACATTTAGCGTGACATAGCAGTCATGGGAAAAACCCACGTTAATTGCCATAAAATGTCTCGAATAATTACCCTAGGGGTCCTAGTTCAAACCTTGAAACTCACGCCATGATTGGTCAAGAAACGAGGAAGAACGACTTGGCAGTCGTCGAGAAAAATTCATCCTCATTATGATGCAACGCCTCGAAATCAACTATGAGCTACCTACCATAATGACTCGTGATCCCAGCCTTACTTGGGTTACACTTGGCGAACAGTATTCCTAGTGATGGACGCCTGAAAACCTAGGCGATCTCGGTTTTACCCGAAATATTCGACTGCGCCAAATAGGGAACAACCTTGGCAGAATGACAATCAGATAATTCTTTCTCTCCAATTCAAGGAAAGATAAGAATACACTTCGAACAAGAGTCACTAATGCTGCAACACAATTAAGTCAAATGTCGTTAACCCAACTTCACCTATCCGAGGAGAAAAAGGACCCCGAGACCCAATAAGGGTGGACGGTAAAAAAGGCAGGCAAAAGACATGAACGGGGCGAAAGCACTAATGCACAATTCAAACCCCAACCATGTAAATAATAACGGGATAAGTAATATCGCCCCGATCATTTTGGAAAACGCAAACGAACTCGTCGTAAAGATGTCACCACCCTAGAGTTAGGCTAATAGATCGGAGGTAAAGATGTCTTCGTTTCACAAATAGAGGAAATTACATCTCTTACAAAACACAAAAACTGGAGAGCAAAGACAAAGGGGAAAGTACATAAAAGGCTAAGCAGGGGGCATAGATGCAGCAGATCCTCCCATCGTTGGATCTTCTGAAGATGATCGCACCATCTCCCTGGTAGCCTCCCTCCCGACGGCCGCGACCTCAACCAAACCCCCTTCTCTGTTCTCCTTCTGTCGGAGCAGCCCCGAAAGTCTCACAACCTAGGAGTGATCTATATCACTGAAGCGGAGATCAGGGTGGGCTCGAGACACTGCTTGGAAGACCGAGAAGCAATTCTTGGCGCTTTTACGTAAGGCCTCTTTAAACTCAGAGCTAGTCTTGAAATCTGTCAAAGCCTTCCGACAACCTTTTGTTGGTCGGCAACCAAGGAGGCTTGAAACTCCGGAGAGTCTAAATGACGCTTAACTACATCGCTCAACTCTCGGGCCCATTCATGAGAATTACGAAACTCCTCCCTGAATAATCCCACTCCTTCACTGACCCCCTTTTTGATAGCAACTACCCTAGAGTCCCTCTTAGAATCCAAGGTCCTTTATGAGTTTTTGAGAGGATGGCGACACCTCGAGAGCTCCTCCTCAATTTTGGCCTTCTCTTCCAGTAGCCCCGCCACTCGAGCTTGGAGCTCCGCCTCGGACCGAAGGCAAGCTGCCAACTCTTGCAAGTGGACCTCTCAGATTGCTTGAGCTTTCTGCTGCAGGCGCCGGGCAGCATGGTCTATGAAATAACCACCCTGAAAAGTTGTAGGTTGCAAGAAATAAGCATGGGGCAAAGGAGCAATCAAAACAAAAGACTACGGGTGCATTAAGCAGCATACCGATATGACCAGGGAGGAGAGGTAGTCACCAAGACGTCATCATCAAGGTTTGACAACTTGGCCTCGAAGGAAGACGAGTGCACCATCTCAAAGGCCCGGAAGCACGCTCGGGGGAAACCGAAATCTCAAAGACCGGTCCGGAGGGCCCATGAGGAAGTGGAACTTCTCCCTCATTCCCAATTGTATGACTTGGAGAGAATTCGACTCCAGCGGACGCAGAAAAAGAACACCGAGTTCTTTTTCGGGATAGATTGGACTTCCCAACTTCCCTCTTCTTCGAATTCTCTTCCTTCGATTTCTTCTTTTTCCTTCCCTCCAGGACCCCGTGATCGCGTGAAACAGAAACAACCTCAACTAAGGGAACCACAGGAGCCTCAACCTCTACCGGCATATCCCCTAGGGGGACCTAGGTAACCTCAAGAGCGGCATCAGTATCCGCCACGCCCATGATGTCCTCTAAGTCTCCACCATGGCTTTCTCAAAATCTTGGACCTCCTTCGTAAGAAAGCCGATAAGTTCGTCAAGATCCATGCCAGCACCTGTGCAAGAAATAAAAAAAAAAGACGGGTTAGCCTACCAACAAAGTCTTAATCTCGGGATGGAACCTAAGACCTCGTACCCTTTGCTAGAAAAAGCCCATGGTCTCGAAGATTCTTGGGGATCAGAAGACTGTCAAGGTGAATCCTAGGAAAACCCTGAAAGACTAGCCTTTGCCTACTTTCGTTAGCGGTCTCTTTAAATTGAGAACCGACCTTTAAATTTGGGGTACCCCATGAAGTCGGGACCTTCTAAGAACGACTGTAGGAAACAAAAAAGAAATTTATCTTTTCAATCATGAACCGAAGACCAACTCGAACCTAAGAAAGATTTTTGATAACACGCAGCAAAGTAATACCAGCCTCCTCCAGGATGAGTCCTAAGCGAAAATAAAATGTAAAACCATCTAACAGAAGGCTTAATCCCAAAATGTTGCAGAACTATAACGAAGCCCCCTAATGTTCTCCATGAGTTGGGGGTTAATTGGGAGGGACAAAGTTCAAAAAACCTCGGGATTTTCTGGAATATCCTGGCAGAAGGAAGGCGGAGGCCGGCTACTAAGGCATCAAAGTAAATCGCTATCTCATCATTGCGAGGTGTATTTACCCTTTCATTGGACTCGGGAGCCCTACAAGAAAACTGTCACGCCCCGACCAGGTTTTCAGTGCCTCGGGCATGTGCACAGACCGGCCGTACCAAAGTAAGGCGCACCTCACTCAGATACAAGGCCTGATGAATTCTAGCAGATAACAAAATAACATAATGATAATAAAGTCTCAAATGTTATAACAGAGCCTCAGCGGAAATAAATTCTGGGTTCAAGTACCCTACAATAATATAGGCCTTACCAGGGTCCTAAATAAAATATCCTCACACAGAAAACACAAGGTAAAAAGATCCTCCGACCTCAGCAAAATCCCACCACAACTCTCCCACGTCTCTTGAGCTTGAGTCACCTACTCCTCAGGACCTGAAATGAGAGAAGGAAAACGTGATGAGCTTCCGGAAGGAAAGCCTAGTAAGTACCCTGCATGGATCTCAAAGATGTAAACCAATAAAGATGATATCAAATCCAAGAACAAATCATCAATACAATGGGGCTACACCCCTCACAATTAGATCCTAGGAGTCTAACACAAACAACAGTTACGGTATGACTCCTACGCAGCTATAGCCCTCGGGCTATGGAAGAGATTTCCAAAAAAATAGTTCAGTAATGATCCCCCGGAAAGCAACACAGCCTCGGGCTGCACATGACCCTCCGGTCGTACCTTGGTAGCGCCACCTCTCTACGTGTCGACACGGCCGGTGAACCAACCCCACTGACAGGCAGGACAACCAGAGTATCGTCCCTCTAGCATGGCAAGCTGAAATGGCAGGGTATCCCGTCCCTGAACGTTCCCTAGGACGACCAAAGTATTGTCCCTTTGGCATATCAAGCCGAAACGCCAGGGTGTCCCGTCCCTGAACTTTCCCAAACCAGAGCCCCCACGCTCTATTGAACCGGGCAGAAGAATAAACTCAGTTGGCGCACACCTACCCGGCCAGCACATAACTACTGCGTATCTCTATGTTCTCATGCCAGACAACAGGAGGCTATGCTCAGAGAGCTTGCTCATCCACTGACACATACCTACCTAGCTTCACATAAGCACCACGAGTGCCTACAGTCAAGTGTCGATCACAGAAGGGCATGTCCAATGAGCATTCCAAGAAACAGGTAGTAATAGCACTACCACAAGCACATCAATCACACACATACGAGGAAAGAGAGCAATAACTATCATGTATGTGCATGTATCCAAAAACAACAGGTATCACAAAGAAAGACATGCCAACAACCAACATTCATCAAAACAAGAAACCTAAACAATGAGTGGAATCTAGGCAAGAGTATCTTACTTCTGAGAGCAATCCAACCAAACGCTCAGCAATCGTTCCGACAAAGCTCCACTCTCCTCCTCGATAACGGATTCAGGGACTGCCGGCGAGCTTCCACGGCAGCAAAGACCTCCGGCCCTCCCTATCTCCCTCTCTCTCCATGAAGCCCTGGTGGCGGCTCTCGTCTGATAACAGCGATCCCTCGGGCGGAGGAACCCTTCTGTACCCCACTCCGATAACTGCCGGACCGTCGCCTTCCTCCTGTCCTTCTCTGCAGGGTGACGACGAGAGATGAAGTCAAAACTTGGGTTTCTCATGGAAGTCCATCTCTTCTTATATCCCATGGAGAGAATCCCTACACAATCGTAACCAAATTTAAATCTAGAGGTGATCTCCACTTTATCTATAAGATTTGAACGTGGAGATGAGATCACACGCGACGGCCTTGTCCGCTTGTGGAGCGAAAGTTTCTCACTTTCCTTCACGTGTTTATCACCCAGCAAATTGCTTGGACCATTAGATAGATTAAATACAATCTATTACCAATCTCAGCCGTCCACACAAACCTTATAAACCCACGTGCATGACAACTCCATCATTTCAAACCCATTAATGGCAGTCAAACTCTTATTTAAATACAAATATATCATATTATTCTATTATCTCTTAAACACTAGTAATATTATATATTATATTATTATTATTATGCCTTTCTTTTCCCACGTGTTTGACCAAAAGCACAAAAAGCTCACAAACTCTCACAAACTCATTAATGGCGGACTCCTTCTCATTCTTTTTTTTCCATAATAATAATATATCGTATATATAGATGTATAGAGATGTACATTATTATTTTATTTTCTCTATTAATTCAAACTCAGCCAAATCATTTTCTAAATATTTAAAATATTTATATATAAACAAACATAATTAAATTCCGTATTTGGGAATTATTCATTAATTTATTAATCAAAGAATAACTAGAAAATATTTATTCCAAAATAAATAAAAAAAATTCTAACAAGTCCAACTTTGGAAATCTTCCCTTATTAACAAAACATTTAAAGAAAAAAACTAATAAAAAAAAATTAACCCCTAAAATCCTTGGATTTCACAAAAACTAAGGGGACTTGATCAAGAAATGACTACAAATTTTCTCTACATTGCTGGGAGAAAGGATGCTACTGGTTTCCCCTATGGCCGGGTGACCCGCCGTCACGGAGGAAGGTCCGATCTCTCCCGCTTCAGCTCTGACAGATTCAGAGGAACATGCCATTACCTGAGGAGACAGAACGAGGAGTAGTGAAGAAGGAGAAAATGATCTTGAAAAAGGCAGTACATATGGAGATTAGAAAAAGAACCCCAAAATTTAACCTACTTTCAAAAGAGATCAACGACCATCTCTCGCCGCCCATATACATCATCAACGGATAACAACCACCCAATACCATGTCTCAGAGACGAGATATGTGGCCAATTAAATGCAATCCATTATTACCTTGATAGCCCCGCCTACAAGGAATGAAAAGTTTTGTGGGGCGAAGAGACATAGCGGCCCATGATGGTTTTACCATCTTTTAAATAGAAACAAACCCCCACTGTGCCCACGTCATCCACAAAAGACCCCTCATCTCCTCATGTATGACTTCCATCACAAGGGGCTATCTAGACGAGATCCTCGTGTACAAAATAGTATAAGAATTCTTCAGAGAAAAAACTAACTCGGGCACGAACATGAGAGGCTAATCAACCCAAGGCCCAGAGATCCCCGGGAAATCTTATGTAACGCAAACAAGTTCCGCCCTAAGAACCGAACCTTCATATATGCCAGTCAGAAATCCATAATAAAGTCCGACTACCCCGAGATTCTGAAAACCTCTTGATAAAAAAGGGGAGGGGCTAGTGATATAAAGAAGACTTGTCCAAGCACCCATCGCCATCATACCCATCCCACAATCCATATGGGCCTACAAAGCGCCAACATACCCTCCTAGGAGAAGACAAAGCTACCTTAGGAGTAAGGAAAGGTATGCCTAGGACCTCATCATGGCCAGCAAAAAGGGACATAGATCCCAAGGAGGAAAAGGAGAAAGACATAAGGAAGCAAGTGACTAGGAAGGAAGGTAAGCAAGATTGAAACCAAAAATGCTCTGTCTCATCTCCTCCTTCTTCTCCTCCGGCTAGTCTACTAACTTGACCATTGAAGATGGCACATGTAACAGAGCCCTACCTCTTCTTACTTTTCCTCTTCACTGTCCTCTTTTCAGGTGAACTTGAAGAAAGCAAACCCGTTGCAAGATCTTTTATCACCGGAAGATCATCAGTTAGCTAGACCCTTGAGGAGTTCTATATGTATATCCTAAGATTTATATTCTGAATTCTATTTTAAAAAAGTAAATGAACCATTTTACCCTGCGGTGAATTCTTCAAGAATGAGAAATTCAGTAGACAAATAAAGTTATTGACTTATTTGAAGATACAAAGCAACGAAGAGATTTCCTATGAAGAGGAACCAACCCGGACTCCAAAGCCTACACACTAGCAAAGTGGGACACCCTCACAAGACCGAAGGGCCTAGGAGGTTGGGGCATCATTAACATGAAAGCCTTCAATGGAGCAATACTCGGTAAATGGTGGTGGCGGCTTTTGAATGGTAAGGCTGGAGTCTGCGGAAGAATCATTACATAAGCCTACTTCAGGAATGCACGAGTGAACCTTTCTAGCCTACACCCAACCTTTCCTCTTTTTTTTGGAAAGGAATCTCAGAGCAACGTGACCTCGTCATTGTCAATGTGGTCACCACACCAGGACAAGGGGACACAATCGGAGTCTAGTAATCAATGGACATAACCCTCGTAGGATGTTCCCGGATTTTCACACGATGTGGAAAAAGGCAGAGCTTACGATCCTAGAAGCACAACAGCTCTAAGTACGAGGACTACCCCTCCTTAAACCGAAGCCCTTGTCACAAGGGGTGTGGGAGCTGGGGCAAAGGCTACAAGTGCACCTCGACCAAGGGGAACCCACCTTGATGGATACTTAGACATGGAGACTCACCTCATCCTAGGATTTCTCAGTCAAATCCCTCTATTGTTTTTGAATGGATGGCGGTATGAGGAGCTCCCTTCCTACACCCTTTTGGAACCATCCAATCCTACTAAAAGTTAAACTCTTCTCTTGGTTGGCATAAAAAGACAAGCTTCCCACGCTACATAATCTAGCAAAGAGGAATTGGCCAGGGGAAAGAACACATTGCTACCTATGCAATCTCCTCGAGGAAAACACTAACCACCTGCTGCTTAAATGCCAATTCACAACCGAAGTATGGTCCCACTAAACACAACTCCTGGGGATCGAGCATATCCCCAACATGATACAAGATCTATGGGAACACGCATCGATGGGACAAAAGCTGAGAAAGGACCTCCGAGCAGGATGGCACCTGCTGGTGCTGGCCGTCACCTGGAACCTAGGGCTGGAAGTGGATTTGAGATGTTTCAATGACAAACGACGCGTTTGTAAGCAACTTATCCGCCACATTGACTTCCTCTTCCTTTTCCTCTCCTGGTTCGACAGTGCCAATGCTACCCAACAGACTCAATTACAGCCTATGGTCGCCCTCATCAGACACAGCCTCACCATTACGAGAGAGGACCAAAGGCCGAGCCTCCCAGGTGCAGACTTCGAGAATGAAGATGTAACACCCTGGAATTTTTTATATATAAATGATGAAATTAGTGGAAAAATTATAGAGGCTAATGATACAATAAAAGAGATTAAACATTTTTAATTTTCTAATAAATAAAATAAGGACAAAATGGGCCTTGAAATTGGTCCAAGAACATTAAGTTATAAGAAGGCCCTTGATGGGCCTGGCCACTTTGCTAATTCATAACCCTAAATCCTAGAAGGATAATTGATAATCTTTAGTAGGAAAATTCAAGGAAATAAAAAGGGCCAACATTGGGGAGGAATACGGCCTTGGAAATGGATTGGGCCAAAATAGAGTTTCTCTCATTTCTTATTAACAAAATTTAATTAATTTAATCCTTATTTAAGCCTTGATGATTCGGCTTAAGAAAAAAAAAGAATACCAATTATTACAAATAGAATTAAATAATATTTTTATTCATTATCCAGATCCGGATTTCCCGGATCTGGGTCAGGTCAAAGCCAAGATTTATGGATCTCGGCCGGACATTATATTCACCCGTGACACAATAGTAAGAAGTATGAAATAAAATAAATATTAAATAAAATAAAAATAGTAAATTATTGTTATTAGATCCGAAGAAAACGGATCTGGTCGGGTGCAATTATGTGGTCCGTGACTTTAGTGAATAATGTTAAATAATTGATATCGTATGATTAAAGGAGGTTACTTTAATTAAAGTTGAAGGCATGATTAAATCAGTTTAAGTTAGTATATGAAGTGGGAGAAAGACTTAGGGCTGAGGGTATAGAAATCAATTGAGAAAACCTTCACCTCATTCTTCTTTTCCATTTCCATCTCTTGCCCGTGCCCTTCTCTCACTTGAGGTGACCAACACCTCTCCCTCAGTCCGGCGAGACTTTGACGCCGGCGAGCAGAGCGGCCCCTTCTCCCTCGCGCGTGGCCTCTTCTCCCTCACGCGCCGCTGCTGTCCTCCCCATTCCCTCTACTTTTCCGGTGAAATCTGGCTAGGAGGCGGTGACTACGAGCTATGCTCCGCTTTTCCCTCTTCTCCGGTAGCTACAACCATCTCACAGCCCAGTTCCGCCATTCTGTCAGCACTACGGACACTGTCGAGCGGTGGTTTAGATCCGGTAAGACCTGATCAACTCTGGCGCCACTCGGATCTTCTACGCTCCTCTGCACGGTCTGCCGACCATCTTCATTCACTGGCCAATATACGTCTTCAATCGACAAGAGAAGCTCGCGCCGGAACATCGAGGGTTTCAAGTAAAATTCCTACGAACGTTAAAATTGGGGGAAACCCTGAAATAATAGTCAGAATTAATGCATGAATTTGATAGGGTTTTGGGACTGTTAAGAGGGCTTCTGAGCAGAGGATTAATAGAATTTAAGATTTCTTATATTGTATGAATGAGTTAAGTGACTAATGATGTATGATTATATAATTTCGGGAGCCTATATATAGTGGAGATACTACCCAATTTTCCTTGAAATTTCATTATTAATCTTTCATGTTTACGTATAGCCTTTGATTAATTTTTAAGAGCATGTTAGATCCTTCAATTATGCTAAGGATGAAGATAGCAAAATCTTTGATTTCGAGTAAATCCTGTATTTTTCCATGCTCTTTAGAAATATGAAAATGCATGTTAAATGGAAGCATGCTCGAGTTAACTTAATGAATTTATCATATACTCTAACAAGTCTAAATTAGAGTATAATTTAAGAATATGGTTTTCATATTCCTAAATTTTCATATTTTGATTATTAGGAAAAGGAAAAGACAAAGGCAAGGGTGCAGCTGCTGAAAGACCTAGCCAGCCTTAGAGGCTACTTAGACTCAGGTGAGGGAACACCACTGGACATCTCTCATATTTGCTACCGAGTTTTCATCATGTTCATTTATTCGAAATGAAAGCCATGAGTTTATTATTTATTATAAATGCCTTGAGTATTACAAGTATGTCTTTTCTAAATAGATTTCTAGAATTAAATCATGTTTTAGAAAATGCATGCGAAAAACACATAAACATATCTGAAATAGAAAATGAGTTGTCGGTAGAGATATTGATGCATTGCACCGTACTCACATACTTGTCTGCACCAGTGGTGGCTCTATGATAGAGCTAGATAGTACGATACTAGGTAGGGAAGGGGTTGATTTTATAAACTCTGATTTCATCCCAAATAGTTTGTTTTCAATACCATTATGTTTTCAAGAAATAAAACCCCCTTTCCGTACCCGTAGGGTGCCTAGTGCACGTATATACATTATAGTCCGACTATAGTTGATTGGTCCTATCGTGATGCTATCGGGTGTTGATTGGTCGGCTCATTTCTACTCTGTTTACGCAATATGGAAGTAGAGGTATATCTGACAGTAATATTTTTAATTATATGATATGATTTCACAGATTGTCAACTTCCTGTTTGTTGATTGGTCCAACAGTGATGGTTACTAGCTTTGATTGGTCAGCCAAGATAATTATGGAAATCATTCCAGGTACCAAGGATAAAGTTATTAAAGAAACCCGAATTTGTATTTTACTTGGGTTTTATATTTATATTGGCATGATTTAAATTGATTGAAGATAATGCAATGACCTGCATTTTTTTTTTATCTTGCATTTATCCTCAAATTTTATACTTATTCAGTATTTATATTTTATTCGAGATTATTTCATGCCGATGTTATACCTGACCGTAGTGTTCATACCTAGCGGAGCTCTTTTAGCTCACCCTCTTATTGTATGAAATTTTGCAGGTAGTAGACAAGTACTAACCATATCTAGAGTGGAGGAAAGGGTCTTGTCTATCCTTCGTTGGCTCTGACCGTCCAGTTGTTATATTTCTATTGGAGTGTTGTATTTGCTCTTAGAAGAGTTATGAACACTTATGATAGAATTGTACTGTATGACATTGTGGCTTGTACGGTTATGTATTTGACACTATGTTTTCTTAATATTAGTGTTTGGTTATGATTAAATTATTAGATTATACAGCCTTAGGCTCGGGGTTCACTCCCTGACTTGGATGGTGTGACACTTGTCCCCTATTTGGAGATGGGTAGTACAGAAGAGCCCACCATGCCCATCGGGTCACGCCAGTCAGGGTTCCGACACTCTACATGTAAAACCTTGTCCAATAAGGGACCACCTCTGTAAGACTGTATTACTTTCTACTTTCAATAAAGGAATGTGGTTTATCCACTTTTTTTTTTTTAAAAAAAAAGTAGAAATAAATATATAATTACAAACTTTTGAGGGTATATGCTTGCAAAAAGCAGGGGTAATATCCTAGGTGGCTACTATACTATACCTTTGTTTTATTTTGAGTACTAAACTTTAATTTGTATTATTTTGGTTACTCAACTTCGATTTCACTTCACCGGGAGGGTATTGAGAGAATGCCAATATTATTTCTCATCGGACTTGTCCACGTGGCCAATATACTGCCACGTCATATGCCACGCCACATGGACATAGGCAGTGTTTGGAGCCCGGGATATCCCATACACGGGATGGGATATCCAGTGCTACAGTGAAATCTAGTCGTTTGGATGATTGGATATTGAGGAATGGGATGACCTGTATCCACGAAAATCTGGACAAGCGGCATCCCTCAAAATTGGAGGGACGCCACTCGTCCACTCCTCGATTCCCACGCCATCTCTTTTTTCCATCCAACTTCGATTCTCTCGCCCTCTTTTCTTTCCATCATCCTGAGATAAACTCACCTCCAAACCATCTGCCCCCTTGCGAGGAAGATGTAGGGTTCGTCACCTCCGAGCTACCCCCCTCCGAGGAAGACGTGATCTACCCCCCTCCAAGGAAGACGTAGCCGTCACCGCCGATCTGCCCTCTCCAAGGCGTAGCCATCACCGCCGATCTGCCCCTCTCCAAGGAAGATGTAGCCGTCACTGCCGATCTGCCCCCCTCCGAGGAAGACGTAGGGTTCATCACAGCTGCAGATCTGCCAGTCTTCGATCCCTAACCCGAAGGTGGGTTTTCCTATGTTTTTTTTTTTCTAGACTTAGGGTTTATCACAGCTGCAGAAATTCAAATCTGGCTTTTCACCATTTTGAGCTAGTTTAAGAACTTCCTTAAATCAGCTAAACCAAGTGATGACAAGCTTTTCTTTTGTTCATAATCTATTAAAGCAATCTTATTAATTAATTCTTGCTATTAATTTTATCATCCAAATTTATTGTTGCTTTCCACTTTGGTTTTCCTTAAACATGCATGTAATTCTTCTCTTGTTGTTCACATGTATTTTTAGGGCCATATTAGAGATGATTAATAGGACTCCACTAATTATAAACATCACTATAACCTCAAACCATCATTATCATCATCATCAAGCGGCTTTTGTTTTGTCATCTCACTTCACACGATCCAACATCCACTTATTTGTAGCTAATGACTTCCTTAAATCAACTAAACCAAGTGATCACAAGCTTTTTACTCTGTTCATAATCCCTATTAAAGCAATCTTCTTAATTAATTCTTGCAATTAATTTATCATCCAAATTTATTCTTTGCTTTCCACTTTGCTTTTCCTTGAACATGCATGTAGTTAGTTCTTCTCTTGCTGTTCACATGTATCAATCAAAGGGCTATGTAGGAGATACTATTATAGGATTGCACTAATTACAAACATAGTATGCAGGACCAGGACCACCAAGTCTTAGATGGAAGCCACTAATGTGAAGCAAGGCACTCCACATTATTTATGCTTAAACTAGCTCGTTCATGTAAATCAAAAGGCTATGTAGGAGATACTATTATAGGACTGCACTAATTATCCTGTTCCTTTGTGTTTTCCTCTTTTATTGAGAATTAGTTCACTTTTAGGTGATAGTGGAGAACCCTAAAAAAATTTCAAAATAAAGTTTATCAGTTAAATTAATCACAAATAAGAACCAAAAAAATTGGGGGGAAATTGCAAATAGCTCCTAGTATTACTGTTGTTGCATTCATGTGTCTTTTCCTTGGAATTAAATCACTTTTAACATGACTTTCTAGCAGGTATTTTCTTATGGCAAAGGATAAAAAAATCACACGAGGTCAACAAAAGGCCGCAACAATTGGAGCTATGGTTGTCGCGATTACATGGAACTATCTATTTAAGCGTAGAGTATGTCGTGCACCAAATCCCTTAGAGGTTTAGATAGAGAGAACTATCTTGACCGCTTGGTAAATGGTGATGACACAGCATGCATTAACATGGTTAGAATGAATCAATCCACCTTCTTCAGCTTGTGCTCCTTAATGCGATCTCGTAACCTGCTCAAAGATTCAATCTACGTCAATGTGGAGGAACAACTGTTAATGTTTTTGCATACAATGGTCACAACCAACGAAATAGGGTCATTGGACATAATTTCCTTAGGTCTGGAGAAACCGTTAGTAGATATTTCAACCGTTTCTTACATGCCATCGGGCAATTACAAGAAGAGTTTATCAGACCTCCATTGACATCAGTATCACCCTACATTGCACAACGCCCAAGATTTTTTCCGCACTTTAAGGTACCTAATTGTGTATATACTTTGCAACTGAAATTTAATACACTCAGATCATAATCATGATCCAACAAACTTATTTGGTCTTAGGATTGTATTGGGGCCCTTGACGGCACACACATACATGCGAGTCTTCCAGTAGACATGGTTGCACCTTTTCGTGGTAGGAAGGGTTACCCAACACAGAATGTACTTGTTGCAGTAGACTTTGACCTTAACTTCACTTATGTGCTTGCTGGTTGGGAAGGTTCAGCACATGACTCGATAGTCTTACGTGATGCTTTAGAAAGACCCAATGGTCTTAGAGTGCCACAAGGTATGCATAAAATTTTATCTCATTATACAAAATATAAATGGTTAGTTTAAGTATATGGCATAATCCTATAACCTTTTTGTTTGTTCAGGAAAATATTATCTCGTCGACGCAGGATATTCTCTGAGACTGGTTTTATAACACCTTTTAGAGGTGTTAGATATCACTTCTGCGGGAATTCGCTCACGAATTCACGAAACCCGCTTGGAGTTATTTAACCACGTGCATTCATCGCTTGGACTTACATTTGGCGTGCATTTGGATCTTTGAAGGGTCGATTCAAGATCCTTACATCTGTAGGCCTTTTTTCCGTGATAGTACACAAGTTGACACAGTGGTCGCATGCTGCATCCTTCACAATTTTATTATTAGGCAGGGTGGCGATAGATTGATACCCTCTGAAGAAGATTGAGTACCAGAGGTAATAGTCGAAAAGCGTATCGTCAAAAGGAGGGGCAACGCGAGATGCTAGAGAGTGGTTGGACAAAGGGATCAAATAGTGAATAGCTTGTGGATTAGAAGATGAACTTATTTATTAAGCTTATGTTATGTTTATTTCTTGTTATGTTTATCGTCATGTTTTGTTTATGTTTTGTAACTCTTAAAATTATGGTTATCTTCATGTTATGTGTACCAAACATTATCATTTATCTATATATTTTGTTTATTTTATTGTTACTCTTAACCTTTTGAATGTGTTTTGTGGCCTAATAGTGACTCCATGGAAGTTGGTAGCCACCCATCAAGCAGTAAGAGGCCCGCAGGTAATATGCGATGGAGACCGGCTGAGAGCAAGTTTTTCTTACAATTTATGGCAATGCAAGTGGAAAATGGTTTGAAGTGTGATAAGCAATTCAAACCACAAGCAATTCATGCAGTCATATGTTCTTTAAAAGAGAACTATGGTAAAGACTGTACTGATGCTCAAATATATAATCATCTCCGAACATTAAAGCGCAAATGGGCTATGATCAGAAGACTTCGAGAGATGAGTGGTGTTGGTTGGGATGAAGAAAACAAAAAGATAATTATGGGGGAAGATGAATACATGACGTATATTACGGTATGCACATGATCTTTGATAATTTTGTAGTCACTTATTACACTTTGTTTATGTTTGTCTAATCTTAACATTCATTTCTCTAATGTGTTATTGACAGAGTCATCCAAATGAAGAATCCTTCATAAATAAACCCATTGAAGACTATGATTTGCTAGAGGTTGTTTGTGGCAACGATCATGCAACGGGTCATTTCGCTTGGGACACTATTGCATCATTATCCACAGACAATGGTGAACCAAATCACTCACAGGATAATTTGGACACTGAAGCAACACTACCTGGCCATGGACATGGATTTTATGACAATGACTACGGGTCCGAGACACCCTTGACAACACCACCTGCAACAATTCCCACAAATAGCTCACATACACGTACCTCTCAAGATCCACAAGCTAGAAAGAAAGGTAAAAAAAGGAATCTTGGTACTGATTCTGAATTAGTAGAAAATGTATCTTCAAGATTGGATAGAGTTGCACTTGCACTTGAGGAGCAAAACCCTACCACTCTTACTACTAGACTATCGGCATGCATGAAGAGTTTGATTGAAAGGTCGGTTATTCAACACGGGCCGGGTAAAGTTTATTCATATTCTGATTACAAGTGAGACTAGGACATATGCTTTTTGGTGGCGCCTGAGCATTATCCGGCCAAGACTGGCAGAGGAAATTATAGGCCTGCCAGGGCAGAATCCTTAGTTTGGGATCGTTTAGAACTAGGTTTGTGTTTTGCTGCTAATATCATGTGTGTTTTCAGATTTGAACTATGTACTATGAATATTATGTTTTTCTTTCAATGTGGTTAAAAACTTTGCTTCAGTTGAAAACTTGTAATACTATCAATTGAAAACTAGGTTCCTATCATTTGGCTGTGAATTGGTTGTGAATTGGCTGTGAAATGGTAACTTTTTATATGGTTGTGAAATGGTAAATTGGCATTACTTGATTTTTCAGGTCTAATTCACAAGATTGAACCTTATTAATGTTGTGAACATTATTGGTATTATAATTTTGTTGTAAATATTATATGTTGTATGTACTATCAGTTGTGAAGTCATTACTTTTTTAATGAATTGAGTTTCTTTGTGATTGTCCATGTGTATCCTTGTTGAGATATTGTTTGATCATAACTTGTTATTATGAATTTGTTAGTAACATACCAACAATTAATCATTTATGGCAAGCTTTGGTGTATTGGTACAAGTTTTAAACTAAATAAATAAAAATATGCCTAACAATTATTCACTATTTTTAACTAAATACCATTTTAGAATATTTTAAATTAAAAATTAAAAAAACCACCCCTTATTTAAAGTAAATAAAATAATTTTGAAATATTTTAAAAATAAATAAATAGATAAAAGGGGTAACTTCACCACCCTATAGATAGGGTTACCATACCACTCCCATATCCCTCCAACCAAACACTCAAAAGTAGATATCCATAACTTTAGATATCCATATCCCTCTAACCAAACACCCAACAATCTTTATCCCTTATTCAATATCCCACCAACCAAACACTCTCCATGATATCCCCCGTCCATGGATATCTCAGCCATGGATATCCCCCATCCATGTGATGCAATATCCTGACTGCCAAACACTACCATAAATGAGACCACATGGACATGTCAAACGGCACATAGACAAGTTATCTGGCAGATTAAATAAGTGATTAACTGCTAATCTGCAGTTTAATAAGGAGATATTAGTGTTTGATAAGTCCATGTAGTGTATGACATGTCATTAAGTTGGCCACATGGACAAGTCCTGTGAGAAACAAAGGTATAGTACAGTACCCACCCCAGGATATTAAACCCAAAAAAGCAACTATAAGGGGTTCATTGCAAAAAAAAAAAAATGTAAAAGTAAATATATAATTGCAAACTTCTGAGGGTATATGCGTGCAAAAAGTAATTGTATCATAACTTTGACCTAGAAGCTGCTGATATGCCCATGGCACTTGTTTATATATATGTATATAATATGAAGCTCCTCCCCCGCCTCGTCGCTACCTGTAGAGATGGATTCAGGATTTTTCCTCATAGGGGAAAATTAATATTAAATATAAAAATATAATAAAACACAAATTCATCAAAAGTTTTTGTTATATGAATGTAACATATTATAACAATCATTCATCCAAGAATCTCCCATTCAATTGCGCAAGTGATTTTTTACAATCTTCATGGCAAAAAAAAACTCTTTCAACTAATATAGTAGAAAAGGACAATATCATAGAAAATTTCACAAGTTAGTACACCAACATGTACACAATACCAATAAAGAACTTCTTCAAGGGTGGGGGAAGAGGTGGGTGCGGTCCGTCCACCACAGGAGGAATGTTGGCTCAAGGCTCAAATGGGTCCCAACCTGGTCAAGTGAATTATAAAGAAATGGATTATTGGGAGCCAGGTAAGTCACAAGATCAACGCTAGATGTCTGCATGAATGCCGCATAGAGGGAGGGGTTGCCATCTACCCTTGGAATCTTCCAGGATCCTCTCAGCTTCGACAGAGCCATCGGAGGAACTGCTAGTAGAAAACCAAGTTGATGGGGAGCCTGAGATCCCTCCTTTGAAACTTATGTCATCTATTGATAGGATGGATTTTGACAAGAGGAACAAACCAAACAACCAGCCAGCCCTAATTCCATCTTCTAGTAAGTATCATTTTGATTTGGTTGATAAATCACATGATTGCTAGAAGATCCAGGAGCCAGCAGAAGAGAGGAAGAGGCAAGCATGGATCTGGAAGAGCCGCCGGATCTTGGAGATGGCATAAAATTGGAGGCAACTTCAAAAACTCAGCCGGAGCTAAGTGGAAGGAAGAAATCCACAGAGCACCACCACATCCGGCCAAAGAAGGGATGAATCGAACGAGGTGACACCCAACAAAACCGAGGTTGTTTATGATGAAAGTGCTCTAATGGAATTGCAGGGGGGTATCGGGTCGAGACACGGTAAATCGTATTCACTGGCTTTTGAATAATCTTGAAATCTCTCTATTATGCCTTGTAGAAACAAGAGCAGACTGCTCTAGAATTACAAAATTTTGTAAAGGACTCAAGCAAAAGTGGGAATGGGCGGCCATTCCAGCTCGAGGCTACTCTGGAGGTATAATTGTTTTATGGAAGAGAGATATTGGTCTGGTTACTCCCATAGCCACCACCAGGTATGCTCTTCACCTACTGCTTACAAAGGATGATAACTCTGTCTGGATGACCTCAATTATATACAATATTCAATTAGCAATAGAACAGGAAAAGACCTAGCAAGAACTAGCAAGATTATCAACAATTTATATCCCCTGGCTCATTACTGGGGATTTTAACGCAATTAGGAGACCAGAGGATAGGAGAGGAGGATCAGAGATTATAACGATGAGAACTAAAACAAGACAATTTAACTCATTCATAGTAAATTACAATCTAATGGAGTTAGAAACAATAGGGAATCCTTTTACATGGTGTAATAATCAATTGGGAATGGCAAGAATTTGGAGAAAACTGGATAGATTCTTAGCAAATGAACAATGGGCGGAGAAGGTGGTAAATTACCAAACACATAGACTTCCTAAATGCTAATCTGATTACTGGCCTCTACTCCTAAACTTCAATACAAATAGATCCAAATCTGTGAGGCCATTCAGATTTGAAAATCATTGGATTGAGGACCCTGAATGTAAGAAGAGTGTAGAAAACATTTGGAAAACAACAGAACAATCTAACTCATTACATGACTTTAGCCACAAAATCAAAAATTTACAGAAGGATCTAATTAGGAAACGCAAAAGATCCACCAATGGCTTTGAATCCCAAATTAAACATACAAAACAAGAAATAGAAAGATTAGAAAATATGAATAATACCAACCAACTTAAACCTAGATACTGGTCTCAGCTAAGATCCCTATACAACAAACATCAAGCATTAATGAGGCAAAACACCTCATTATGGGCCCAAAAATGTAGAATTAATTGGCTTAAGAATGGAGATAACAACTCCAAATATTTTCATCAAATAACTAGTCTCCATATACGAAGAAACAGAATTAATCAAATTAAAATAGAAAATAATGAGAACATACATAGAGGCTATTGAAGAGCAATTCATTGCATTCTACTAAAATCTGTGGAAGAGCAGTGGTCAATTGGAATTTGCAGACCTCCTTTAGGCTCTACCTGATGATTTACCAAAGTTAACAGAAGAACACAAGAAGGCAATCACACAACCAATCACAAAGCAAGAGGTACATAAAACCTTACATTTTATGCAATATGGTAAGTCACCAGGCCCAAATAGCATGAACCCTGAGTTTTTCAAAACTCACTGGCACATAATTGGTGACAGTGTTCAGGGCTATTCAATTCTTTTTCATGAATGGTACATTACCTAAGAGCTGGAATCAAACACGCATTTGTTTAATTCCCAAGAAGGAATTTCCCCAATATGTCCATGATTATAGACCAATCTAGCTTTCCAATGTAAACTCCAAGTTAATCACAAAAATCCTAATAGATTGAAACCAATATTAGAACACTTGATTGGACAAGAACAAGTGTCATTTGTCAACGGTAGGTGTATATATGATAACATATTCTTAACACAAGAGCTTACACACTCCCTAGAACACAATACTCAAATCCTCCCAATGATGCTAGCCTAAATAGATATCGAGAAGGCTTATGATATCCTGAGGTGGGACTCTATTACTGCAGTCCTCTCTAAGATGGAATTCCCTAGTATCTGGGTCACATGGATCAAGACTTTTATTGAGTCCACTAATGTTGCATTCATCATTAATGGTAGAGTTGGAAGATGGGTGAAGCCTGAGTCAAGGATAAGACAAGGAGACCTAATCTCCCCCTACTTATTTATATTAGTGTCCCAAATGTTGACAAACTTGCTTAACAAAGCACAACATATTGATTCATTAAGGGGCATTAGAATCTCTGAATTTGTACACATTAACCATGTGCTTTATGCTGATGATCTATTACTTTGCTACAAAGCCACTAGAGCAAATGCTATAGCTATAAATCAATGTCTGCAGATTTATTCATCTCTTTCGAGACAAAGAACTAACTTGATGAAATCAAATTTATATTTTCCATCATGGTTCAACAAGAAAATAAGGAGCTCAATAGTGAACATCCTAGGCATTAAACAAAGAACATTTCCATTCAAATACTTGGAATGTTCGATTTCTCCAAGAAACCCTCCAATGAGCATCTTTAATCCTTTAATTGAGTCTATTGAAAGGAAGATGGCTCACTGGATACAGAAAAACCTCTCTAGGGCCAGGAGGATTACCCTTGTTAACTCTGCCATAATGTTAAAGCCTCAATTTGGGCTTAATACAAGTGCTATTCCTCTTACTGTGTTGCATAAGATTACTAGACTATCTAGGAATTTCATCTGGGGCAACGACAGCAAAAGCAGAGTTACCCACCTCATTGGGTAGGACATTGTTACCCAACTTAAGCCTGAGGGAGGATTGGGGCTAAAAGACTTGAGAAAGATGGGTTTAGCAATTATGTCTAAACTTGTACTAGAATTAGTTAACATGGTGGACAAATCTTGGATAAAATTTGTGCATTACAAATATGGGCAGATTGACATGTGGGCTCTAAGAAAACCGATGAAATCATCTAACTTATATAAATCAATGCAGAAAACCATGCCATTAATTAGAAAACATGTTAAATCAAATCAGATATTGGCTGGTGATTCAATTCTCTACGATATATGGTTATTTGATATTCCTCTAAACTACATGCCTACGTTCATAAATATGGACTATGAGCGAACCCAAATGTAGGTTCAACATTTATCCTCTAAGCAAAACTGGGATGAAGACTTGATCTTTGATCTTTTCCCCTCCTATGTGGCTGAAGGCATTTTAAAGAAAAAAAATCAGTAGGGAACTAGAACAAAGAAAAAGGTTTTGGACCAACTACACAGGAGGAAGATCCCTGACAGCTTCTATCTATGAAACCATTTATGGTAATGGAAAGGAACACACATGGGAAGGTTGGAGACTTCGTTGGAAGCTAGACTTAGCACCAAGAGTCAAAGTCTTTGTATGAAAATTCTTCCATAACAACTTACCCACAAGAAGAAACCTTTATCTCAGAAGAATTGGGCTAGATGGCTATTGCCCACAATGTTCTATGGAAAAAGAAACAAGCCAACATCTATTTCAGTACCGCAGATGGGCAAGGCAGACATGGGCTGAAGTTAAAGCTCAAGGATTCTTGAAGGATTGGGATACACAATCTGGTGATATCCTTGGAGGGAGTTGGCTGTCAACAAACCTGCTAGGGAGCCACCAGATAACAAAGAATGAGAAACTAATATTGGCCAATGTTTTATGGTAGGTATAAAAGGCTTGATGCAATCACATCTTCAGAGGTAAATTCAAAAGTCCTTACTTGGCAGCAAGATGGGGAATATTGGCAGCTGAGGAATATAATCAAAGGGCTATACCTATTGAAGGCATGAGCATAAGAATCCAGAGGCAGTGGAAAAGAGAACACCATGAACACCTCTTATTCACTGATGGTTCATGGGTCAACCATGTAATTGAAACTAGACTTGGATATATTATAATTACTAATGGAAATCAATTCTGTTGTGCAGGTACAGACATTGAGACAGCAGGATCAAGTTTTGCAGGGGAACTTAAGGCAATAAGGATAGGGCTCAAAAAGCTCCTAGGAATAGGAGGCAACCAGATCTTGATCCACACTGACAACACAGGCCTAGCCAGAGCACTATAATAGGATCAACCAGATCTACATCGCGAGATTAAAGAAATCATTGAAGAATGTCGAAGGCTACTGAACACAATGAGAAGCTGGGAAATCACCTATATTCCAAGAGAAGAGAACCAGGTAGCAGACTACCTAGCCAAATTGAGCAGAAGAGATAGAAGCAACTACAGCTTTAATAACACGGAAGAGATGCCTCAACAGCTCCAAAGCCTGGTATGGGAGTTACTAAGATTCAATTCTTGATTTTGTTAGCTGGTTAGCAGCTCAAATTACCCAAAAAAAAAAAAACTCAGCGTTGATGAAGTTATTTTTTAGGGAAAACAAAATAAATAGTTTAAACAAAGGTCAACTATTGACAACTGTTGGAAATATTTTCTAACAAGATCCCTACAAAGCAAGTAATACTTTTTACTTGTTCAAATCAGCAAGATTTGTGTTGTCTGTCTGATTGCAACTCTTCTGATATGACTCATAAGTTTAGTCAAACCCCTCGATTTTTAGTAACAAACATAAATCCTTTTCAATAACAAACCCATCAGAGATCTAAAGCATATCAAAGCACAAGTAATAGGACCAAGCACAATCCCAAAATACCTTCTTCCTTCCTAGTACCGCTTCTTATCTTTGAATGGACCCTAGAAAGTTGAAATCATAACCTCTCTTTGCTGCCGAGAAAGTGTAGGTTCATTGCTACTACAATTGCTATTCTTAGGACTGCAACTTCAAGGAGTACACTCCCTGTTGATAGAAGAACCAGTTAGAAGTAACAAAGAATTTGATAGCATTATGTTAATTTGGATAAAAAAGCATGAAATCATAACAAGTGCTTGACATATTAATGGTGCCTTAAGCTAAATAACATAATGAAGCATATCATGGTATGAAAATGCTTCTCTGATTTCAAGATGAATTCATCAATCTATTAACTTCATAAGCATTTAGTTATCTTGAAAATTTAAATATAATATATACAGAAATGGCATAATTCAGAATTCCAAATCATGGTTCGAACAAGTGATAGAAAGAGAGGATAAAACCCTAACAAATCATAGAATTAGATTTCATATGCCAACTAACAACTAGTGCGAAGTGTTTTCAGACGAAAGTACAAAATATGATATCAAAGCTCTCAAATCCATGGATTATTCCATTAAAGCTTACAGGTTTCATCAATACACAAATCAAAGGCTTTGATTCTTATCCTGCAAATTCAAAACCTATATTTATGGAAACATTCTGACACATAACACAATGTTCATCAAATTAAGGCTAAGATTCCAAACCAAGATCAAATTCAACTAGAACATATGATCAACATGAGGATAAAAAACACTAAAGAAAATGATGGAGAGAACAAGAGATAGATATACCCATAGACACCTTGAGAAGATTAACCGGAGATTGGTGCGTGTTGAAACCTTAGTGACTACTTCTCTTTGGCCCAACAGGGACTCCCCTAGATAGCTGGCGCCATGACGAAGCAAAAGTCGAAAGAAAAGGAAAAATAAAAAACGAGAGAGCAAGCTCGGGAAAATCAAAAGCAATCTCTATCTTCGGGCATGAGCAAGCTTGGGATGGGCAAGCTCTCTCTTAGGGCACAGAGATGGAAAAGTTAACAAAGGGCATGCAAATATGCTGAATTTTGCAAGAGAACACATTCCCTTGCAAATATGATGAGTTTAGCGAGGGATATCATCCCTTGCTAATTATCAATTGAGAGCATTATAATTCCAAAGTTAGCAAAAGACGTAACTCCCTTGCTAACATCAATAGCTTTGCGAGGGAAAACGTCCCACACTAAATAAATAGTGACCATCTTACACGCCTAAACCAACATTTGTGAGGGAAATATGCTAAAAGCAATATATTTGCGAGGGAAACGTCCCTCGCTAAATATTGTGGCTTTATACACCCATAGGCCAAATTTTGCAAGGGAACTATCCCTCGCTAAATATCCCCTCGCTGAATATATTATAGCCATATTAGTATTATGCTGCGAGGGACTTATTCCCTCGCTAAATATATTGTGGCCATATTATACACCCATGGTGCGTTCTACCATACCGTGGATTATACCCACACGGTATGGTACCGAATAGTAAAATTAGGTCCCAGCCTTCTGTTTTTAGGCTCAAGTAATGTTCATTACAGTAGCAGTACTGTAGCCAAAAAAGGTGGCGCCACTGTAGCTTCGAACCCACCCCGAACCTAAAAAACAAATATTAGAACCCAAAAACAACACCCCAGGACCTAACTACGTAAAGATTCTATTGGAACAGTGCCCACGGTATCTTAGAATTCACCATACACCCATAGGCCAACATTTAAGAGGGAACAATTCCCTCACTAATTACCATCTCTCCGTGAATCAAAAAAATCCAATATTTGCGAGGGCAAATTTTCCTCGCTAATTACCATGTCTATTATTCCATAAACATATTTTTGCAAGGGAATGTTTCCCTCGCTAATTACGATGCCGGTCATGGAATTGGAAAACTTGCTAGTCCCTAGCTACAAAGAGTGTTCTTCGCAATGGATTGTGTTTGCCCTCACCATTCCCTCGCTACATACACATCCATTGCAAAGCTCTAGCTGTTTTGCAATAACATAAGTTTCGTTGCAATTTTCCAGTTTTCTTGTAGTGCTATATATATATATCCAGCCGGACATCCGGCCGGCCCATTGTATCACTTCCCATGGATGATATATATATATATATATATATATATATATATATATATATATATATATATATATATATATAACAACAACAACAACAACTAAGCCTTAATCCTATACTAGATGGGGTCGGCTATATGGATTCTCTGTTTTCATGTCACTCTCAAATATGAAATAAAAATAAAATAAAATGAAATGAAATAAACTGAAATAAAATGAAATAAAAATAAAAATAAAAATACATAAATAAATAATAATAACAACAAATAATTTCTATGAGAGATTGAGATGTTAGAAGCAGAAAAATACCCCTACAAACAAAGCTAAGCTAATAAAGGAAAACCTTTTAGCCGACTTATCGGTAATCTATACTAGGCGGGGTCGGCTATATGAATTCTTTGTCTCCATGTCGCTTGTCAAAAGCAAGATCCGACTCAATATCTAATATACGTAGGTCCTTAGACACCACTTCTTTCCACGTAATCCTTGGTCTACCTCTACCCTCTTCTTACCTTCTATAACTAAACTATCACATTTTCGAACTGGAGCACCTGGGGGTCTCCGGCGTACGTGGCCAAACCATCTTAAACGCCCTTCTCGTATTTTATCTTCAATTGGTGCAACATGCACCTTCTGTCGGATGTGTTCATTTCTAATCTTGTCTAATCTTTGTATGACCACTCATCCATCTTAACATCCTCATTTCGGCCACATTCATCTTATGCATATGTTGAACTTTAGTTGCCCAACATTCACTCCCGTATAGCATGACCGGTCTAACTGCCACCCTATAAAATTTTCCCTTTATTTTCTTAGGCATCTTTTTATCACATAACACCCCCATAACACTTCTCCATTTTAACCATCCCACTTTGATTCTGTGGGTTACATCTTCATCTATCATCCCATCATCCTGGAAAATGGAACCTAAATACCTAAAAATGTTAACCTTAGGCACTACCACCCTCCGTAGTTTCACTTCTCCTTCATCTCTCCTACTTAGACTAAAATTACAGTGCATATATTCTGTCTTACTTCTACTTAACCTGAAGAATTTACTTTCTAAAGTGCTTCTCCATAATTCTAGCTTTTGATTTACTCCATCTCTAGTCTCATCCACTAGGACAACATCATCCGCAAACAACATACACCATGGGATGTCATCTTGGATATAACTAGTTAATTCATCCATTACTAGGTTAAACAAGTATGGGCTTAAGACCGATCCCTGATGTAGACCCACTGTTATAGGAAACTCCTCCGTATCGCCTCCTACTGTTCTCACACTTGTAACCGTTCCCTCATACATATCCTTAATAATATTTATATATTTTACATGAATGTTTTTCCTCTCCAATACTGATCAAAGGACTTGTCTTGGTACCCTATCATATGCTTTATCTAGGTCAATAAAAACCATATGGAGATCCTTCTTTTTTTCTCTGTAGATCTCCATAAAGTTTCTTAATAGGAAAATGGCTTCTGTTGTAGATCTACCTAGCATAAAACCAAATTGGTTCTCTGACACCTTCGTGATATACCTGAGTCAATGCTCTATTACCCTCTCCCAGAGTTTCATCGTATGACTCATTAACTTAATACCACGGTAGTTGGTGCAATTTTGAATATCTCCCTTATTCTTATAAATAAGAACCAAAATGCTCTTTCTCCAGTCGTCTGGCATTTTCCCCCCTTTTAGGATAGAGTTGAAGAGTTTGGTTAACCACTCTACCCCCACTTCTCCAAGGCACTTCCAAACTTCAATCGGGATACCATTTGGGCCACAAGCTTTTCCAGGCTTCATTTTTCCCAATGTCTCCTTGACTTCACTAGGCCTGATCTTACGTGTATAGCTAAAGTTCTTTTCTATCGTAGATACATAAAAATCTGTAAAGTTATCTTCATGACTTGCATTGAACAAGTGATCAAAGTAGTTTCTCCATCTCTCCTTGATTTCCTTATCTCCTGTCAAGACCTGTTGAGACTCATCCTTAATGCACTTTATTTGGTTTAAGTCTTTCCCTTTTTATCTCTTAGCCTTGCTATCTTGTATACTTCATTTTCCCCTTCTTGTGTCCCTAACTTTTGGTATAAATCAACTAGAGATTTACCTCGTGCCTCGCTAACCGCTTTCTTGGCCTTTTTTTTTTTTGCCTTTTTATACTTTTCAAAGACTTCTCCATCCTCAGCTGTAGGTAATTTCTTATACCAATATCTATTCTCTTTAATAGCCTTTTGAACCTCTTCATTCCACCACCATAATTCTTGTGGTCGAGGTCCCAGTCCCTTAGAGACCCCTAGGAGCTCACTTCCAATTTTCTCAATACGATTCGACATCTCCTTCCATAAGGTGTTTGCATCATCTTTCACATTTGTGCCTCTTTCTTCCCATATTTTATCCTTAAATGCTAATTGGTTGGTGCCTTTTAACGCCCACCATCTAATCCTACTTTGCTTAATCCTCCTTTCTGTTTTTACTATGCCCTTTTTCGTCATATCAAACACCACCAACCTATGTTGTGTGGTTAATGGTTCTCCAGGTATAACCTTGCAATCTTTAAAAATAGATTTATCCCTTCTTCTTGTAACAAGAAAGTCAATTTGGCTACAATTACCCCCATTCTTAAAGGTAATCAAGTGTGATTCCCTTTTCTTAAAGCAAGTATTGGTCAACACCAAATCATGAGCAAAAGCAAAATCTAATATAGATTTTCCTTCCTCATTCCTGTTGCCATATTCATAACCTCCATGGACTTGCTTGTAGCCATCACTAAATCTACCTACATGTCCATTAAGATTACCCCCAATAAAAAGCTCCTGTTCACTTGGAATCCCTAGAACTACCATATCCAAATCTTCCCAAAACTTGACCTTATCTTCTTCACCTAAGCCTACTTGAGGGGCATACACACTCACTATGTTAATTATTTCTTTTCCCAGCACTAACTTCAAATGTATAATCCTATCTCCTACCTTTTTCACTTCAACCACTTTGTCCTTCATCTTTGGTTCCACAATTATACCCACACCATTTCTATGCTTATCCCCTCCACAATACCATAATTTATAACCTGTGTTACCAATCTCTCTAGCCTTGTTTCCTATCCACCTAAGCTCTTGCAAACATACTATATCTATCCTCCTCCTTTTTAGAGTGTCAACTAACCCATAGATTTTCCTGTCAAAGATCCTATATTCCAACTACCAATCCTAATCCTACTCTCATGGACTAACTTCTTTACTCGCACTCGTCCACTAAGATGCGAGAACCCTTGCTCATTTAACACCACATCCGGGCGCTGATGTGTTTATATATGTTTATATATTTAAAATTTTATTTTAACTATATATATCCATTAGAATTTATGTATAAATTTTTTATAAATATATATATATATATATATATATATATATATATATATATATATATATATATTCTGATGATAAGATAATGTAATAAGATAATGTAATAACTATATATATATATATATATATATATATATATATATATATATATATATATATATATATATATATATATATATATATATATAAATTATAAAAAATTTATACATAAATTCTAATGGATATATATAGTTAAAATAAAATTTTAAATATATATAAATATATATATCATGTATGGGATATGATACAATGGGGCTGCCAGATGTCCGGCCGGCCCCATTGTATCAGATTCGTATATATATATATACGAGCATGCTACTATGCGGCATGCCTTATCATTGTGCAAGTGTGGTGGCCTCCATTTGACCTACTTGCACATTTTGAGGAAATCCAACCATATGGATGGAAAGAACATCGAAAAATAAGCTAGCATGTCAATTTTCAAACAATTTGGGAACTTGTAGAGTCTTCATCTTAACGGGTGAAATTCTGAACCGGTAGGATTTCTATAAATTTTCATCCGTTAAGATGAAGACCCTACAAGTTCCCAAATTGTATGAAAATTGACATGCTAGCTTATTTTTCAATGTTCTTTACATCCATAAAGTTGGAAATCCTTAAACCATGCTCGAAAGGTTAAAATGGGAGGCGACTTTACTGGAACAGTGTTCCGGCCGGTCTTATAGTAACATGCCCGTATATATATATATATATATATATATATATATATATATATATATATATATATATATATATGATACTACGCCAAATTTTATCATACAAGTAAGCGCCCTCCATTTGACCCACTTGCATAGTATTTTGAGGAAATCTAACCGTATGGATGGAAAGAACATCGAAAAATAAGCTAGCATGTCAATTTTCATACAATTTGGGAACTTGTAGGGTCTTCATCTTAACGGGTAAAATTTTGAACCCGTAGGATTTCTTTAAATTTTCACCTGTTAAGATGAAGACCCTACAAATTCCCAAATTGTATGAAAATTGACATGCTAGCTTATTTTTCGATGTTCTTTCCATCCATATGGTTGGAAATTCTTAAAACATGCTCCAAGGACCAAAATGGGAGGCGACCATACCGGAAAAGTAATCTTGCCAGCCTTATTGTATATATATATATATATATATATATATATATATATATATATATATATATGCAAGGGTCCTTTCCGCCTAGCAGCCTAGCTTCTACGCTTGTCACCGCCAGAGGAAAAAATACCCTATATAACTCTCTTCACTTCTACTGAGCCCCCAATGACCACTACTTGTGGCGATCGATATTATATTATATTTATATGTTGGATGTCGAACATAGTCCTACATCGCTAATGGACGAGAAGTATGAGGGGCTTATAAGAGATAGATCCATCTTCATTAGTGTAAGGCCTTTTGGGTTAAATCCAAAAACAAAACCACTTGGGCTTTGGCTCGAGTGGACAATATCACAGTAATGTGGAGATGTGTTGTGCCCCCGATCCTAATAAACTAGTATTAGAGCCAATATCAGGTATCCAGTTGTAATGGCTTCAAGTGTGTCCTCAATTGAGAAATTGACAGGGAAGAATACCTTCAGTTTGTTGCTCATTAAGATGCGAGCAATTTTGGTACAACAAGGATTGGCTATGGTTTTGGGTGGCAGAGATAAATTGGCGGATTCACTTTTGGATGATCAAAAGGATGAGATGATGGAAAGAGCACATAGTGCTATCTTACTTAGCCTTGGAGATGAGGTCTTGCTGGAGGTTGCAGAGGTCACTACCACACCCAGTTTATGGCTTTGCTTGGAGAGCAAGTATATGACGAAGTCATTGACCAAACGACTCTATCTCAAGCAGCGGCTCTATACCCTAAGAATGGAAGAAGTTACATCAATGTGTCAACATCTTGATTACTTTAACTCAATTATTATGGATCCCAATAATATTGATGTTAAAATTGATGATGAGGATCAAGCTTTGATTGTTTTGTGTTCATTGCCTCTTTCTTATGAGAATTTTGTAGAGAACATGCTCTATGGCCATGATGAAATTACTCATGATGAGATGAAGACTACTTTGGGTTCAAATGAGTTGCGAAATTAATTCAGTGGCAAAGTAGTTGAAAGCATTAATCAAGAAGGCTTGGTTACTCAGGGAAGATGAAAACAAGATGTTGAAATTCAAGTAATTAAGCCTCTAAATCACAGTTCAGGAAAAGAGTGCAATGCTACCATTGTAAGAAATACGGGTACATTAGAAAAGACTATTTGAAGAGAAAGGAAAAAAGGTGAACTACAAATGCATTCCAAGAATGATGCAAACATGTTTGTTGCTCAGTCTTCAGATGATCCTGAAATAGTTCTAGCAGTAACAGATTCACAAGTTTGTGAGAAATGGATTCTTTATACAGCTGTTGCGTTCCATATTAGTACTTCTAGGGAGTTGTTCTCTAGTTATCAGAAGAGTTCTGGCTTAGCACTAATTGGGAATGACTATAAAATGTTGTGGGGATGGGATCAGTTCATATCAAGATGTTTGATGGTATAGTTAGAACCTTGACAGAAGTTCGGCACATCCCTGATGAAGAATCTTATTTCCTTGGGTACTTTATACAGGAAAGGTTTTCGGTACTCTGGTGAAGGTGGAGCTTTGAGAGTATTCTCTGGTACCTAGACTGTGATGCATGGACATTTGGATAGGGGGCTCTACTTCTTGGATGGCTCTAATGTTATAGGTGTTACAGCATTGTCATCATCATTTGATCTAGATTATGACAGCTCCAGATTATGGCATATGTAGCTTGGACATATGAGTGAGAGAGGTCTATCAGTATTGAGCAAACATGAGTTATTATCTGGGCACAACATTGACAAGCTTGAATTCTATGAGCATTGTGTACTTGGCAAGCAAACTCGGGTAAAGATCAATACAAGGATTCATCAGACCTAAGGCATAGTTGACTACATTCACTCTGACATTTGGAGTCCCTCTCTAGTTCTCTGTAAGGGTAGCTTTAGATATTTGTTGACTTTCATTGATTATTTCTCAAGGAAAGTATGGGTGTATTTTCTGAAGAGCAAAGATAAAATGATTGTCACCTTCAAGCAATTCAAGGTTTTTATTTAAAGCCAAACAGGGAAGAAGATTAAGCATCTCCAAACAGATAATGGTTTGGAGTATTGCTTTGGTAAATTTAATGAGTTTTGCAATAATGAAGGAATAGTGAGACACCGCACTACTATATATTCACCATAGCAAAATGGAGTTACATAAGAACATAACTCTTCTTGAGCAAGCTCGATGCATGAGATTAAATGTTGGGCCCAATAAAGATTTTTGGGTTGAAGCTTTGAATACTGCATGCTATTTGGTGAATAGATCCCCATCTACAGCTATTGAGGTAAAGACTCCTAAAGAAGTATGGTCTGGACTGCTGACTACTTAAATTTGAGAGTATTTGGTTTCCCTGCTTATGCTCATGTGAATAAGGGAAAGTCTAAACTGAGGGCAAAAAAATGTGTATTTCTTGGATATGGCCAAGGGGTGAAAGGATACAGGTTGTGGTGTCGTGATCCAGAGTCACCTAAATTTATGACGAACAGAGATGTGACCATTGATGAGGTATCATACTTTAATCCACCGATGTTTCCTGGGAAAATGAGGAGTTAACTGAAAAGGATGATCATAGTGTTAAGCAGCAGGTAGAGTTTCAGGTTAAGACTCCTAGTACTTCTACTTCAAATGTAGGAAATTCAGTCCAAGATGATGAAGTTGAAGAAGAGGATGCACATAAGGAAAATACTACACCTCAACAACAACTAGATAATATTGCCACTGGTAGAACATGGAGACAGATTAAACCTCCTCAGAGGTATGCAGATGTTAATTTGGTTGCTTATGTACTCAATGTGGCAGAGTCCATTGGTTCTAAACCTAAGAGCTATAATGAGGCTGTTACATGTAATGAGGCAATATAGTGGTCAATTGCTATGAATGAGGAAATGGAATCTTTAGAGAAGAATCACACTTGGGAGTTGGTTAAACTGAAGATTAGCCAAAGGGTGGTTGGTTGTAAATGGGTCTTCAAGAAAAAGGAAGGTGTCCCTAGGGTTGAAGCAACTAGATTTAAAGCAAGATTGATTGCTAAAGGTTTTAGTCAAAAGGAGGGGATTGATTAAAATGAAAATTTCTCTCCATTTGTGAAACATATCTCCATTTGTGTGTTACTTGCCATGGTTGCTAAGTTTGATTTATAACTTGAGCAGTTGGATTTGAAAACAAAATTCTTGCAAGGTGATTTGGAAGAAACAATTCATATGCGTCCGCTAGAGGGGTTTACAGTGCTTGGTAAAGAAGACCATGTATGTTTGTTGAAAATTTATTATATGGCTTGAAGCAATCACCATGACAGTGGTACAAGTATTTTAACAGTTTTATGATACATCATAATTATGTTAGGAGTGATTATGATGCTTTTGTTTATCATAGGATACTCCTATATAGTTCATTCATTTATTTGTTGCTCTATGTTGATGACATGTTGATTGCTGTGAAGAACATGTTGGAAATCAACAAGTTGAAATCCCAGTTGAATGGTACTTTTGAGATGAAGGATTTCAGAGAAGCTAAGAAGATTTTAGGAATGGAGATTTATAGAGATAGGAAAACTGGTAAGCTTAGCCTATTATGGAAGAACTACATAGATATAGTTCTTGAACCTTTCGGCATGATTCATACGAAAACTGTGACTACTTCATTGACAGCTCACTTTAGGCTCTCAGCACAGATGTTACTACAACCTGAAGATGAAAGGCAACAGATGGCTCATATTCCATATTTGAGTGCAGTTGGAAGCATGATGTATGCTATGGTTTGCACTTGTCTAAATATTTCATATGTAGTCAGTATGGTGAGCAGATACAAGTCTTGTCCTGGTAAAGAGCATTGACATGTAATGAAATGGATTCTTAGGTACTTTAGAGTTACTGTTGACTTGTGTTTGATGTATGATCAGAGTAACTGATAGTGCTGCTAGCCCGCAAGTGCACGGGGTCGCTCAAGTACTAAAGTACCCTAATGGTAGGGTAGTCGAACCCATAAGGACCGGCACTAGTACTCACTAGAACTCTATTACCTAGCTCAAAAAATATGGTTGGAGATGGATTTATCCTAATTAGAACCAAACTAAACTAAGTTGAAAGTTGGCAATCTAGGGTTTATCAATTATGAGAGTATGGCACCTCTAATCACTATCCCCTAAGAATCTCTCATGACTAATCCTCTAATACTAGTAACCTAATTTTATCTATTCCTGGACCGTGAAGAACCCTAAATTAATTTAGTCCTGATCTCTCGGCAACCAAACCCTAGCCATACGGAGGCTTCTCAACGTACAACTGCATTGTTATTGGTGTTCTATGGCTCTTAATATTAGGTTTAACCCTAATCTGGAAAGTGAGTTGTAGTTCCAAAGCAACCAAAGCGATCACCCGATCTCTCTCCCCCCCCCCCCAACCTCTCACCCCTCACCCCTCACTATTGTCTATGCTAAGACGTAGCTTGACCGCGATCTCTCGTTATGTATCATGCAATTCTAATAGTATGGTCGGCGCTTTCGCACTAACAAACCATATGAATAAGCACACATAGACAATTCTCAGAAATAAATAAAAAAGGGAAACTAATATTAAGAAGAATAAAGATTCACAAGTTCATCAAAGAATTCAAGGACCCGAGGCACCAAATGGGGTTTAGCCTCTCATACTAATGACAAGCATCACAATAAATAAGGAGGAAGACATAAGAAGACCTCATCGACTTCTCTCTGAAACCCTAGCAGTCAATTCATGAATATGCCAAAAGTCCCGTGAAAAAGTTGAACCGACGACCTTTTATAAGTTTCAACTTTACGGCACATGACTATGTTATCTGTTACACGGCCATGTCATTCGTTATACGGTCATGTCATCTGTCACACGGCTGTGTCTTTAATTAATTTCCATTTGAATTCACACGCCCATGGACACGCCCGTGTGGTTGACTGTGTCACGCTCTGTTTTCGTGATTCTTGCTTCGAATTTCTCTAGAATTTGCTTATTTTCTCCAAAGTGCTGAATTATCTGCCAATTTATACAAAATAGCCAACAACACACAAAAGTGAGAGAAACTATACTAAAAGGGATGCAAAGGGTATGGAAGTATGATAAGAAAATATGTATAATTATGCACTCATCAGTGACTGCTCGAGTAGTGTTATAGATTATATAGACCCTGATAATGCTGGGGATTTGGACAAAAGGATATATTTGATAGGTTATGTGTTCAAGCTTGCTAACAGTCCTATCAGTTGGAAGGGTACATTATAGTGTATAGTTTCCTTGTATATAACTAAGACAAAGTATATGGCACTAGTAGAAGCTATTAAAGAAGCTTTATGGTTGAAAGGTCTGGTTAACAGTCTATGTTTAGAGCAGGATACTACTGTTGTGTTTTGTGATAGCAAGAGTATCATTCATATGACCAAGAATCAGATGTTTCATGAACGAACCAAACACATATATGTCTAGTATCATTTTGTTCGGGATCATGTGTCACATAGTAATGTTGTGATCAGTAAGATTGCTACTAAGGAGAACCCGATAAATATGTTGAAAAATTCCATCCACACTTGCAAGTTTAAGAATTTCTTGGAGTTGATTGGTGTTCTCAGTGTTGATGGCCCTAAGAGGGCATATATGGCAGAGGTGATCCAGTTTTGAGAGAATTCCTAGAAATTTCAACCCAAGGTGGAGAATTCTTGTGAATGTGGCGTCAAATTTCATGAGCATGGGCGTGTTCAGCCCGTGCTCATTACTGCAGTCCTTCAAAAGTTTGTTCTCATTCTCATAGATCCCGAGATAAGAACCATCGAAACACAGGGCAAAGCACGTCCGTGTTCTTCAGAAGCACGACCATGCTCTTGGTGGACATCCTATGTTCTTTAGAAGCACGCCCATGTTCTTTCCATGCACGAGCATTCTCGGGGCTGACTTAAATGGAGCACTTTACTCTATTTTGATATATCTTGTGGAAATCTTCAGTAAAGAGTGAGAGCAGGTGTTGAGGGTTCTCTGAGTAGCTGAAGAAGAAGGCTTAACGGTTTGCGATCAGCTCTGAAACTCAAAGGAGAAGTGAAGTAAGCTTGATTCTTCATGCTTGTAAACTATTTTGGTGTTTTCCCTTCTTGTGATTAAAGTCATTCTTAGAGATAAGCTTATGAAGCTTGTAATCTCCATCTTTCAAGTTTATAATGCAATTTTCTTGTCGTTTCTGCCCGTAGATGTAAGCTTGAAGAGTCGAACCACGTTAATCCCTTGTATCCTTGTTGTATTCTTGTTGACATGTTCTTTCTTGTGTGGCATTATACAATCCTAGCTAGTAGTTCCTTGTGTTTAAGCCCCAATAAATTGGCATTAGAGCCATAGAGTTAACCATGTGGATGAATCTTAGAAATGATGAACAAAAGGTGGTGAGCCTCGGAAATATCACCATTGTAACATCCCAAAATTTCATAAGTAAAACTCAGTGAATTTCTGAATTTTAAATGAGGTTAAATTAACTTTAAACAGATTAATTAGTATTAATCTCAAGTTAAAGAAAAATTAGAATAAAATAGACCGAAATCCACTCTCACAACTATAGGGCCGGGAGAGGCCTTAATGGGCCAGGCCAAAGTTATATAGAATAGTTGAAGATGGATAGTCGGCCGAGTTAGATTAATTAAACCAGAGATTAATTAAATATTAAATAATCCAGATTAATTAAGTAGGAATATCGGACAAAAGTTAGAGTCCCGATAAAGTAGATCTGGCCGAGTCAAAAGCCGAGATTCGGATGCAGTGGAGAGAAGGCAACCCGTGGCCTTCTGACCCTGTGTCACGGGAGTCGTCTGACCCGGGATTCCCGGATCTGGGTCGGAAGAATTATTAATAAGATAATATTTTTAAATGCTGATGTGACATAAAGAAATAAATAAAATAATATAAAGTATTTAAAGATAATACTTTTAAAGGATAAAGTATTTAAAATAATATATTATAACAAATGAAATAATTGATTAGAATAAATAAAAAAAAAAGGGATCTCTCTGTCTTTAAAAGACAGAGATGAGAGAAAGAGAGAGAGAAATCAAATCTCTCTCTCTCTCTCGATCTCACTCTCGTTCACAGACCGCCGCCTCTCACCGAGCCCCGCGTGCCGACGACGCCGCGCCGGCCGTAGCTCAGCGCGCCTCCGCCCTAGCCGCGGGTCCCCAGCTTTGCCGCCGTCGTCCACCACGCAGAGCCCCGCTGCCAGGCTGTCCGCCTTCACTCCCCCGCGGCCCAGCTGACAACACCGCCGGCCGGAGCACCGGCCAGGTTCTTCTCCCCACGGGCGAATACTCCCAACCGCAGCCAGCCACCGCCAGTCCCGCCAACGGCCATCAGCACCGTCGACCATCACAGCCATCACTGCAGTCCCCCTCGCAGCTCAACAGTGAGCTCGAGCCACTTCAGCCCTCCTTCCCTCCATTGTGAGATGCTTGGATATACCCTATGATTATCTAGATACTTGAAGGAATTTATTTTGGGAACAACCCTAATTGAGTTCATGTTCTAGGGTTGAAGATGGTACACGGTTTCATGAATAAGGGCTGAAGATTGTGTAGTTGATGCCATGTTCATAGATTATCAATTTAGTGTATTTTGTGTGATTGGTTGTAGAATTTCGGAGCCCTACAATTAGAGGAGGTGCTGCCGAAATTTTCGCCGATATATTTAGATTAATTATGTCGTGATTAGCAAGTAGTTATCTTAATCAAAGCATGATAATGATTCTGAGACATGGAAATGATTGGAATAAGCAAGATAGTAAGAAGTGTAAATTCCGTATTTAATTTACCGTATTCTATTTAGTTTTCATTACAATACGAATCCAGAGTACGGACTCCGTATTTATAGATTTCTTATTCCAACTATCAGGTAAGGGTAAAGGCAAGTCCGTCGCCGAAGGACCGAGCCAGATCTAAGCTCGACCCAGACTCAGGTGAGGGAAATCTACCTGTACAGTTTGCTAGTTTTACCGTATTTTTATACGATACATACGCTTTCAGTTTAAAAGCAGGAACGTGGGTTTCATAAAAGTTTGATAGAGTTTTATAACCATTTCATGCTTAGTAATCGAATGTAAAAGAGAATAGTTACATACGTAAAGACTACATTCTATTGAAAATACTTGTATAGACCAGAGTGGCTCGTGAAGAGCCAGAGAGTACGACGCTGAGTTATGAGAGGGGTGATTTCCTTCTCTTTTCAACAATAGCTTAACTATCTCGTGTTTACTTCCTTTTATAAAAATCAAAACCCCTTTCCATCCCTTTTGGGATGCTCGATTATCGATATATACTCAACCTCGACGATATACTCGTTGGTTCTTTGGCCATGCAAGATTGAAGTAGATGTGTAGTCGAGAATAGTCTTGTGTATTAGATGATGTCGCGTTCCTCGCCTTCTAGAGATAGAGCTCATCTCAGAGAGAGAGAGGGCACAGGTACAGATTACCCAGGGGGAATGTCGGTTTCATATTTAATTCACAAGACAGAGAAATGTAAACTTCGGATATGCATTTTTAAGAGAATATCTTGATCAACGCTTACTTGCGCAGATTCAAAAGCGATTTTCATTTTTAATTCAGTATTTTCTATTCGTGTTTACACGCCGCTTTTACTCTCAGCTTTATTATTTTATACGGTACGCTTATACCCGGCGGTTGTTTCGCTCCGAGCTCCGAGCTCACCTCTTCTTGACACTGTTTTGCAGTGTCGTTAGACGAGTAGCTCACCCCTCTTCTTGACATCGCTGCAGTCGTTAGACAGAGTACTTCTAGCGTGTCGTCGATCACGCAGTAGAGGAGATGTACCGTAGTTGGCTCACGACTCGGTCTAGTTATGTTATTTGATTCGGTTGTTGTGAGACATTAAGATTAAGGCAATGTTCATATGGCTTTGTATTAATTCAGATTGAGTTGGTGTTTTAATTTATTTAGTTTGTCAATTTCCTTCCGCTTGTTGTTATTTTTCCCAGTTAATTAGCAGATTACAGCCTTAGGTTTAGGGTTCATTCCCTAAACCTGGCTGGTGTGACACCTGGGTCCTGAAAAGGATAAGGGTGTTACAACCATGAAATCCATAGATGAGCTCGATTAAACAGGCGATGCTACAGATTCTTTATAGACATGTCCAGATCCCAGCAAGATGAAGAAGGAGTTGATTTGGGATGGATCAAACTCTTGAGGCAGGTAGTGCTCCATGTAAGACGTGTGCTGAATAACAGTGGAGTAGAGAATCTTGGTTGGTAGAGAGGTGGCGGATGGATGATCGTTTGAGAGGAGACTCAGTGGTCCTTTGTTTAGTGGGAGGGTTGTTAGGAGTATGAACAATAGTCCTACATTGGTTAGGAGAGAGAAATTAAAGGGGTCTATAAGTAAGAGACACATCTCTATTAGTGTGAGGCCTTTTCAGTTAAATCCAAAAACAAAACCACTTGGTCTTGGGCTCAAGTGGATAATATCACAATAATGTGGCACTGTGGGGTATCCTCAATCCTAACAATTTGTATTATAGCCAGGCTCTCCAGTCCTAGTAATGTGAGTGTGATCCTCGGTGCTGAACATGTGGAAGAAAACCCCAAGTATAGAGTGAGATAGTTTTGTCGAGGGCTCTAGTAATTCATGTAAGGCGTGTTCTCCAATGAAGTGATGTTTAGCAAGTCAATGCAGCAAGGTGAGCAAAATTCAGGGTGTGTTGCTTGAGGAAAGGCTCTAATTATGTGGTCTTATGTTTGAGGGAGGATGGTTGGGTGTCAAACATAGTCCTACATCGCTAGTGGAGGAGAAGTGTGAGGGGCTTATAATAGATGGGCCCATCTTCATTAGTGTGAGGCCTTTGGGTTATATCCAAAAACAAAACCAGTTGGGCTTAGGCCTAAGTG
Organism: Dioscorea zingiberensis; assembly: GCA_026586065.1. Taxonomy (NCBI): domain Eukaryota; kingdom Viridiplantae; phylum Streptophyta; class Magnoliopsida; order Dioscoreales; family Dioscoreaceae; genus Dioscorea; species Dioscorea zingiberensis. The sequence goes on along the minus strand of CM048821.1, from coordinate 31,339,058 downwards.
GACAATATCATACTAATGTGGAGATGTGGGGTACCCCTGGTCCTAACAATATATATGTATTATGAAAAGAAAGAGGCACTCTAATCCTTTGCAAGTTCCAAAAAAGATAATGCTATTGATGAAGAGGATGTTGAACAACTACATGGTCAAATGGAGCAAGGTTATGATAATATCTTATGTTGTTTCATGGTTCATAGGTGAGGCTACTCAAGGGGATGATTTTGATGATGAGGATGAAGATGGTGATATAGAGAAAGATGATGATAAAGAAAACAAAATTCAGTTGCTAAAAAAAAAAAAAAATACTAAAACTGCTGAAGCTGCTGAAGCTGTTAAAAATGACGAAAAATATTGAAGCCGTAATTTCATGAAGAAGAAGATAAAAATATATGTATATATAATCCAGTTGATAGGTGGAAACACATGGTTGTAAATTTTGCTAAAAAAGTATTTCAAATATGTGCCAAACATTTAGTTGTATGAAGTGCCTCTTTGGTGTTTGATAAAATGTCACAAAGACATTCTTAGTTTAGAATGAAATTGTTAGCATATTGGGTCTAAAGGCAATCTTATTTAGCAAGTTTTATAGAACCAATTGTTGTATTAATGATTGAAGTAGAGAATAATTTGGATCTAATGAATTTGAAATTTTCTGTTGATGATAAAAAAACATTCATAATACTAAACATTCAAGGTATATGGAACCATTTTTTTCAATTCCCTCGCCAATCAATCCAGTGCAGACTATACCTCAATTAGAAGAGAATTTAACTGATTAGATTCCACCCATCTTCGGTTGACAACCAATGATATGGAAAATCCTAGCTTACATGGGCTGGAAATAGGTGGTGAGATGAACTTGATTGAGAGAATCCTGGCATTACTAAGTGCTTATAAGAAACATGGGAATGTTCCAATAATAGGAGAATTGAGATTCTTGTTTTGTTGGGAAAATTTTGAATGAGATGAAGAAAAGAGGGTATATTCTATTCACCAGTTCAGTAATGCATGACTTGGATAAACATGAAGAGTAGTAGCTGATGCTTTACAATGAGAGGTTGGCAATGGCCTTCGGACCTCTCCAGGCAGCACCCGAAGAAACCATTCGGGTCGTTAAAAAATTCGGAGTTTACATGGATTGCCACGCAGTGTTGAAAATGAGGAAAAAAACATCGTTTGGAGGAAGATCGTTGTAATAGATGCAACAAAGTTTCACCATGTGAGTTATGACAGTTGCTTTTTGAGGTGATTTCTGGTAATTAGTCATAGAAATGAAAAATGCATGTATACTCCTACAAAATTTGTAAATTCTTGTTTGCATATATCATGATAAATAAATAAATAAATAAGTAAATACCAATCTCGAGGGGGAAATAAAACACGCATCTTGAGGCAATAATGAAGGACTCATCTCGAGGAGATAATGGGCACACATCTCAAGATAGTAATAATAGGCACGTATCTCAAGGCAACCAATAAAATACAAATCTCAAAATAACAAAAATCTCGATGTGGTGATGGAGTACGTGTCTCAATGCGACCAATAAAATACAAATCTCAAAACAAGATGCATCTTGAAGTGGTGATGAAGCATGTATCTCAAGGCAAAAAATAAAATACAAATCCCTAAATGACATAGTTCTTTAGGCGAGATGATAGAGCGTTCATCCCAAGACGCCCGATAAAATACAAATCCCAAAGTAGTACAAATCTTGAGGTGGCGACGGAGCATGCATCTTGCTACAGCCTGTGAAACACAAATCCCAAAGTGGCAAAACATACATCCCAAGGCAGCATCACACACACACACACACACACACACACACACACACACAGATATATATATATATATATATATATATATATATATATATATATATATGTATAAATAAATTATTATGATTTGCATTATATGAATTAGCAAATTATTCTTATTCATCGCCTCTACTTGTACTCAAGCCTTTAATCGGAGGTTCCCGAAATCACATTCGGGGTAATTAATAATCGAGGCTTACCTCTATTAGGAATGGAATAACCTACAAAATCAAAACAAATATGACATTTGTGATTCTATATATTGTTTGGTGTCTCTTTACTTCACGATGTCAGGCGGTTATTTTCGATCAAATAGCTGCTAGTATCTTCTAAAGTGGTATCTTTTCTCAGAGATAGGTTCTAAAAGGTCGTTCCTTATCTGAGATAGAACTTGTAGTGATAGTGAACAAGGCGGCGGGGCCTTGTGCTGGGGGAAAGCTCCAACACTCAAGTCAGAGAGGGAAGGAGCATGAGGAAGGAGAAGATAGAGGAGAGTTTAGAGTAGATAGAACCAGGTAGAAGCGAGTCGATTGACCCTTTGGCATAGCGTTCCTTTGTTCCTTCTTTCCTACTATAGCCCTTGGGGAGGTTGGCACTGATTTTGACCATTATCGTGACATGGTGGTGGTGACCTCGACCGTTACAACAATTCTCACTACTAACAATGCACGGTAACCTTGGCGGCCACCACGACATGCAAGGGATTCATGACCTCGTGATTGACTATGATTTACTTGGATGTTCTAGATAGTACCACGTGTGGGTTGGAGATTTTACCTTGCATTACTTGCCCACAACTTTTAAGGTCGAATAGCCTTAAGCTCAGGTTAACCAAGGAAGTCTTTTTGGGGCATGATCGAGGACGCAAGGTTATTGCTTTGCATCCTCTTCGATAGACGAGCCACGACTTTTGCGGAACACATCATCCCAAGTTTCGATATATTGCCTCCGAAAAGTTACGGGCAAGTGTAGTTGGGGTGATCATGGGAGTGACTCTTAAGGCTCACGTGTCACCCATCCATAGTGGCATCTTCTTGGGATGGCAGAGACTGTCCAAAGGTTCTCATTCGCAAGTACAAATAGAAACGTTGAGGGCATAGACTTCACCCTGTGACCTTTTGCTTTTCTGCCATTGGTTTGAGAGAGTTCTCAATTCTTTCTTTGTAACTTTTCTTCTTCTTCCCTCGCTAAGGTAATGGAAGTCACTTCTTTAGCTTCTAGGCGGGAGAGTGATGTCAAAGAGAATATCAATTATTCTGCAGGCTAGTTACAACCAATGGATTACCAATGAAAAATGCTAAAAGATCACCCATACAAAGAGCATGTCTCTGAGATTCAAAATAACATGATAAAAATCAAAAGCCCCTAAAACAGTTCGCAACCTGGACTGTATAGCGAGAAACCTACTATTTCATATTTTTCCAAAAATAGAAAAATCCTGAAAATCATGCCAAATTGAATTCTAAATAAGCAATCAACCAAAAATTTGAACCAAATAAGGTGCAAATCACTTCCTAATTTGACGTACGATTTATTTCCAAAAATAACATAACTTATCTAATACCATGATCCAGAATAGAGGATAGCGAAATTTGAGGTTGAAAAGGACACCCACCGAGCATAGATGGGTAACCACGGTGTACTACTAAAAGAGCTTTTTGGATTGGGCTCATATGCGCGATTCTGACACGTAGCCAAAGTTATGTTCAAAAGACTGAAGCACACCCAAAACCACCCCCAATCATTATAATATCACTTCCTGCCTTTGTGATGATTTGCCTACTCATGGTATCTCAATGCCATTATCGTGTAATCTGATAACTCAGCATCATCTGTTTCGGACCCCCTGCATCAGCCGCCCAGGGTTGGAAAGAACTCATCTTTGAGTTTATTGTAGCTTCATCAAAATCAACAAAACAAGGACTTAGGTGTTTCACAATAAATACATCAGAAGTCTTCAAGTGACTGGGAAGGCTCAATATGTAAGCATTATCATTAATCTTCTGTAGTACCTCATAGGGTACAATATTTCGCTCCTTAAGCTTATTATACTCACCAATAGAAAAACGATCATTAGTTAATACAACCCAAACAAAATCACCAACATCAAAAAGTACTTGATGGTGACTATCAACCATGGTATTGTACTTGTCATTGTTCTAATTAATGACCAGTCTCACTAGTTCATAGAGACCCTGAAGTGAATCTGCCATATCATCTTATTTAGGACTAAAATGTTCGGTACATAGAATAGGTGCTTAGTCTAACACGCCAAATGGGTTCCATCCATAGACAACCTCGAATAGGCTCAAACTTGTGGTTCTGTTCTTGGATCTGTTATTGGAAAATTTCATTTTAAGTAATGGCAAATCCGACAACTTTGGCTTAGTTTCGGCCAGACACCTCAAAAGGTTGCCCAAAATTCTCTTGACCACCTCAGTCTGACCATCTATCTAGGGGTTGTATGCATTGCTAATTAAAACTCAACTGTGTCCCCATTTTCCCCCACAAGCTCTTCCAAAAATGAGTGGTGAACTTGGTATCAGGATATTAAGTAATGGATTGAGGAACAACACACAAACGCATAATCTCCTCTAAAAACCTGGACATAGAAAGCAGGTTAGTATTATTGGCTATCAAGGTAGGAGGGGTTCTTCCCATCGGTGTGCCAACACAATCGTTTCCCTTAAATGCTAAGAGAATATGTATTCTTCTGTCCCTTATGAACAATACAATAATCATACTGCCAAGGTCGACCCAACAATACATGACATATATCCATAGGCACAACAATGTAACAGGAATTATCGAAATATTTTCTGCCAATTGAAAAAGATACGTGGTATCGCCTATCTACTTTTACCTCACTGTCTTTGTTTAGCCACCACAACGTTCATGGCTTGGATGACGCTCTATCTTCAACTACAACTTTTGGATGACCTCTTCGGACACTACATTCTCACAACTACCACTATCAATGATCATTTTGCAAACTTTATCTGCAACTGTGCAGGTTGTGTGTAAAATATTGTTTCTCATCCAATTTTCCCTTGAACCGTCCTTGGGAGTCATTAGACTCTTGCGAAAGACTAGTCTCATAGCCATCTCCATACAACACATCACTAGTCTCATCATCATCATATACGAGCTCGCCAATCTCCTCAATCTCATCTACTACATCCTCCTCAATCAACAAATTTTTGCCCTTTTGACTAGCAGGCTTCCTGTAATCAGTCTCTCTATTCCCCTGTTCACCACATCAAAAACATCTAATAGTAGGGTTAGAATTAGCCTGGTGGTTGTTGGACCAGACAGGAATTCTGAGGAGGAACTGGCTGGTTGTTTTGATCACTCCTAATCACTAGCCTCCTGTCCTATTATTTTCAACAACAAGTGTACGTTGGTATGCCTTCGAAAAAATCCACAACTAGTGAAGGTTAAGGACATCTTATAGGGGTTGTCGTCTACCTCCCAAATATCACTCTACCATCTGCTCCTCTCTCTTAGACAAGTTGTACTAGGCAACCAACTGGTAAAACTTCTTTGTATAACCATCGTGCCCTATCTCTACTTTTGAAGCCTCTGAAATAAGGTTTAATTTATTGAAACTGAAGGAAAGGAAGTGACCCTTCATCTTCTTCTTTATCTTCTCCCAATTAATAATCTTGGCCTTGCCCTACCCTAGATGCCCTTAGCCAGGACAGATATTGTTGATATTGTGACCTCATTGGATGACCTACTTTCTATTTATTAATTTGCGACAGCAGGGGTACTTACTGGGCTTTCCATTCGAAAGCTCATGTGTTTCACCTTCCTCTCTTTAGGTTTGGGACGAGTGGAGCCCTAAGGAGAGGGACACAGAGGTCTGAGGTTTAGGAGACTCCTTTATCTTTTACTTTATGGGCATTGTTATTTGTAGGACCCGTATAGGGATCAGACTATTGTAGGGCCTATGGATCCTGATGACTCTATGTTCTGATGAACTCGAGTTTATTTTATGTTATGGATTTGTTATCTGCTTATTACCTTTTTAGGCCTTGTGTTTGAGTGGAGTTTTCCTCTGCTTAAATTCGGGTCCCGGATCCGGTTTTAAAGTGGTATCAGAGCGGTTCTCTAGATAGAGCAGATAGCATACCCTAGATGCCCTTAGCTAGTTGCATAGAGTAGTATTAATAGATTGACACTGCTTTACTTATTCGTCGATGATGAGGTGGAGTCCGAGAACACTGGTCCTCGCCGAGATGAGGAGGACGGTCGAAGCCACCAACCGAAAGGTTGATAGGCTTCAGACCACAGTCACCATGCTGGTTCGTGGACTTAAAGACCATATTGCTATGCAGTGGCCAGTGGGTGTAGGACCGAGGGTTCCACTTATGCAGGAAATAGTGAGCCCTAGTATTCCTCCACAGCTCAAGATTACCGCCGGGTTCGGACCATCTCCTACCGCTCTTAGGATCTCCCCGTGCCGCATTTATGTGGAGTGTATGGATACCGCGCATGACGGAGTGTAGGCGCCCGCCTTCGTGCCGTGAATGTCGGCGCCGGGAGCACTTAGCCTTCATCCTGGCCATCCGGGGACCTATGAGGGGACCACAGTGGGTCCTGAGGACATCAACCCTCAGGTCGACTACACTCAACCTTTGCCTCCCCACGCAGCATCACCGGACTGAAGCTCTTTAGTTTTAGTTGCTAGAAAAATCGTAGTCTTACAAACATTTGTGTTGTACGAACTACTCATACCATGTCCTTTAGTGTCTTTTGTTTTTATGTTGTCTCTAGTCGTTGTTCTTGAAATGAATAAAAAGTATGTTTTATCATCACTTGTCTTGCTGGAAATAAAAGTAACCTTGAAATCCTTATACAGTTGAACTATGGATCACTTGCGTGGAGGTCGAGGTGGTAGGGGTAGAGGAAGGGGTAGGCGAGGGCGACCTCGTCGTACTGAGATGCCACAGCCTCCTGTGGAAGAAGTACCTCAACCGCAGGGAGGGGAGGTACCCCCACCTGTGGACGAGATGGAAGTTGAGCAGGAGGTGCCTGCTCAATCTAATGCTCAGCCGTGCAGGGCCAAACCTAAAGGGGAGGTACCCTCCATGTGCATGATGGAGCTTATGAGAGAAATGTTGGGACTAATTCAGGAGACCCGACAACAACGTGTACCACCTCCATCAACTACCCCCACGTCAAGTAGAGGATTACTGGGGGAATTTAAGAAACCCTCTCCCCGACCGTTTGAGGGAGCTGCAGATCCCCATGCTGCAGAGCAGTGGATAAGAGAGATGGAGAAGACCTTTGAGGTTTTCCAGACCACTGAGGCGGAGAAGATCAGGACCGCTGTGTACATGCTCCAAGGACCCGCAGAAGACTGGTACTTTGGGGAGATAAGATTGAGGAAGGGAGAGGCCTTCCAGACTTGGGAAGAATTCAGGACTGCGTTCTTCGCCAAGTATTTTTCAAGAGGACATTTAGTACAGCTTGGACAGCAATTCTCCCAGCTTGTTCAGGGAGGCTCCACTGTGGAGCAGTACGAGACAGAATTCGACCGGTTGGCTCGCTTCTTTCCTGACATGGTTCCGACAGAAGAGAGCCGAGTGATGAAATTTGAGGCTGGACTGCGACCATCATTGAAAAAGATTGTGACCAGCCACATGTGCAAGACCTACACCGAAGTTGTGGCTAGAGCCAAGTACACTGAGGCTTCTTGCCAAGGGAACGCCCAGGGGTCGTCCCAGAAAGAGAAAAAGGATAAAGGGACAAATAGCCAGAGGGCCATCGTGAGGAAGAGCTCGAAAGCTTAAGGCCCGTACAAGAAGTATCGGCCTTATGGGAAGCCAACCAGGTCCATAGCCTCATCTGGAGGCAAAGGGTCTTCAGCTAGTGTAACCCAAACTTTGAAGTGCTATGAATGCAAGGGGCCGCATAAGAGGTCCCAGTGCCCAAGGATAACTGGAGGGTGTTATTTCTGTTTGGCTTTGGATCACCAAAAAGCCCAATGCCCGCAGCGCCAACAGGGGCAGAGTGTAGTGGGAGGAACTCAAGGATCACAACAGGCTTCTCGACAATCTGTTGGACCACCATCCAGACCACAAGGTGGAGACAAGAAGGGGAAGGCGACTTTAGGACAACCTTCTACCCCGAACCAACCCCAGCAACAGCAGAGGCCAATGACCCATGGACGGGTCTACCATTTGGACGATAGGAAACTGAGGCGAAGCACGGCATGTAAGTGGCGAGTACCCTTCGCTAGTTCATTTTATGCCTGCACTTTATTTGATCCTAGAGCCACACACTCTTTCGTATCTGTACGATTTGCACGGAAGCATACATTGCCTACTATAGATCTACCCCAGGACTTGTGTGTAGACACCCCAGTAGGAGCTGCCAAGTTGATAAGGAGGATGGTACCGGCATGCCCAGTAATGATTGAGGGGCGGAGATTACTTGCAAATTTGCATGTAATGGACCTGAAGGATTACGATGTGATCCTCGGGATGGACTGGCTCTCTTCAGTTTACGCGGTGGTAGACTGTCGTGGTAAGAGAGTTGTGTTTAAGATGCCGGGAGAAGAAGAATTTACTTTTAAAGGCAGCCAAACTTGTTCCCTAGTACAGGAGATTTCAGCACTCCAGGTTCGGAAGCTTCTTAGGGGTGGATGTATAGGTTATTTGGCTTCTATTTCTGAGGTAAAGAAGGATATAAGGGGTCTCGGGCGCACTCGGTGGTAAGGGGTACCGGCGTGTTTCCTCGAAGAGTTACATGGATTACCTCTGAAAGAGAACTAGAGTTCTCTATTGATTTATTTCGAATGTACCCCCGTGTCTAAGCCTCCTTTATCGAATGGCGTCAGCAGAGCTTAAGGAATTGAAGACCCAACTAGAGGAATTGTCGGATAAAGGTTTTATCGCATCTAGTATGTCACCTTGGGAGCACCTCACTTCTGCCAAGAAGAAAGACGGGTCGCTAAGGTTGTGCATTGACTATCAGGAGTTGAACAAGGTGACTGTAAAGAATAAATATCCTTTACCAAGAATTGATGACCTACTGGATCAGTTGCAGGGAGCTCAAGTTTTCTCCAAGATTGACTTGAGATCTGGGTATCATCAAATACGGATTAAAGAGACCGATATCCCGAAGAGTGCTCTCCGTACTAGATACGGGCACTATGAGTTTCTGGTAATGCCGTTTGGGCTTACCAATGCCCCGACAGTCTTTATGGACATGATGAACCGGGTATTCCGTCAATATTTGGACCAGTTTGTGGTGGTGTTCATCGATGACATACTTGTTTACTCAAGAAGCCACCAGGCACACGAGGAGCATTTAAAATTAGTGTTAGAGACCTTGAGGGAACATCAGCTCTATGCGAAATTCTCCAAGTGCGAGTTTTGGTTGGACAAGGTTGCTTTCTTGGGCCACGTGGTAAGTGGAGCTGGAGTTTCAGTAGATCCCAAGAAAATCAAGCCGCGGTGGAATGGAAAGACAAAGCAAAGACGGGAGATAATGAAGTTTCTTGGGATTAGTCGGCTATTACCTAAAGATTCTGTGGGTTTCTCGCTATAGCAGCACCATTAACTAAGTTTCACCGTGAAAGGTATCAAATTTATTTTGGACCTAATCATGTGAAAAGAGTTTCCGTGAGTTCAAACAGAGGTTGATTTCCTCGCACTGTTGGCGCTACCCAAAGTAATCGAGGGTATACGGTGCCTATAGTTTACGCGCAAGACCGCCTGGATGTGTGTTGATGCAGGACGGGCGCGTGATTGCTTACACATCTCGACAGTTAAAGCCCTTTGAAGAGAATTACCCCACACATGATCTTGAGTTGGAAGCGATCGTGTTTGCCCTAAAGATCTGGTGATACTTCCTCTACGGTGTACCTTGCGAGATTTACACTGATCATAAGAGCCTCAAGTACATATTCACACAAAAGGAATTGAATATGAGACAGCGGCATTGGTTGGAGCTAATTAAGAACTACGATTCAGTGTCCATTACCACCCGGGCAAGGCGAACGTGGTGGCCGATGCACTAAGCAGAAAGTCTGGATATGGAGTTGCCGCTATGTTAACGACTCAGAAGCCGCTATTGGAGGATATGAGAAGGCTCGATCTAGAGGTTGTTTTGCCTACAATGGATGTCTCATTGGCCAGTTTGCATATCCGACCCTCGTTATTGGAAAGGATTCGGATTGCTCAGGGACAAGATCTTGATCTAGAGGAGATCAAGGAACACATAGGCCAGGAAGAACCAACACGGTTCAGAGTCCATGAAGATGGTACTCTTAGACTTGATGAAAGGATATGTGTGCCAAATGTCCCTGAAATAAGAAGGGAAATTCTGGAGGAAGCTCACTATTCGAGCTACGCTATTCACCCTGGAGGTACCAAGATGTATAGAGGGTTGAAAGACCATTTCTGGTGGAAGGGAATGAAACGAGATGTTGCGGAGTTCGTGGCCAAGTGCATCACCTGTCAGTTGGTAAAGGCAGAACACCAGAAGCCGGCAGGGATGTTACAACCCTTACCCATTCCGGAGTGGAAGTGGGAACACATTAACATGGATTTTGTGACAGAGTTGCCACGTACTCAAAGAGGCCATGAATCGATCTGGGTTATTGTGGACCGACTGACTAAGTCGGCCCATTTTATACCATTGAGGACAGGAGCATCTTTGGAAAAGTTGGCCCAGCTGTATATAGATCAAATCATCAGACTACATGGAGTACCGGTGTCAATCACCTCTGATCGAGACACTGGGTTCGTCTCCAGATTTTGGGAAAGCCTGCACACAGCTCTGGGCATAGGTTTGGCATTCAGCACAGTTTTCCACCCACAGACTGATGGACAATCAGAAAGGACCATCCAGGTGCTAGAGGACATGTTGAGGGCATGTGGGATAGATTTTACAGGATCTTGGGATGACCGCCTAAGTTTGATAGAGTTTGCCTATAACAACAGTTATCAGGCAAGCATCAAGATGGCTCCGTATGAGGCACTCTATGGGAGGAAGTGCCGAACTCCCATTTGTTTGGGAGATGTGGGAGAAAGGAAGCCGGTAGCTGAGGCAACACTCAAGCAACCCGATTTTATAAAACAAACGGAGGAACATGTCAAGATGATCAGGGAGCGACTCTAGGCTGCCCAGAGTAGACAAAAGAGCTATGCAAGAGATCGTCGGAGTTTCAAGTGGGGATCCGTATTCTTAAAAGTATCTCCTATGAAGGGGGTAGTAAGGTTTGGACGACGTGGAAAACTTGCTCCACGATATATCGGACCTTTTGAGATCTTGGAGCGCATAGGAGTTGTGGCATATAGATTGGCCTTACCTCAGGATCTCGCTCAGGTTCACGATGTCTTCCACATTTCAATGTTGAAGAAGTGCGTTCGTGATCCCACCAGAGTAATTCCTCAGGTTCCGGTGGAGGTTCAAGGGGATATGTCCTATGAAGAGCGCCCAGTGGCTATCTTGGGCCGGGAAGACAAACAGTTAAGGAATAGAACCATTCCTTTTGTTAAGGTGAAGTGGAAAAACCACACCGAGCGAGAAGCAACTTGGGAACGCGAGGAGGATATGAAAGAGCGTTACCCAGATTTGTTTACTTAAGCAGTGGTGTAATTTCGAGGACGAAATTATTGTAAGGGGGGAGGATTGTAAAACCCAAGAAATTTAGAGAAAACTAAGGTGATGATTTTCTTTAAAGTTATTCATTAATTAAATGATTTTCTTGGAGTTTAATTGGGGAATTATTTGTGGGGAGAATAAGCAAAGAGGGATTTAAAACCCTAATTAGGGTTTATGTTTGACCAGAAGGACTTTATGGAAATTTCGGAAAGTCAGGAGGACTAAACAGTAATTTTCCCCTCTCACAGCAACAGATCTAAATGTAACCTAAAAAGAGATGGGGATCTCTGGTAAATTTCGCACGAAAATACTCTTAAAAGAGAGCTTGGACGGTTGTGATTAAAACATCCTAAACTGTGTTTCATCTCGGAGCATTATTAAGGCTCACATGGAGCCACGTGTCAGCACTGGAAGAGATCCATCTGATCGTGGATCAGATGCGAGGCAAGAGAAAAAGTTAAGGTGAGAATGGTCCCATGGTGAGGGCAACTGTGAACCGTCCATCTGGTGATTATTTAAATCGCGAGACGAGGGACTAAGATCTGACCGTAGATCTCTAAAATATCTCGACGGTTAATCTAAGGGAGTGCTGGATACGAGGAAAACGGATTAAATCGTAGCCGTTGATTTTAATCAAACCATCCTGGCCCTTCATCGGAGAACCGATCACGAGGCGGCCGTTTCTTCTTCAAACGCCGGTAACGCGCGAGAGCCTCGCGGTCTCTCCGTGCGTTTCGGGCAGGGAGGCCGGTCGACGGACGGCGCGGCCCGGGGGCGTTGGCGACGCTTCGCCTGGACACCTGGAGCCTATAAAAGGCGATGACTGCCCACTGTTGTTCTCACACAAACTCGCCAAGCATCTCCACTCTCCGGTGAGGTGACAGAGGAGAAGAGAGAGGCCCTGTGAGCTCGTTGTGGCTCGCGGTCTCGGGAGCTCGATAACAGACGGGAAGGAAGAGCACGCAGTGACGTCACGAAGAGGGAGAGAAGAAACTCACCGGAGGTCATGGCCGAGCTCGTCGGAGGAAGACAGTCATGTTTTTCCAGCGACTCCGACACCCCCGTCGTCAACAAACACGCGGTAAGTGATGATAAAACTTTGTAGAATGCCTAGGAATGAATCCTGCATGCATACGGTTGATGGTGTGAGCTCGCCGGCCGAGAGTATCGTGGGTTCTTCCGTGAGAGGGTGAAGGCCAGCGGCGCAACGGAGAAGTCGGCCGAGGTCGTGAGGCCGACGGCGACGAGGTCCGAGTGCGGGCAGGCGTCCAGGGTGGCCGGAAAAGGAAACGGTGGCACCGGTGTCTCTCGGTCGCGATAGAGAGAGAGAAGAGAGGTTGAAGAAGAAGTAGGTTTTTTTTTTTAAAAAAAAAAAACAATAATAGTAGTATAACAAATGTATATATATATATCGTTAAAGGATAAAAAGTTAAATGGTTATTAACTTAGTGTGACAAACTAATATTATTATTAAAACCATTAGTCTAAAAGCTCGAAAAAAATTAGTTAATTATTGTGACAAACAATAATTAGCTAGTCGAGATAGTTATTTAAAAAAAACTATTGATATGTCACAAATATTTTTCAGTGGAACTTAGGGAGTGTGACAATTAATCCAATAATTGTTGAAAAACCCTAAGAGACTTTAGATGTGTGTGACAAATAATCGATTAATTGTTTGAACAACTATAAGGGACCTAGAAGTGTGACAATAGATAAAATTAATCGATTAATATAGTTACATTAACTATATGTGACAACATCAAGTTGAATAAATCAGGAATGATTTATAGTTCCTTGGAAACTTAGAAAATGTGACAAACAAGATCAAATTAATAGATTTGAATGGTTTGTCTCTAGCCATGTTAGTGTGACACATTAGCGGAATGGTTCACTTTAAATATTTTGTGTAATGAATAATTGAATAATTATTTGCATAGTTTAAATAGCTAAAAGGGACTTTAGCTATGTGACAAAAATATTATGATGGATAATATTTCGGTAGTGTGACAAATAAATAGAATAAATATATGGAATAATTTTTATCACATAATCGTCCGACAAATATTTTTGTTGAATAACCATGGTAATTTAAAATGGTGGAAAATTTATTTGTCAACAATAGTTAGTGGTTAAATATATAATTAACTAACTAATTATTTGAGAAGACAAATTAAAAGGTGGGTCTTAATTATTGTGGAATAATACTTGTTCTACTCTAAATGAGTGGGTCAAGAAATAGACGATAATTTAAAAGGAAAATTAATTTAATCGGATATAAAATTAATTATTTAACAAGGGGTTAAATAATTATTCCAATAGAGACAAGGGGACAAGAAAACCAAGTCGTGTAATGGGCATAGTTGTGGGCCCAATTCGACTAAGTTGACTAAAGGTAACCAAGTAGGGTTGGACCCGCCAACTGAATGGAGGGTTTGACAAGGTCAACTAAAGGACATGAAAACAGGAGATAAGGACTGGTAACCCGAGAGATGGTCCATAGGACCCGTTAGTGGGCCTAACCCCAACCAGAACGTTAGGCATGCATGTACATCTTGAGACATAGAAAATTATTGGAATATTGATTCTAATAGGACCTCTGTATGCCAGATACTCTCAGGGAGTTGTTGGCACACTAGAGAAGACTAGAAGGACATCTAGTTCCAACGAACCGGAGGTAAGTACACTTGCCTAGTTCCCACCTGGTTTCGGGTTTTTCTTGGACTTGTTTATGCATTGATGTCTTATGCTTCTTTGACAACATACATGCGTCATTATTCATTTTGGAATCCTATTGAGCATGTATGGTTGTTTATGGGATGTTGGTATCCCTGTTTGCTACGGTCTACTGCCCGGACTCAGTGGAGCTAGGGAAGCTCCGATTAGGGAATGTTCAGGGACAGGACCCCCTGGCGTTCCTATCTGCCTTGCCAGAGAGGCAAATCTCTGGGGGTCTTACCTGTCAGTGGGCATGGTACACTGACCGTGTTAACACGTAGGAGAGGTAGTTCTACCGACCTGTGACCGGAGGGTCGAACGACCAAAAAGGTCGTTCTTACAGCAAATAGCTGGACATACTGGCCGGGAGTGAACCTTGAGTTCTCTTGAAACTCATTACAGAGCTCGAGGGTTTCTGTATCAGGGGTCGTACCTTTGATTTGTTTCTGGTAGACTCCTAGGATTATATTGTTGATATTGTGACCTCATTGGATGACATACTTTCTATTTATGTCTTTGCGACCGCAGGGGTACTTACTGGGCTTTCCATTCGAAAGCTCATGTGTTTCACCTTCCTCTTTTACAGATTCCGAGGTTTAGGAGAGAGTGGAGCCTGAGGAGAGGACACAGGGAGATCAGAGGTTTAGGAGACTCCTTTATCTTTTACTTTATGAGCATTGTTATTTGTAGGACCCGTATAGGGACCAGACTATTGTAGGGCCTACGGATCCTGATGACTCTATGTTCTGATGAACTCGAGTTTATTTTATGTTATGGATTTGTTATCTGCTTATTACCTTTTTAGGCCTTGTGTTTGAGTGGAGTTTTCCTCTGCTTAAATACGGCCGGTCTGTTGACGCGCTCGAGGTCCCGGGATCCGGGTCGGGGCGTGACACCCTAGGAGTCTACCACAAAAACAAGCAATGACCCTTAACTACAGAAGCCCTCAAGCTCTGCTAAGAGTTCCAATAGAAGCTCAGCAAACACCTCCCACAGCCAGCATCATCAGCAAACTTGCTGCAAACTTGACCCTCTGGTCGTACGTCCCTTAGGACGTATGTCGGTAGCGCCACCTCTCGTATGTGTCGACACGGCCAATGAATCACCCCACTGATGGGCAGGACAACCAGAGTATCGTCCCTCTGGCATGGCAAACCGAAACGCCAGGATGTCTCATCCCTGATCGTTTCCCATACGGAGCCCCCATGCTCCACTCAATCTAGGCGGAAGACCAAACAACAAACAGGGATACCAGCATCCCGAAATATCCAAGCATGCTCAAAAGAATTCCAAATAAAATAAAGAAGCATGTATGGACTCAAAGGCAATAATATCAAGAATATGATATATCAAAACTCAAAGAATACTCCAAAGAGTGGGTACAAGGCAATGTACTTACCTCAACAGTGTCATCCGGGATTAAACAGCAAAGATCCTGCCTGTCACGATTCTATTGCAAAACCTTATAATAAATTCTATGGGAAATTACAAAAAAGTACCCTGTGATTTGTGACTTTTTCAATCCGGTCCTTGTGGTTCAAAATTGAACCACAACGACCCTGTGGTTTGCCCGTTTATCACTTTAGTACCCTGTAATACTGTGCATTCAAGGTCGTGTCCCGTTTGGCCCCTCTAGAGCATATTTGAAAGATTTCCAACTATATGGATGGGAAGATCATCGAAAAATAAGCTAGCCTGTCAATTTTCATACAATTTGGTAATCGTTTGGGCCTCCCACTTAATAGTTGAAATTCTGGACTGTTCAGATTCCTATAAAATAAGAACCATTAAGATGAAGATCCTACAAGTTCCCAAATTGTATGAAAATTGGTAGGCTAGCTTATTTTTCGATGAGCTTCCCATCCATATGGTTGGAAATCCTTCAAACATGCTCTAAGGGGCCAAACGGGATGCGACCTTGAATGCACGGTATTACAGGGTACTAAAGTGATAAACGGGCAAACCACAGGCTCGTTGTGGTTCAATTTTGAACCACAAGGACCGAATTGAAAAAGTCACAAACCACAAGGTACTTTTTTGTAATTTCCCCTAAATTCTATATCAGTGTTGGTAATATTTAAATTTATCTAGTTGAACACGCAAGATGCTCTAAACGGGCCAAAGTCCTAATTGTGGGCCTTTTCTTGTGCTCCTATGTCATTTTACCTTAAATGACTAAATTTATTTATTTCTATAAATAGAAAATGGTGGCCTGGTGGTTAAGGCCTACTAATCTCTTTGGAGAGTTCTCGGGTTCAATTCTCTGCACTTTCATTTTATTCACTTTTAATTTCCTTTTATAGGTTTATCTAACCTGACTTGGTTGGTTCTATCATAAGTAGAAGATGTCCCTGGTGGTTAAGGCCCACCAACCCCATGTGAGATGTCTTAGGTTCGAACCCCCTCTCTTACACCCTTTCTCTTTTTCATGTTGGGCAATTTATCAAAATGGCCCTGTTCTATTTATTTATTTATTTATTTATTTGGCCTTAGGTCTAATATAATTGTCAAAATGGCCCTGCAGCTGCTTAGTCAGCAGCTTCTCTGCTGACTAGGATTAAAAAAAATTATAAAATATTATGTTAGGGACCTATATGAAAAATGATATTATTTTCAGGTGTTAAATGTAAAAACAACAAAATAAAAAAAAACACCACCACCCTACCGATCTATAGGCCGGGCGCCAGTAATCGGGATTGAGCGAGAGAAGCTTGAGAAGGTTGTCATCTGAGAGTGAGAGAGGCTCGCTATTTTAAAGAAGTGAGTCTCAATTTAATTCTTTATCTTCTCTTCAATGTTATGATCTATTTGAGAAATTAAAAAAAAAAAAACCTCACAATCTGCAAGTTGAACGGGATCGAACGAGGCCGGAGATCGAGGAGAGAGTTTGGAGAAGATCGTGATAGCTCCCATCTGAGATGGATCCCATCTGAGAGTGAGAGAGGCTTGCTATTTGAAAGAAGTAAGTCTTGAATCCACTTCTTTCTCTTCTCAATTTTCTGATCTATTGTTAGAGTTTAGTATCTAGGTTTTTCTCTTCTCTAGACGATGTGTTTATGGAAAGACATGTTTGTATCTTAGCATTGCATGTTTTTTTTTAAATGATTCACCACATTGATGTTTTCAATTCATTGATGTCTATTTGGTATTCCTTGCACTGGCATATAAGGAGGTAACATTTGATTTATGAGTTGTTGTTGAGGTATTGAGACCTATGAGTTAGTAGAGGCATTGTATTATTGTGTTTTTCCTATTATGAGCTTCAATTGAGGTATTCTAATTGTGTCATGGTTTATAAAGCTTTTTGATAGTGAGGATGATCACTTAACAAGCAACATGAGTTTTATTGATATGCTATTATGTTTCTATCACCCTTTGAAAGGTTGTTTAGCTCCAGAAATACTAGGTTCAGCTCTCTGTTTGAGATATAAACGGTGTTTGACAGGCCGTTTAGCTCAGAAAGTAAGTTTTCTGGAGCTAAACGACGTTTCAGAGGCCGTTTAGCTCTAGAAATACCAGGTTCAGCTCTCTGTTTGAGATAAACGGTGTTTGACAGACCGTTTTTCTCTAACAACAGAAATAAAGTTTTCTAGAGCTAAACGGCCTTTGAAAGGTCGTTTAGCTCTAGTCATACCAGGTTCAGCTCTCTGTTTGAGATAAACGGTGTTTGATAGACCGTTTAGCTTAGAAAGTAAGTTTTCTAGAGCTAAGCTCTATAAATACCAGGTTTAGCTCTCTGTTTGAGATAAACGGTGTTCGACAGATCGTTTAGCTAAGTAAGTAAGTTTTCTGGATCTAAACGGCCTTTGAATGGCCGTTTAGCTCCAGAAATACCTTGTTCAGCTCTTTGTTTGAGATTAATATAAACTGTTTGATTGACTGTTTAGCTGAGACAGAGAACATATATATATCTAACTAAATCGACCAGAACATATTTAATTTTAATGAGTTAAAATAGGGAAAAAAAGAAAGAATTTTTCGTTTAGCAACACAATCCACGTAAGCATCATCACCCTGATTGCATGATACAATCTCAATTGATACAAAGTATATTTTCACAAGCCATTTGTTCAGCTATTACAAACACAAACAATACAACTATGATAACCAACACACAACTCAAAAAAATTTGTGCCACATCACCCTAATTGCATGAAACAATCTCAACTGATACAAAAGTATATTTTGTAAACACGATACACATCAATAACTAAATGTGAACAAATATACAACTCGTGTAAATGTGAACAAATACACGACTCATCAATAGGACCTGGTAGAGGATGGGAATCTCCATATCGGGAATTAAGAAGGCATAAAACAAAATTAGTGAAACAAATAAAATGAAGTCAATATAAAAAAAATATTACTTAGAAAGTAATACACAAAATATCAACCCAATGAATTAAACATATTACCGAAATTAAATACTAACCATCATCTATCCGTAACTTGTCCCTTACAAGTGGTTCTATAATCTCCATGTGCATGTGTTTACGTTTCACCTTTGGTCGTCCAGCACTATGACGTACAACTGGAGGAACCATGGGTGACCCAGGCATAGGTTGCCAAAATTGTGAACTTGGTATAGGATGAAAACGTGGAGCATAGGTTTGCCTATACCATTCAACAGAGTACCAAAGAGGACAAAACACATAGGGGCTAATATTCACATTTTCAGCATTGCACACCCTCAAAATATGTACACATGGGAATTACTCAGCAATCATAACCCTGCATGTACATGTAGAATTAATGCCATCCACAATTACTTCATAATCTAGTATACGCTCATTAGTACATTCAGTGAGCTGAAATTCATTATGGTTGAAACAACGCACACTTAAGTATCTCGCCTTTCCAATACCTCCTTGTAATCTTATCTCATGTTTGGTAGTGAGGTTCCTCTTCATGTCTGCTCCGAGGTCTCGATTCTTAATATAGTACATTACTGAATGATGGAATGTCGCACATACTAATGATCTAATTGGCAAGCCACGTGCACCTTTTAGAACGTAGTTAAAACTCTTAGATAAATTTTTACTATGGCTCCCACATCATCTTCCTCCACCATATGCCATTGACCACATATTTTTAGGACCAATGGTTGAAGCAAATTCAATAAATAAGGGATATCGTTGGTTCAATCTATTAACCAACTCATCAAATTTTTGAATAGAAATTGTTGTTGATATATTCCAAAAAAGATCTGAATTTGATTTACTCTTAGAAAGTTGACGGAAGTTATTTGTGAGATGTCTTAAATAGTATCGGTGTGCATGACCATATTATAGCTGGAATACATGTCGCACAACTTTCACATTGCCCGTGAACCGATCAAAGATGATGCATATTGGCCGATTTGGATCTAATATTCTTTGGACTCGCTCCAAAAACCAAGTCCAACTTTCTCTATTTTCACTTTCAACCATAGCGTATGTATAAGGGAATAAATGCACCTCCGCATCAACACCTATCGCTATTAACAATATACCTTTGTATTTGTCATACAAAAACGTTCCATCAACAGAGAGTACCAGACGACAGTAATTAAATCTATTAATAGTTGGACCAAAATCCCAGAACATCCTCTTAAATCTTTCCCAAACTGGACCATATTCAGAATCAAAGTCAACAACTGATCCTGGATTACTAGTGACTAATGCTCTAAAATAAGGTCTGCATAAGACTGCTCCCATGAACCAAATATACGTTTAATTGCTTTATTCTTCCCCTTCCATGCCTTATGAAAACCAACCTCAGTATGATATGTTTCTTTTACCATAGCTTGCACTTGTGCTATAGGAAGGCTAAGATTAGCTTTCATTGTGGAAAAGATCAAATCAGAAATTAGCTTTGCAGTACATTGCCGACTATCGGCGCGAATTCCTTTATTAACGCAACTATGGTTTCTTGGGCATGTTTTCACAATCCATAATGAATTCTTTGTTGAAACTAAAGCGTGAAGACGCCATGCACAATCTTCATGAACACATCTAACAGTCAGTCTAGACTTGTTACTTTTGACACGTGAAAACTCAACCGCCTTCTTTATGGACCAACGGTTTAATAGCGTTGTTAGTTGTGCCTTTGTAGTGAACTCACGACCTACCCAATTATCAAAGTTAAGATCACTTTCGTCTGCAGCTATGGCCTGGACATTGCCTTCATCAATCAATGTAGCGTCATACTATTCTTCAATTGGTTCAATACCCGGAACGTGCTCAAATTGTGTGTAATCGTTGGACACGACATTTACCCCTGCTTCTATATATTAATTTGTTGTACGAATGGCTTCTTCTTCTATCACGCCATCTTGCATATTAGTAGGAAGTCCATTTTCATCATCACTACTATTGTCTGAGGATCCTCCACTTTTATGTAAATCCTCTTCTTGTCCCCAATTTTGATTTTCATTTGGTCTATCGATACTTTCATTGGCCTGATTGTAGTCACACTGAATATTAGATGGACCACTCTCAATACATATTGCAGGCCCACCTCCATAGGTCGTTGGAGTCATTAAGCTAAACACCGTCTGTGATGGTTGTGAAGGTCTAAAGAATAAAAGATGTAACCTTAATTATTATTATAATTATCTATTTCAAACATAGTAATTGGATACATTAAATTAAAATAACTTTAAATGCTTATCGGGTGTTGTCGATGTGATCTAACTCATTTTGACTCACTGCATTCCAACATCATGATCCTAATCGAGAACATGATGAACAATATTAGTTGTTGCAATTCCATGCAAGCCTCCTTTAACCACGTACAAAACTGTCGTGCATGATAGGTTCAACATCAATGACGTTGCTTCATTGCTCACTAAATCTATTACGGTGTAAGTTTGTTGATCAAGTGGCCATCTACACTTGATGTCCATCTCATTCTCAGCTAGGTTAAATAGAATTGCGGTGGAAATCTTATCCTTCAGCTTACTTAATGTGATTGATTTGTGAACCCCCAAAACAATTTGACATCCATCGCAATATTTAGGGCCTCTCTCCGACTCCCTTATATGCCCCTCCAAGCATACTACTATAGGCACTTGAGTATCACTCATCCTAGTAAATCATATATCCATATAATTAGTTGTGTTCATAAGAAAGAAAGAATATTGATTTATTTAATGATTTATTTTGTTCTAAAGAATTGATGACCAATATTAAAAGAATTTTCAAAAAATAAATAATTAATTTCAGGAGCAACTGATAAGGATGTAATACATGAAATATTTGGTAGAGCAAATAATTAATTTCAGGACCAACTGATAAGGATCAATTCATAAAATGGTGGTGGATTCTTACATCAGTTTCTCCTATACAGTTGCCAATCTTCAAGATATACTGGCTATCAACTCAACCGCTGGAGCATCGTGCTTTCTAAGTTCTGGTGTACCATTTCTGAAAAGGGCTTCATGAATATTTGTATTAGTTAATTCTTATATGTTACACAATTAACATAGTGTTTAAAAAAAGTACTTTGTTCATGGATACAATGGCAAAAGGAAATGAAAATATAGAATAGTAATAAGTATGCTTCCATAATAACATTATATATAATGGTTTAGTTACATTGTAGTGAATACCAAAAATATGCTTACCAAAAAAACATGGAACAAGATGGCCATAACTGCCCATGTTGTGCAGATCTTAACAAGTCTGTTAGGGAATATTTGTTAATAACAAGCTTCGAGATTTCCATAGAATTAGTGTTCGTGCCACATCTAAGTTTATGTCCTGGACACCACATAGAAGTTCTACCTTCAATGTTTTGGGGTTAATACATGACACATTTCAATGGAATTATTGAAATAAATCTGGAATATGCACACCCTGAATGTGAGACAATCCATTTGACAAAGAAATTACTCCTATTATTGATTCATATCACAAGAACTCAATCCACAACATAGTCTAAAATTACATAATCAGAAACTACTCCTCAATAAGCAACATGCTTAGCAGTTAGATATCATAATACTTGTCTGAAATTGCAGGCAATGGGTAATAGAAACACAATAGCATATTAACAAAACTCATGTTGCTTCTTAAGTGATCATCCTCACTATCAAAAAGCTTTATGAACCATGACACTATCAGAATACCTCAATTGAAGCTCATAACAGGAAAAACACAATAATACAATGCCTCTACTAACTCATAGGTCTCAATACCTCAACAACAACTCATAAATCAAATGTCGCCTCTTGATATGCCAGTGCAAGGAATATCAAATAAACACCAATGAATTGAAAACATCAATGTGGTGAATCATGAAAAAAAAACATGCAATGCTAAGATACATACATGTCTTTCCATCAACACATCTTCCGGTGAAGAGAAAAACCTAGATACTAAGCTCCAACAATAGATCAAAAAATTGAGAGGAAGATAAAGAAGTGGATTCAAGA
Source organism: Dioscorea zingiberensis (assembly GCA_026586065.1). NCBI lineage: Eukaryota > Viridiplantae > Streptophyta > Magnoliopsida > Dioscoreales > Dioscoreaceae > Dioscorea > Dioscorea zingiberensis. Next base: position 31,316,485 of record CM048821.1, on the reverse strand, counting down.
CTCACTTCTTTCAAATAGCGAGCCTCTCTTACTCTTAGATGGAAGCAGTCTCAGATGGGAGCTGTCACAATCTTCTCTAACCTCTCTCCTCGATCTCCGGCCTTGCTCAATCCCGTCCGACCTGTAGATAGTTAGAATTTTTTTTTTTCTCAAATAGATCAGAACATTGAAACATATATGTCTTTCCATAAACACATCTTCCAGTGAAGAGAGAAACCTAGATACTAAACTCCAGCAATTAATCAGAAAATTGAGAAGAAGAGAAAGAAGTGGATTCAAGACTCACTTCTTTCAAATAGCGAGACTCTCTTACTCTCAAATGGGAGCAATCTAAGTTAGGAGCCGTCACGATCTTCTCCATCCTCTCTCCTCGATCGCCGGCCTCGCTCGATCCCGTCCTACTTGCAGATAGTTAGGGTTTTTATTTCTCAAATAAATTAGAACATTGAAGATAAGATAAAGAAACAAATTTAAGACTCAACTCTTTCAAATAGGGAGCCTCTCTCACTCTCAGATGGCAACCTTCTCCAACCTCTCTCGCTCGATCCCGATTACCGGATCCTGTAGAACGGTAGGGTGGTGTTGTTTATTTTATTTTTTTTTTGTTTTTCCATTTAACACCTAAAAATAATATCATTTTTCATATAAATCCCTGACATAATATTTTATAATTTCTTTTAATCCTAGTCAGCAGAGAAGCTGCTGACTAAGCAGTTGTAGGGCCATTTTGACAATTATATTAGACCTAGGGCCAAATAAATGAATAAATAAATGCAATAGGGCTATTTTGGCAAATTGCCTTTTTATTTATTTTATTTCTTTTAACTTGGTTAAACTTAGTCAATTCCACTTGACTGAACCCAACCATAGATTTGATCAAACCCAATCAGTTAGTTTCCTTAATCCAGCCCAACTGATTAATTGAATAAACTTGATTCAATTGCTACATTTAATTGAGTCTCTTATATTTGATTGGATCCAATTAAAAACCTGATTGAACCCATCTCCAACTTGGTTAAGCCCAACCCACATGATCTATTGACTAACTCAATCAAGTCTTTTCTAATTGATTAGAACTAACTATCATCATAGTTCAAACCCATTTAACAAATCAATTAAATCCTTAATAGGGCCTGAACCAATCATAGGTCAACCCAAGTTTAAACCAATTCACCAATTTTAATTGATTAAGTCTAATCAATTAATCAATCAACTAATCCTTAACCCATTTAATTAGTTAGTTAATTTTAACTAATCTTAACTGATTTAACTATTCCTAACCCTTCTTCTCCTTCCTCCTGACAGACACTCGCTGGAGAGGCTTGGTGCTCCAGCCCTCCACGGCGGTCCTCGGTGGCATACAGATGATCGGAGTTGGCTCCGCCATGACGTCCTCACCGATCGACGGTGGTTGGCGCGTTGGAAGCCCCGCCTGGACAGTGGCCCCGAGTTCACCTTCCGTCGGTCCGCCTGCACCACTCTCGGTCGGAAAACACCCCCTTCCTCTCTCTCTATCGTTCCATCATCATGCATGCATGAGTAAACATTGGAAAGACAGGGAAGAAGATGCGACTTACCTACACGTCTGGTGACTGACAGTGCCCTCGCGACCACTCCAGCGAGGTGTGCGACAGTCAGTCCGAGCTCCTCAACGATGCCGCGCTCCTCCACTTGGACTCCCGGCGGCTTCTTCGTGATCTCCCGAGGCCGCTGGCTCCATTCCTCGACCTAACTCGCTCAGTTGGCAGTGGTCACCAAGATGGAGAAGGTGGAGAAGAGGAGAGGTGTGCTCTCTTCAAACTCCTCTCCGTGGCCTTTTATAGAGGGCCGAGGGTGCTAATGACGGAGGTGGTGATCCCCTTGTTTGGGATTCGCATACAAAATCACCCCCAGCCTTCCAAAACAGGCTATTTTCATAAACGGAGAAAGCTAGGGGTTTTCCTCCAGCGACAGCGCTCTCGACACCGATGGAGGAGGAAGACGGTTGCCTCGAGATTGGTTTCTGATCTCCATCGGACGGTGGGGCATTGGGTACGGGATTAAACGGTGGAGATTATATCTCAAATCCTCAGATCCGTCAACTGATCAGATGGAAGGCTGAAATAACGTGGCGATAGACGGCCAAGATATCTTTCCTTGCCTAGAACTTAAAACAAAGTCTTATATGAGTGGTTAAGATCAAGTCTAGCCCTTTGGTTTAGATGAGTGCCTGAGATCCAACCGTTTGCCTCTGACTTAAAATATTCTTCTTGATGATTTAATCTTCACCGTCCACGTTTTCCCTCTGCATGGCTTTGTGGGAAATTGCTAATTAGTCCTTGGACTTTTACACCCTTACATGCAGGTACTCCCCCCTGAGAGAGACACAATTCACAAAAAGTCCTCATACTTCTCTAAATTATAAATAGGTCCCTATCAGCACACAATTATTCCTAATTGGGAATTTAATCAATTTTTCGTCCTCCCTTCAATCAATCAGTCATTACTCTTTCCTTTATTTGCTTAAATCTATTACCAATCAATTAAGGTTAATCATTCCTAGAATTTTATTCATTCCTCTTTAGGCTTTCCCATCAATTCTCAATTACCAAATTACCCCTTGGTGGCCACCATTAAATTGAATTAGGGCTTTTGTCTTATTATACCTCCCTTTTTCAAATAATTTATGTTTTTCAAATAAAAGAAATTCTCAGATTTCACAATCTCCCCATCTTATAAAAAATTTCATACTCGAAACTTAAAGTACAACCTTGTCAAGAGTCCTTAGTGGTAAACAACTCCGGGTAACGCTTCTTCATGTCTTCTTCGCGCTCCCATATCGCTTCTCGATCAGAGTGATGGTTCCATCGCACCTTGACAAATGGATTTGCCCAACTCCTCAATTGCGGTTCTTTGTGATCCAAGATCTCTACCGGGCGCTCCTCATATAACATATCCTCCTTGACCTCAATAGGAATCTGGGGAATCACTTAAGACAGATCTCGAACACATTTCTTCAACATGGTGATGTGGAATACATCGTGAACTTGCGCCAAGTCCGAAGGTAAAGCCAGTCTGTAAGCCACAGCTCTTATCTGTTCCAGGATCTCGAAGGGTCCAATATAGCGCGGAGCAAGCTTCCTAGGCTTCCCAAATCTGACAACCCCCTTTATCGGTGATACCTTCAAGAACACTGCATCACCAAACCTGGAACTCAAGCTCAGAATGCTTCAGATCTGCATAGCTCTTTTAACGACTCTGAGCAACTTTCAGTCTTTCCCTAATCATCTAGACTTGCTCCTCTGTCTTTCGAACGAAGTCTGGCTCCTCCAGCTTCCTTTCTCCCACATCTCCCCAATATATAGGTGTTCGACACTTTCTCCCATAAAGTGCCTCGTATGGAGCCATCTGAATACTTGCCTGATAGCTGTTGTTCTAAGCAAACTTGGCCAAGCTCAAGCGTTTATCACATGAATCAGAGAAATCCAAGGCACAAGCTCTCAACATATCCTCCAAGATCTGTATGGTCCTCTCCGACTGAACATCTATCTATGGGTGAAAAGATGTACTCAATGCCAGACGAGTGCCCAAGGCTGTGTGCAGACTCTCCCAGTATCTCGAAACAAATCTAGTGTCACGATCTGAGGTGATCTACACTGGTACTCCATGCAGCCTAACAATCTTGTCGATGTACAACCATGCTAACTGTTCTAACGTGGCCCCAGTCCTCACGGGTATGAAATGAGACGACTTTGTCAGACGGTCCACTATCACCCACACTGCTTCGTGCCCCTTCTGGTCTGTCGTAATCTGGTCTCAAAGTCTATGTTGATGTGCTCCCATTTCCATACTAGAATCGACAAAGGTTGCAGCTTCCTTGCTAGCTTCTGATGTTCCGCCTTTATCATCTTACAAGTGATACACTGCGCCACAAACTCAGTGACCTCCCGTTTTATGCCCTTCTATCAATAGTGGTCCTTCAATCCTCTGTACATCTTGGTGCTCTCGTGATGGATCGCGTAACTCGAGTAATGGGCCTCCTCCAGAATTTCCTTCTTCAACTCTGGAACATTGGGAACACAGATCCGCTCATCAAATCAGAGAGTACCATCCTCATGAATCCGAAACTGTATCTGTGTATCCTTATCCATCTGACCCCTGATCTCCTCCAGTTCTGGGTCTTTCATCTGAGCGCCTCAAATTCTCCCCAACACCGAGGGTCATATGTGCAAGCTGGCCAAACTGACATCAATCTCTGACAGTACCACCTCCAACTCCAATCTCCTCATGTCCTCCAATAAGGGCCTTTGTGAAGATAATAAAGCGGCGACCCCGTAATTAGACTTCCGGCTCAATGCATCGGCCACCACGTTAGCCTTGCTCGGGTGGTAATGTATGCTCAGATCATAGTCCTTGATCAGCTCCAACCATCGCCGTTGCCTCATATTCAGTTCCTTCTGTGAAAAGATATACTTGAGGCTCTTGTGGTCAGTATAAATCTCACATGGTACACCATAGAGGAAATGTCGTCAGATCTTTAATGCAAACACAATCGCTGCAAGTTCCAGATCGTGTGTGGGATAGTTGTCCTCATAGGGCTTCAACTGTCAGGAAGCATAAGCTATAACTCGCCCTCTTGCATCAGAACACATCCTAAGCCAGTCTTGCAAGCATCACTGTACACTGTGTACCCTTGACCACTCTGCAGTAATGCAAGAACCTGTGCTGTCACCAATCTCTTTTTCAACTCCATAAAACTTTTCTTACAGGATTCACTCCAAGCAAACTTGGTATCCTTCTTGGTCAATCTGGTCAAAGATGTTGCCAACCGGGAAAAGCCTTCAACAAATCTTCGGTAATAGCCGGCTAATCCCAAGAAACTTCTTATTTCCCTAACGGTGGTTGGTCTCCTCCAATTAATAACAGTATCAATTTTCTTGGGGTCCACAGATACTCCCGCGTCGCTGATAACATGCCCAAGAGGGCCACATTGTCCAACCAGAACTCACACATGGAGAACTTTGCATAAAGCTGATGTTGTCTCAAAGTCTCCAGTATGATCCTTAGATGCTCTATGTGTGCCTGTCGACTGGGAGAATAGATCAAGATATCATCAATGAAGACAACCACAAACCGGTCTAGGAACTGTCGGAAGACCCGATTCATCATATCCATGAACACTGCTGGAGTATTGGGAAGCCAAAACGACATGGCGAGGAATTCATAATGCCCATGTCTGGTCCGAAATGCGCTTTTCGGGATGTCCCCTTCCCTGATCCGTACTTGATGATATCCGGACCTCAAATCAATCTTAGAAAACAACTGGGCTCCTCATAACTGATTCAAAAGGTTGTCAATCCTAGGTAATGGGTACTTATTCTTAACCGTTACCTTGTTTAGCTCCTGGTAATCGATGCACACCCTCATCGATCCATCCTTCTTCTTGACGAACAACACCGTTGCTCCCCAGGGTGACATACTCGGTCTGATGAAACCTTTCTCTAGCAACTCCTCCAACTGCAACTTCAGTTCCTTCAACTCCACGGGCGCCATCCTGTAGGGTTCCCTAGACACAGGAGCCGTACCAGGAACTAAGTCTATGGAGAACTCCAACTCCCTCTCCGGGGGTAACCATGGTAAGTTATCTGGGAACACATCCTGGTACTCGTTCACTACTGGCACCTCCGTGATCATGGGTCCACTCCCCTGCTTGGTCTCTGAGATCGATGCCAAATATCCAATGCACCCTCCGTCAAGTAGCCTCCGAGCCTGGAGAGTTGAGATCTCCCGAACTAGCGAACAACGCTGGCTTCCAAGAAAGTGAACTCCACGTCACCTGGTATCCTGAAATGCACTCTCTTCTCTCGGCAATCCACCACCGCATGAGCAGAAGAGAGCCAATCCATCCTGAGGATCACATCATAATCCCTCAGGTCCATCACGTACAGATCGGCCGGTAACTCTCGACCCTCGATCAACACCTGGTATGTCGGGACTATCTTGTTCACCAACCTGGCACCTCCTACTTGGGTGTCTACACTCAGCTCATAGGTTAAGTCTACTACTGGCAGTGCATGTCTCCGAGCAAATAGTGAAGAAACAAAAGAATGCGTAGCACCAAGATCAAATAATGTGCATGCATAAAATGAGCTAACAGAAATTGTACCTGCCACAACGTCTGTCGAAGCCTACATCTCCTCTGTGGTCAAGTGATAGGCACGCCCATGTGTCATGGTCCTCTACTGGGTCGACTGCTATCCAGATGTGGAAGGCGGACCAGTCACTGCTGCCTTCCCTTTCTTGTCACCCCCATGTGGCTTCGACACTTATACTACAGACTGCTTGGTGGCTAGATAAGATTGCTGTGGACCCTGAGCTCGTCCCCCTAAACTCTGTCCACCCTGGCGCTGAGGGCACTACGCCTTCTTATGATCCAGACTACAGCAAACAAAACATCCTCCAGTGAGCCTCGGGCGCTCTGACTTCCTGTGGGGGCCCTTGCACTCATAGTACCGTACTGTCTGTGATCCCCTGGACGAAGCTCCTTTGCCTCCAGATGAGGCTGATGTCCTTGGTGGCATGCTGTAAGGTTGGGGGCCTATGCATTGAATTCCTATGCCATAAGAAGGAGCCTGCCTTAGGAGAAGTATTTTGTGAAGAATGCTTTCATAAATTCATCCAAGACTGGAAAGGCAAACCCTTCCTCAAGCGTATCTCCCCGAGATACCAATCCTCGTGGCGACCACGCATCAAGTACGCGGTACATTACGATCGTCTCAGAATCCTCGGTCTGGTATATCTCAAAAGTTCTTTCGAGTTCTCTAATCCAAAGCTCTGCCACCTCGGGGTTAGCGGTACTGTCAAACGGACGAGGAGATAGCCTCTGAATCTCTCCCAACAAACCTCTATCGGTAGCAGCTATGGTAGGTGGAGGCGGTGGTGGCATCCGATGTTGTTGCCTCTATTCCTGGATGTAACCCATCATTTCCCTCATGAGGTCCATCATGGAGATAGGGGGCACCTCCCCCTTGGATCTGGGCCCATAGCCTGTAGCCCTGCATTCCCAAACTGAGTAGGCAGCTCCTGCTCGACCTCCATCTCAGTTGGCGGTGGAGGAACCTCCTCTTCCACCAGTGGTGGGGGTACGTCCTCTACCGGAGGCTAGGGAACTGCTGTGCGGCGAGGCCGCGCACGAGGCCGTTCACTACCACCTCTACCACTCATCCTAGAAGTTTCAAACAACCAGTAGAGTTAGCTTTATAAAACAATACCCAGACAAGCATTAATGATCAATAAAAATCTCATTTATTTCATACTGCAATAAAAATACTAGTTGTTCATACAACTCGAATAGTTTGTAAGACTACAAAATTTATTCCCTAACAGCAAATCAAACTAGACTCAATCCTCCCTATCAGGAAATACCGGGGTATTGCTACATAAGGTCCATCGTCTGGAGTCAACAGAGTGTAGGTGACATATGGCTCATCATTATCTGGTGGTAGAAACCCGTTCATGCTCGCAGGCCTGTGGCTTAGTCCGGGACGGTCCACAGCTGCTGGGCCTCCTCTCCTGACCCTGTGTGAGGCCGCAAGGCTCCTGCGATAATCCTGGGCATTGCTCACACACCGGTGAACCCTCTGGCTCTCCCGCATCTGATGTTCAACCAGAACCTCTGCCACAATCTATATCCTCACAAGACGCTGGTTGGCGACATCGACAGCAATCTCAACTCAGCCAAGGCACACCCAAGGTCCTCAGCTCGCGGTGATGGAGTGTTCTCACGGACCGACTCCACCTCCTCAGAAGATGAATGCCTCTAGAAATACCTACGTCCGCGATACATAACTCGAGACATCTGCAATAAAGCAGAAATGTTAGTCCATTAATTCGCAAATAAACTACCCAACACTCAATTTAACTATTTAACTAAGTCACTAGGGCAACTAGGGTGTACATTATCACGAACACGGCTTTGATACCACCTTAATGCATCACGCCCAGGCACGGATTAGGGACCTCGAGCGGCCTTAACTAAGTAAGACGCATCTCACTCGGCTACAAGGCCTCAATAAGTAACAACAAATAACATATAATCAAAATAAATAACTTAATTAAAGGATCACAGTGGAAACAAAACCAAATAAGTGCGTCCAGATGCCCTACATAAGCTAGGCCCTATAAGGGTCCTACAAATAAAAGCCTCACACTCAAACAAATAAGATAAATGAGATCCTCGGACCTCTGCTATCAACCCGACCCTCAATCGGCTCCTATACGCTAGAATCCTACTTCTCAGGATCTGAAAACAGGAGAGAAACAAGTGCGTAAGCTTTCGGATGGAAAGCCAATAAGTACCCCTGCGGAGGTTCAACAAAATCATAATATCAAAAAAAAATGATAATCAAGTCAAATCTTAGGGCCACGCCCCTTAAGCAATCCCTAGGAGTATACCACAAAAACATGCAAGGTACGACCCTTAACTACAAAATCCCTCGAGCTCTGCTAAGAGTTCCAATAGAAGCTCAGCAAACACCTCCCCCGGCCAGCATCACCAGCAAATTTGCTGCAAACTCAACCCTCCGGTCGTACGTCCCTCGGGTCGTATGTCGGTAGCATCACCTCTTGTACGTGTCGACATGGCCAGCGAATCATCCCCACTGACGGGCAGAACAACCAGAGTATCGTCTCTCTAGCATGGCAAGCCGAAATGCCAGGGTGTCCCGTCTCTGATCGTTTCCCATACGGAGCCCCCACGCTCCACTGAATCCGGGCGGAAGACCAAACAACAAACAAGGATACCAACATCCCGAAACATCCAAGCATGCTCAAAAGAATTCCAAATGAAATAAAGAAGCATGTATAGACTCAAAGGCAATAATATCAAGAATATGATATATCAAAAGTCAAAGAATACTCCGAAGAGTGAGTACGAGGCAGTGTACTTACCTCAACAGTGTCGTCCGGGATTACACAGCAAAGATCCCCCTTGTCACGACTCTATCGCAAAACCTGATAATAAATTCTATATCAGTGTTGGTAATATTTAAATTTATCTAGTTAAACACGCAAGATGCTCTAAATGGGCGCAAGTCCAACTTGTGGGTCTTTCCTTGTGTTACTATGTCATTTTACATTAAATGACTAAATTTATTTATTTTCATAAATAGAAAATGGTGGCCTGGTGGTTAAGGCCTACTAATCTCTTTGGAGAGGTCTCGGGTTCAATTCTCTCCGCTTTCTTTTATTCACTTTTACTTTCCTTTTATAGCTTTATCTAACCTGACTTGGCTGGTTCTATCACAAGTAGAAGATGTCCCTGGTGGTCAGGTCCACCAAGCCCATGTGAGAGGTCTCAGGTTCCAACCCCCTCTCTTACACCCCTTTCTCCTTTTTATTTATTTTATTTCTTTATTTCTTTTAACTTGGTTAAACTTAGTCAATTCCACTTGACTGAACCCAACAATAGATTTGATCCAACCAAATCAGTTAGTTTCCTTTAATCCATTGGCCGATTAATTGAATAAACTTGATTCAATTGCTACACTTAATTGAGTCTCTTATATTTGATTGGATCCAATTAAAAACCCGGTTCAACCCATCTCCAACTTAGTTAAGACCAACCCACATGATTTATTGACTAACTCAATTAAGTCATTTCTAATTGATTAGAACTAACTATCATCATAGTTCAAACCCATTTAACAAATAAATTAAATCCTTAATAGGGCCTAACCCAATCATAGGTCAACCCAAGTTTAAACCAATTCCCCAATTTTAATTGATTAGGTCTAATCTATTAATTAAACAACTAATCCTAACCTATTTAATTAGTTAGTTAATTTTAACTAATCTTAACTGATTTAACTATTCCTAACCCTTTTTCTCCTTCCTCCTGATAGACGCTCGCTGGCGAGGCTTGGTGCTCCAACCCTCCACGGCAGTCTTAGGTAGCACACAGGTGGCCGGAGTTGGCTCCGCCACGACGTCCTCACCGGTCGACGGTGGTTGGCCCGTCGGAAGCCCCGTGTGGACAGTAGCCCCGAGTTCACCTTCCTTCGGTCCGCCTGCACCACCCTCAGTCGGAAAATACACCCCTTCCTCTCTCTTGCTATCGTTCCATCATCATGCATGCATGAGTAAGCACCGGAAAGACAGGGAAGAAGACACGACTTACCTACACGTCTGGTGACTGACGGTGCACTCTCGACCACTGTAGCAAGGTGTGCGACAGTCGGTCCCAGCTCCTCAACGATGTCGCACTCCTCCACTTGGATTCCCAGCGGCTTCTTCGTGATCTCCCGAGGTCGCTGGCTCCATTCCTCGACCTGACTCGTTCAGTTGGCAGTGGTCACCAAAAGGGAGAAGGTGGAGAAGAGAAGAGGTGTGCTCTCTCCAAACTCCTCTTCGTGGCCTTTTATAGAGGGCCGAGGGTGCTAATAACGAAGGTGGCGATCCCCTTGATTGGGATTCGCATGCAAAATCATCCCCCAGCCATCCAAAACAGGTTTTTTCCATAAACAGAGAAAGCTAGGGTTTGTCCTCTCGCGGCAGCACGCTCGGAAACGATGAAGGAGGAAGACGGTTGCCTCGAGATCGATTTCTGATATCCATCGGACGGTGGAGGCATTGGGTACGGGATTAAACGGTGGAGATTATTTCTTAAATCCTCGGATCCGTCAACTGATCAGATGGACGGCTAAAATAACGTGGTGATGGACGACCAAGATATCTTTCCTTGCCTAGAACTTAAAACAAAGTTTTAGATGAGTGGTTAAGATAAAGTTTGGCCCTTTGGTCTAGATGAGTGGCTGAGATCCAACCGTTTGCCTCGAACATAAAATATTCTTCTTGATGATTTAATCTTCACCGTCCACGTTTTCCCTCTGCATGGCTTTGTGGAAAATTGCTAATTAGTCCTTGGACTTTTGCACGCTTACATGCAGGTACTCCCCTTGAGAGAGACACAATTCACGACAAGTCCTCATACTTCTCTAAATTATAAATAGGTCCCTATCAGCCCCCAATTATTCCTAATTGGGAATTTAATCAATTTTCCCTCCTCCTTTCAATCAATCAATCATTAATCTTTCCTTTAATTGCTTAAATCTATTACCAATCAATTAAGGTTAGCCATTCCATGAATTTTATTCATTCCTCTTTAGGTTTTCCCTTCAATTCTTAATTATCAAATTATCCCCTGGTGGCCACCATTAAATCCAATTAGGGCTTTTGTCTTATTAAACCTCCCTTTTTCAACTAATTTATGTTTTTCAAATAAAAGAAATTCTAAGATTTCACAATAGCGAAATCCTTAAAAATCATGCCAAATTGAAATTCTAAATAAGATAAGTAACAAACCAAAAATCTGGACCAAATCATGTTCAAATCACTTCTAATTTGATAGATGGTTTATTACCAAAAATAGCAAAAATTATCTTAAACAGTGATCTGAGGGAAAAACAGTGGAATTTGAGGCCAAAAGTGACGCCCACTGAGCATAGTTGGGTGACCAAGGTGTGTACCCCGAAAAGAGTTTTCTGAATTGGGGTCATATGCACGATTCTGGCACTCATAGCCAAAATTATGGCCAAAAAAAGAAACACCCAAAAAATTGTACCCAATCACAATAATATCACTTTCTACCTTCGCATTGATCTGTCAACTCATGGGATTTCAATGCCATCGTCGTACAATCTAACAGCTCAGCATAATTTGTCTCAGACCCCTTTGCATTAGAGAGTCATGGGGCAACGTATATTAGTAGTTCCATTAGCTACCTTAAAATAGAACAGGCGCGTGAGTTCTTCACCATCCTCCCTCATTATTATAGATGCTCGACTTCCATTGAATGAGTCAATGCCCATTAAGATGAAGAATTGGTCATTTACTTAGAATTATTAAGGGTCGGTCTCCAACTTCCTTTTTCCCCCTTCTTTTGCGAGATCCTTGATTTCCATAATGTCTGGACTGCCCAGTTGCTCCCAAACTCATGGAGGATTCTATATGGGATAATTATCATCTTCCAGAAGTTAGCTATAAGCCCAATCTTTGTTGGTTCCGTCTTTTTTTTTTCTAAAAATGCACCCGAAAACCAATTGGTTTTATTTTTTTCTTCCTAGAGTAATAAGTCGTCCCTAGGCGACACTCATTCCACCATCCATGAAAGAAAACTCAGGTTCTTTTTGTGTGTCATGTGAGTCTGGGTCGTCGATCTCAACCTCATGAGACGTCCCCATTATAGACAGTTCTTATAAAACTCGTGCCGAAGAGGAAGCAACTAGCACCTCACCGAACTGTCTCTTTGGTTTCTCTTACCGGTGTAGGAACAAGAGAAAACCTCAAGAGCCACAGGCTTTTCATAGCAACAGGTAGGGTGTCCTTTTGGGAGCTTTGTGGTTGAGGAGTTAGGTTGCATCTAACTTATTGTTATTGTGCTTGCAGAGACTCCCATGGAGCGCAATCGTGTGGTGCGGACCTTGATGAAAAAGCCTGCATCTTCTCTTTCCATTTCTTCTCAGGAGGGAAAATAACCTGCCAAGGAGTCATCTCGATCGAGGAATAAGGCTCAGGCCCACCAGGGGGACTTCCTCCTTCCGCAAGTCCCCATCGATCATGTAGGTGGACCCCTCTGTCGACTTGGTTCATAGGCCTCATGTGATCTCACTGGGGCCAAACCCACAGATGTAACCAGCTTCTCTGTTTCCCGAGGCAACACCTTCTGAAGCACCTACTGCCGAGGTAATGATCCCCGAGAAATCTTATTAGATCCGTGAATTAAATGTACATGCACCATTTTCCAGTAGCTTTTTTTTTATTAAAACCATGTTGGCGAGCCATTCTGGATATTGGACTTCTTGGATGAAGCTTGCCTTGGGCAACTTATTGATCTATTCTTTAATAGCCTACTACCGCTTAGAGGTGAAGTGTTGTCGTCTCTGAATAACTAGCTTTAAAGATGATTATACATTTAGATGATGTTCCATGACCCTTCTATCCACCCCCGGTAGGTCTTCGGGTGTCCAAGCAAAGACATCTTCATTGTGTTGCAGGAATATGAGCATTTCTTCCCTATGTTGGCCCTGTAGCTCTGCTCATATTTGAACTATCTGGTCGGGTTAGTCCTCTACCAATGGTATTATGACCAGGTCTTATAAAGGGGTCTCTCTTCTTAAATGCCCATCCTCGGCTTATCCCGAGGCTCCAATAATCAAAGATGTCTATATCACTTCCAGCAACATAGCCATATAATATTGGCTGGCAGTCAGATGATTGCCCCTAACTTTTCCACAACCATACTCAATTGGGAATTTCATTAAGTGGCAGGTTGAGATAGCCACTCTCAGGGCATTCAAGCTCGGCTTACCTAAAATGATATGATAACTGGATGGAGCTCTGATGACTAGGAAACTTACTATTATAGTGGATTGCCGAGGAAAACTTCTAACAGTTGGGGGATTTAGTAGTACTGGCCACAGTGAAGCCAAATAGAGGTGACCTCTCCAGTTTAAACAACTCAGGTTTGAGACCCATCTTCTCGATAGTATGCATCCCAGAATATGACGTTGGCTGAGCTTCCATTATCAATGAGAACTCTTCTAACTTTGTAGTTGACGATCGTCGCAATAACGACCAATGCATCATCATAAGGATAAAGGATGCCCTTGAGGTCATTGTTTGACAAGGGAATAGGTGGCTTAGCGCACTATTTCTTCCTTGAGGGTCCCTCTCGTTTCATTATCTGGGTATGATTCTTTTGTGCCAAGTTGCTATCATCTCTAGTGGACGATCCTCCAGCGATGACATAGAGTACAATCCCCATCGTAGGTTGGCTCTGGTGAACACCCTCAACTTCTTGGACGGCGATGCGCCCAGTAGTATCATCGTCCTTCTGATTCTTTTTGCATCTTGTCATTCCTGAGAGTTTCATAGCTTTTTGAAAAATCCACCCTACAAACAAATCCAAACTATTAATGTCGAGATTTGCTCTTCGTTAGAATTAGAGCAGATCGAGATCAACTTATGAGAGACCAGTGGAAGGAGAAACTTCAAAATTTTGAGGGTAAGATCAGTTGTACGGAAGAATCTTTGAATGGGTTCCTCGCTTGCTGGATCATTTGGTGCTTTGGGGACTAGACCTTCAATTGTCACATCTCGCTTGAAGGATGATCTATAGAGAGAGGAGGGTCGGGCACTCGTTCCTCGGGGTAGCTTCCGACGCTTAAGTTAGAGAGGCACCAGAGAAGAGGAGAGCTAGGAGGAGGGTGGAGAGAGTGAAGAGAGTTCCAGGTGAGAGAGAATTGCTTAGTAAGAGATCACTCTTAGTGGAATAGGAGTAGCGTACCAAGTACTCAGTTTAAGATCTCCTTGTTGTGAGTGAATGTCCTCCTTTTATAGTAGGCGAGGCAGTTAGGATCCACTCGACGCCAATAGGGGGCCAGCTCGGATAATATTCCAGCCCATATATAGTTGGGTACCAAGCTGGAGGTAATTAGGTACCAACTGTTAGAACTTTTTGGGGCTTTCTGGAGGGTTGATCTCCACCGTCGAATGACTATGTCGTTGGATGACGGTTGGGTCTTTATTAGGACCTTTTGTTGTTGAGTTAGACTCTTACTTGTTTATATATGAAAAATACATGTCCTAATCCCAATAGAATTTAAATCCCAATTTAAATAGAATTCAAATATATCCTAATCTTGATATATTTAGGATATTTATAATAAACAATCAAAATTTAAATACATCCAAATCTTAATTGATTTGGGATTCTTTATGAGATAAATTGATAAATTAATTGGTCGTATCTTGGGCCAAAGCACAAATCCCGAGGCAAGCCCAAGGCACGAATTTCGAGATAGCCGAGAACATATATCTTGAGGCAATCTCAAATCTCAGGATGGCCCGAGAAAGCACATCTCGAGGCAATCCCAATTTTCAAAAAAAAAAAAAATCATCCGAGAACAAATCTCGAAGCAATATCACCCGAGAACAGATCTTGAATTGATCTAAGGAAAAATGCAAATCCTAAGGCAAATAAAAAGATATATAAAAATAATAATAATAAAATATATATATATATATATATATATATATATATATATATATATATATATATATTCAAATTTGGGACTTGTTCTTATCCCCGCTTGACCTAATCTACAAAATAGTTAGGGGTTTCAGATTTGACGGAGAAGAATTCTCCTTTTTAGGATAAAGATGAAAAGGCTTTAAAAAAGGAGAGGCTTTGGGTAAAAAAAGAAGAGAGATTTTCAGAGAATTAGACAACAGATAATTTGACAAAAAGAGACAGAGGTAGAAGGTATTCCAGCCATCATCTCCTATTATATATTACATATAATAAATTATTATTATATAATATAGATGGTATGTTATAAAGAAGGAAGTCGCGCCCTCTCACGTTGTGCTTTAAGCTACTGTAGAAGCGCCGAGAGTCCATGTCCCCTTTGTCATTTGAGTTGCGACTTACCGCAGTTCATTGGAAGAGTAATAATACTATATATATTATATATGAAGACTTCATTGCCGAACAATGCCTACCGCTATGTCTCGGAGAGGAGAAGAAGGCCACCACCCTCTGCTTCGGAAGGTTGCCACTATTGACAAGATAATACGTGAAGACGAAACCCTACGCCGCCCCTGGCCAGTCATCGTCAAACCACCAGAGAAGAATTACTGCCACGCCAGAAAAAGGAAGCCCGTTTACCGGAGAACTATGTCCCGATCACCGCCACGTCGGAGGAGATATTGTATAGAATTATATTATATATGAAGACGGGAGTCCGGCCGGTCACCACCCTCTCTGCATTCCTGCGCCGCTGAGTTTCGGTCAAGCCTCAGCTTCCGATGCTGCTATTGGAAGAGATCAACATTTATATCATATTATAAATATAATATATATGCTCAAGAAGAAGGAAGGTATGTCTTGCATCCCTTCGCTACCGCCGCCCTGCTCTTCATGTTTATGTGCTACCAAACCACCAGAGGTCCTTCTACACTGACACCCAATGAGGGATCCTTATATTTATATAAGTAATATAAATAATATATGTGATGCCCTTCATCATATCCTCTGTCGCCGGAAAAGGATTGCTGCTGAGCTACTGGAGAAGGCCTCTGCTCCCTGCACCGCCAAGTCGAACCGCTGCCGCGCCATCGGAGAAGGAAGCCGCTGGATACCTATATTATAAATATATATTTTTTGAAAGGAAAAAAGAGGAAGGGCCAGCCCCTCTGCGCCACGTTGGCGAGATTCGGCCAAGTCTCCATTTCCAATTACTACCAAATTAAGGAAGATATCCTATAAATATATATATTATACAAAGTCCAAGCTTTGGATGCACTTGAGTTTGAAGTTCAGAACCCTCAAGATCGAAGGATTGCTCTTACTGCAATGAAGGATCCTTAGAAGAAAGAGGTGATCTTTGCTACAAAATTTCTAAGAAGAAAAGAGAAGGCTCTTGCCAAGGCTGCTGGATGTAGAAGCTCTATGTTCATTCTTCAGCCCTCCTCTCCGAGAAGCAACGTAGTACTGACAAGCCTCATCAGAAGGAAAGTTGTCTCTGAAGATAGCCTAGTGACAAATCAAGGATTAATTACATTTCTCCTTTTGAAGCCCTGATGACAATGATCCCCAAGGTTAATAATGCTTTGCAAAGGGATCCACCAAAGAAAGCTGATCAAACAGTCATCCCCAAGCAAACCAAGAGTGGTGTTCCCCTTCAAGGAATAAAGGACAGAAAGAAGAAGATTGTTGTTAGGATTCATAAGTTATGGGTTAATGAAAGGTGCTGCATAAGCCATGGAATTAGATATGAGTTTTATTGTAAGTTTTGTAAAAGAGTGCACTATAATGTCATGTTAAGTGTTGATTGTATGGAATGCCCCTAAAGTGTTCGATGAAATGCTTGAGAGAACTTTTAATGCAATGCTTGATGAGTCTATCCTTGGGAACAAATGAGATGTTGATAGCTTATGTATAAGCAGCAGTCATAAGAGTATTCTATGATTTCCCAAAAATGAGTATGAATTATTGGCTTAAGCTTGCAAGTGAGAAATCATATAAAGGATAAATGTCAAAGTTCGTCAGATGGATTTGAAGGATCTATATACATAAATGCACAGGGAGTCCAAGCTCAATTTTTTGAAGATACCAAAGGTGATGAAGCTACAACTAGCTCTAAACAACAACTAAAGCCACATCATCAACATCTCAAAGACAGCTATTGTGGTTATGAATAAAACAACAATTTGTAGCAAACTTGTTGATTAGCTTTAAGGTGTTTGAGTGAATGCCTGAATGAATTCAAGGAGTTGCCATTGACAAAGACAAGCTACTGTTGTTGATGTCATGGTCGCCCATAAGTAATTTAAGCTGTTGTTGTATCTAGTACTCATGAAAAGCTATTGTTGTATCTAGTACTCATGATGAGCTATGCTTCCATATTAGAGCCTATAATTGTAATCCTCTAAAGCTAAAGCTTTGGGCAATGAGAAAGTATTGTGGGAATGCATCTGAAATATAACATAAAATGCAAAGCCAGGCATGGTGAGAAATGATAAATAATCTCTAAATCTATTGGTCAATCATAGTCATGTTTTAAAAGAAAGGGTAATGGTTGCTCTCTCTCACAACTATATCAATGGGAATGAAATGACTGCTCCTGCAAAATAAATAAATAAATAAATAAATAAAAGAGAAAAAAAGGAAAGAAGGGAAAATTTGACTACCTGTGCCATCATTGTTGACCCAAGTCAAAAGTGCTAAATTAAAGGCAATGTGCAGCTTAGCAATATAGGAAGAACATGGTCAAAGGACTACCTCAATAATAAAAAGGAAGGCCATTTGAGAAGACAAGGTGCTGGTAAAATAAAAATAATAAAAAAAAAGGAGTTTGGCCCATTTTATATGAAAAGGAGGACTTGTTTAAACATTAAAATGGGTATTAATTACTTTGTTATTTGGGCAATAATAATATATATTGTTGTTGAACATGCACAAAACTCTTCGTATGAGAGAAATTGGCCCTATGTAAATGCCTATTTGATGGTGATTTGACTATTATGTTAAAAATGGAGGCATGGAAGTCATTGAGATGGTGATTGGTGAGAAATGGTTAACAATCTCTAAAGTTGTGGAGGATCTTCATTGGCTAGTCAAAATTATAAAAAAAAAATGATGGTTGCTCATAAAAGCCCACATTGGATCCAGAACATGCAAGTCTTCATCCTAGAACGAGTGATAAATGGGCCACATCTAGTAAAATTAAAAAAAAAAAATCTAAATATTGAAAGTCAAATGGGTATTTTATGAATGATCACTAAAATGGGCATTTTATGCAATCAAGTGTACATGTGCACGCATCTAGAGGCGATGATGAGAGATACGTATAGTAATGGTCAAATGCAAGCCCTAAAAGTAATGCAAATTTCAAGGCGGCGATGAACACACACATTGAGGTGGCTAAAATACAAATTTTAAGGTAATATAAATATCATGGCAACAACGAAGCACGTATCTTGAGGCGACGATATAACGGCGCAAATTCGAAGGCGGCGGCGAGGCATACGAGGCGGCGTCATATATATATATATATATATATATATATATATATATATATATATATATATAACCAATAATATATATACATATATATGACATATGTAATATAGTCATAATTTGCAAATTGAATAAATTGTCAAATTATATTGATTTTTCTTGCCTTTTTTGTACTTTTGCCTTTAATCGGAGGTTTCCAAGACTCTGTCTGGGATAATTAATAATAGAGCCTTGCCTCTATTGGGAATGGAAGAAGCCACAATACCTGAAATAAATTAAATTAAACGTCATTTGTGATTCGATGTATCGCTTGGTGTCTCTTTACAGACACGATGCCAGGCGGGTATTTTCGATTCCACAAATTCTGGCACGCCCGGTGGGGACTCCTTCCACCTCCTATCTTTATGGCAAAAGTACAAGTAGAGGCATTGTTCCTATATCTTGTGAAAGAAAACTAACATTATTTTCTTATTGTAGACGAAATGGTATTTAAAAGCTCAACTGCACCTAGAAGCCCTAAGCTCACGATCTTCCTTAGAGAAGGAATTGAGGTCCAGCTGCCCAATTGCACCTTCAACCCCGGAGCCGCTGGAGCTGAATTGAGGTTTGGCACAATTTCTGAGTCTATGCAGTTCGTGAGGAGGCCTTCATCCTCAGAGGAGAACCTGACGGTCCTGTGCCTTCCATCCAGAGGTCGCCGCCCGAGTGTGATCGTCCCTAAGACCGATGATGACATTGCTGATGAAGAACCACCAAGAATATCTGCTTTCAAAAGGCAATTCTACCTTAAAAGGGTAGTCTCTATGAATGATGAGGATGATGAACCCACCTTCACTGTTTCCACAAAGGGGCCAGAGAGTGGGATATTCTAATCTGAAGAAGACACACCTATGAAAAGTGTGTTCTCAAGGCTCACACCAAGGATGGTTAAAATTCCAAAGTAGATGTTGGATTTTGTGTCTTTCCAAGAGCACAAACACAACCAAATGGGTTCCTTCAATAACTCATTTGAACCACTTAAACTGGTGAAGAAAAATTCAACCACTACAGAGCTGCGACCTTAGCCAAACAAAAACAAAGGTGGTAGACCCCCAAAGTCCTTCCATAAAGACTCTTTCAGCAAAAATCTCTAGAAGACTTACACAACATCAAAGAAGCTACAGTCAGAAAAGATAACGCCAAGAGAGTTCTACCAAAAGAAGAAGCAGTTAGTATCAAATGCACGGAAGACGGTGTTTGATTGAATAGCTTCTGCACAAAGTCAAGCTAAGACCTCCCGCTCAAAGTTTCAGTGGAGGAAAGAACTGAAAGATAAAGAAATGTCTGATGTGGATGTAGAAGTACACACTGTCCGGATGGTCACTGAAGCTCGAGGAGATCCGGTACCCGAACTAGAATAACCAGAGGTATTCATATGGTCTCGTAGAAGGGCGGCAGACTCTCAAAGTGGGGTTGGGGATGATGGTTCAAACCAGATGCCACATGAGGATCAGAGAACGGGGAGCCTTCCAGTATTTCGCATGCCAGCGAATTACAAGGAAGCAGACGCTCCAAATAAAGATATTGAGAATGAACCTGCCTTTGTTTATAATGGAGATAATGTTAGAAGGAGAGTCAAGCAAATGGAGAGACTCCGGCAAATGGAAAATCGGGAAGTTGAATATCAATGCTTAATGAAAACATGATGATGTTGATGGAGTCAATGCTGAAGATGTAGAGACAAATAGCTACCTTATTGGAAAGTCAAAAACCACAAAGGTCAAGAAGTCCAATTCCACAACCAAGAGAAAACCCTAGGTCAGTAGAGCAAGGGAGAACTTCTCCACAGCCAAGAGAAGTTCCTAGGCAAGGAGAGCAAGAGGGAACTTCATATACTCCTATAAGAGAAATCCCTAGACTAGGAGAGCAAGGGGGAACCTCATATGCCCCTATAAGAGGTAAGGGTCGATGGAGATAAACCTTATCCCAGCTATCATGACCTGGTTCCCTATCTCAAAGGGTATAATGTACCTAAATTTAAGCAGTTTAGTGGGATTAGCAACCCTGACCAACATTTAGCTCACTTTGTGACAGCCTGTGGAGACACGAGTACAAAGCTTTCACTCCTTCTCAGGAAGTTTTCTGCATGTCTCACAGGGGTGGCATTTGAGTAGTATGCAAGCTTGCAACCTGAGTCAATGCAAACCTGGCAACAACTGAAGGATGCATTTCGAGTATGGTTTGGGGCGTAAGTGACAAAATCACAATTGCCGACCTCGCAGCCACTCGTCAAAATAAGGGTGAACAAGTGGTGGACTATATTATGAGATGGAGAAACCTGAGCATCAAATGTGAGCAACCCCTTGATCAACCACAGGCGGTGGGTTTATTGCTTGGGAATATCGATAGCTGGATGGCGCCCTTTCTGAGTACATCTGGAATCACTATATTCGAGGAGTTGATTTCACAAGTAAAGAAATTGGAAAGGACAAGCCCTAAGATGTTCTCCAATTTTCAAACTCTAAGGAATGATAGATTCAATATTGATAAAGGAAAAGGAGTTGCAGAGTCTCATAAGCCAGAACAAGTCAAGCCACCCACCTTAGGTGTTGCTGGTAACAAGTCAAAGCCTCTTCCTTCTTTAAAAGAAGGGATGAATAAGAAATATTTTTTCATAAAAGATAAGGTATTGAAGATCTTTAAAGATGTTGTGAAAGAAGGTGCAGCAACTCCACACAGAATGCAAGAGGCCAAAAGAGCAGAACAAGAAAGATAATCCTAGTTACTGCCCATACCACAGAGTATTGGGGTATACAATCGAAGACTGTTATGTTTTCAAGGATTGGGTTTAGCAACAATATCAAGAAGGCAAGATTACTCTCTTAAAGAATGTTTTGTTGGAACAACCGGCTGAGCATACTCTCTATGTGACCACCCAAGACCATAGGGAATTATCCCAAGGGGAAGTTACAGTAGTGGGCAACAAAGTAACACTCCCGTCAGACAAAGATAATAAATCTCCTACTGTTCCAGAAGCGTTGTGGGAGGTGTTTATATCCAAAAAGTCAAAGAAGATGCTAAAAAAGTTGGTTGAGCTCCTCGGGATCACGTGGAGATGTTCCCAAAAACCCTCTAAAGGGCTCCCAATAAAACAAACAAAGAAGAACAACAAGAAGAAGAACAAGAAGCGCGAACAATCAAAGCGCAAGAAGTCTATCATAGAAGAGTATATCGAGTCCCTCGACGAATATGAGCCGAAAGAAAGAGTCTTAATCACTCTTAAAGACTATTTTCCTGAAGAGGTTGAAGAATTACTTGGGAAATTAGCTAATGAAGATGATGAAAGTATGCAAGTGGAAACTTGCAGGGTTATTACTCGAGGAGAATACCCTTTCTATAGCCCAGATGATGATGATGATGATAATGATGATAGCTTTTCTGAGCGAGAAGAGTCGTATGATCGTCACAGCCGACCCTATATCAGCAAGAAGCAGAAGAAGAAGATGGCATTCAGGGAAAAAATGAAGAAGGTGAACGCCAAACTCTTGGAGCCACACCAACTAGAAGAGCCAAAGAAACCATATTATACCCCCAAGGCCCCAAAATATAAGGTCTTGTAGAAGGTTATGCCTGCTGAAAAAATCCCTGCTTTTATTCAGAGAGTGATAGAGGAGTCAGGAAACATGCTACTACAACTGCATATTGAAGATGCTGAGTGGGACGAGTCTGGGACATATCCTCCAGAAGCATCATGGAAAAATTTTGTTTCAGAGGTCGTGGAGTCTTCGCCTCCAACAAAAGCAACGAACGATACATGGAAGTCATTTCTCCAAAATATCAAGATTAAGAAGGACAAGAGGAAGGAACTTTTTGATCAAGCCATGGAAATAAGGTTGGAGCTACTTAAACCCAAGAGACCATGCTTAATGTATCTTGACAGTCACCCAAATTATTCCACGTATCACCGACTTGTGGGGCATACTATAGAGGAATGCCAAAATTTCCAAAAGTGAATACAAAAACAAGTTTCCATGAGAAATTTGATGCTAACAGACAACTTCTTTGAAGAGAAAGGTGTTTGTTATGCCATAATTTGCCAAGAAGATTCTGAGGATGAATTGAACTTCTCAGATGAAGAAGATGATGAATGAGATGAAATACCATACCATATACATCAAATGCAGCTTAGAGCTAGAAAAATACTTTAGCCAAGACAGGCAGCCAGCTCCAATGACAAAAACAAAGGAAACATGATTGAAGAAGGAAATATTTCACCAAAGAAACCTTCATAGAAGCCGAATTTAATATTTTGGCACACTTGAAGAAAGTCCCGCACTTCTCAGTATATACGATGTACTGATGATGTCAGCTGAAGTTAGGGAATCTCTAATACATGCCCTACAAAATCCTAAGGAGTATCAGGCCTACTTAGCTGAAGTCAACATGAAAGAGGCCCTTTATGCATCCTATACACCTTCAGTGTCCTTCACAGATGAATTGCTGCTTGGAACTACAAAACACAACAGACCATTATATGTAACTGGTGTTTGTGATGGATAAAGATCAACCGAGTCATGATTGACCCACGGTCCTCTGTTAACCTAATGACCCTCAACACTCTTCGAGCATTGGCTCTTGAAATATGCCACTTATCTCTGGAGAAGATTATCATTCAAGGTTTCAATCAGCATAGCCAAAAGGCATTGGGGTCCATCACTCTCCCAATTAAATTTTGAATGATGACATCTGATGTGAAGTTCCATGTGATTTATGCCGACACCTCATACAAAGCCCTAATGGGGAGACTATAGATCCATGAAAACCAAATGGTCCCTTCAACCCTTCATCAATGTGTGAAGTATATGGTGGATAGGAAAGAATTCAGAATTGAATGAGAAATTCAACCCTTTGGCATCCATGAAATACACTATGAAGATGCAAGATATTACCTTAGGCCATCCAAAAGGGGCAAGCCGCCAAGTCTAAAAGTAGAGTCTCTGGTGAAGACACCCAAGTCTACTCTTATGCCCAAAGAGAAAGCTTCAATATTACCTCACTTTGGTAGTGACACTGTGTCCTCAGCAGACAAAAGTGATGAAGATACACACCGATGCAAGGGTCAAGCTGAAAGATCTACTCAAGAAAGAACATTGTATATTACAAGGATTCCTGACAGGCTCTACAAATCCTTGGATGATTTGAATGTTAACACCGTGGAGCATTTGAAGACATTCTATGTCCCAACTCGTCATGAAAAGGAGAGAGGCATCCTCTTCTATAAAGCTAAAAGCAATAATATTTCGAATGATGATATCATAAATATTGAAGAATTATAAGATTATGAAATTCAACTCATAAACTTCCCTAGCTATTATCCCGACAAGCTCAAGGCGGTGGTGAGAGATATGGGGGCAAGATCAAGCGGTCAAGGAAATTATATGAGAGCTTTTGGCCGATTTTGGAACCACACTTACTATACGGATAAGAGCGGGATAGGCTACTTGAATCTTCAAGGCATTCATGCTACATGACAACATCCGGGAGGAAGAAGAAGAAATTAAAATAAAAAGTGCGCCATGAACTAGAAGATGGGGGCAAGAGACAATTGATGAGTTGGTTGGGGAAGTCAATTTGGGAAGCAATGAGGACCCGAGGCCGACCTTCATAAGACCATAGTTGTCAGAAGAAGAAAAAGCATCATTTAATGCCCTTTTGAAGGAGCAAATCGACTGCTTTGCGTGGAATTATAATGAAATGCCAGGGCTGGATAATGAGGTAGCTATTCACATATTAGCTATTAACCCTAATGTCACTCCAGTCAAGCAAGCACCAAGAAAGATGAAGTTTGACCTAGAAGAAAGGGTGATAGAAGAAACAAAGAAGCTGATTAAGGCAAATTTCATCAGGGAAGAGAAATACCCTGATTGGGTAGCCAGTATAGTGCCTATAAAGAAAAAGAATAGGCAGATACGGATATACATAGATTTCAGAGACTTGAACAAGGCATGACCCAAAGATGACTTTCCCTTACCCGTTATGAAGATCATGATCGATAACACCTCAGGGTACGAGATGTTCTCCTTTATAGATGGATACTCTATATATAACCAAATCAAAATGCATCCAGATGATGAAAAACATACAGCCTTCCGGACACCCATGGGCATATCGCATTAGGAAGTAATGTCATTTTGGTCTGAAGAATGCGGGGGCAACATATCAATGAGCCAAGACTAGAATATTTGATGATCTAATTCACAAAGTCATCAAATGCTATGTGGACGATCTTGTGGTCAAGACAAATTCCAAAGACAAACATCTTGATGATATGAGGGACGGATTTTTAGGCATACTCGAGAGAATACAAGCTAAAAATGAACTCATGAAATATGCTTTTGGAGTCCTTTCATGGAAGTTTTTGGGCTTCATAGTAAGACATCGGGGAATAGAGATAGACCCCTCCAAGATAAAAGCAATTTTGGAAGTGCTACCTCCTCGAACACTGAAGCAGCTTCGGTCTTTTCAAGGGTATATCAGAAGATTCATCTCCAGCCTGTTCGGAAGATGCAAACCCTTCTCCAAGTTGGTCAAGAAGAACACGTCGTTCAAATCGGATGATGAATATCAAAAGCTTTCAAAGAAATCAAGCGATTACTTATTTGAATCCACCGATCTTTGGCAGCCCGATCCACGGAAAGCCACTAATTCTATATCTTCTTTGTATTGGAAGGGTCATTAGGAGCTATGTTGGCCCAGAACAATGAATAAGGCAAAGAAAACACATTTTATTACCTCAGCAGGATGTTGATAGGCGCTGAGAGTAAATGTACACCAATTGAAAAACACTATCTACCCTTAGTGTTTGTAGTCAAGAAGCTAAGACACTACTTGCTGGCACATAAAGTCATCCTCATATCAAAGATTGATCCACTAAAGTATCTCATGACGAGGCCATTGCTTAGGGGAAGACTTGCAAAGTGGGTGTTGATTCTAATGGAGTTTGATATAACATATACTCCACAGAAGGCTATTAAAGGGCAGGCGTTAGAAGACTTTCTAGCGGCATATCCTCTCCCTGATGATTCACCACTTAATTATAATCTCCCTGATGAAGAGACGTTAACAGTGGAAGAAGCAAGGTAGCAACTATACTTTGATGGAGCTTCATCTATAAAGCCAGCACTCATGTCCACGATTCCACAAATCAAAGCTGGGATAGGACTTGTGTTCGTGACGCCGAAAGGGGGGATTCTCAGATTTGCACTCTCCGTTACAGAGCTATACACAAATAATGAGGCAGAATATAAAGCTCTCATAGCTGGTTTGGAATTGGCAATCAAAATGGGGATCCAGCATATTCATAAATTTGGAGACTCACAACTCATTGTCAAGCAAGTTAAAGGAGACTACAAAATATATAAACCTGAACTTCTTAAATATTACAAGAAGGTCAAAGATCTGATGTAGAAAATCCCCTAAGTACATTTTAGGAGGGTTTTAAGGTCAGAAAATGGAGAAGCTGATTCTTTGGCAAAAGTAGCAAAGGAGCTGGCGAATTCGAACTATGAAGAAATCTATATTACCATAAGAAATAGAAGGCCCATAAGTACGATCCTTGATGATGTCGAAGAGGAAAGTGCTGGGGGCAAAGCGGAAGTCTTCACCCTCGAAATGCTAGAAGAAGATTGGAGGCAACCATTCATAATATATTTGAAATATGATAAACTCCCAGAGGACAAATCCGAAGGTCTTCAGATAAAGCAAAGAACCCTAAGATTCACCCTCATAAATGATATATTATCTACGCGAGGTCATATGATCGACTACTCCTCAGATGCCTTTCATATGAAGAAATTCAAAAAGTCATGCATGATGTACATTCCAGGGATATGTTGTGCACACCAATCGGGACCCAAGATGCGACTTAAGATTAGCGCATGGGATATTATTAGCCAACCATGGTAAGAGATTGCATAGATTATGCTAGAAGATGCCACCTATATCAAATACATTGTGATTTCATTCACCAACACCCAAATCCTCTACACCCCACTGTCTCTTCATGGCCCTTTGAGATATGGGGAGCAGGATGTAGTCGGTCCTATTGAACCTCCATCATCTTTGGGGTACCAATTCATCTTGGTACACCTTGAGACTACTTCTCCAAATGGGTAGCTTGCTATTCCGTGAGAGAAGTGAAAGGCGAAAATATCATCAAATTCTTCAAGGAGAACGTCTTATACAGATTTGGGACTCCAAGGAGAAATATTTCAGACAATGGCCCTGCATTCAGAAGCTTCAAGATTGGAATATTTTCACAGCACCATAAATTAGACTGGAGATATACCTCCATCTATAATGCTAGAGCAAGTGGGCTAGCACAAGCATTCAACAAGACCCTCTCAAAGCTTTTAAAGAAAGTTGTATCCAAAAATAAAAAGGACTGACATAAGAGACTCCAGGAGATGCTATGGGCATATCGCACTACCTATAGGACCCCGACATAATGTATGCCATACTCTCTAGTGTTTGAAACTGAAGCGGTCCTACCTCTTGAAATCCATATACCCTCATTGAGGATGGCAATACAATATCAAATATCAAATGAAGATAATATCCGGCTTCGTCTAGATAAGTTGGACTCTCTTAACGAGAAAAGGAAGCGAGGACAACAGAATCTTGAGGTCTACAAAGCAAAGATGTCACAGGCCTACAACAAATTGGCTCGGTTTAGGACTTTTACCAAAAGAGAAATGGTTCTTGTCCTTAGAAGACCTATCATCACCAATAAACGAGCCGCAAGCAAGTTTAAAGCAAACTGGGGAGGACCGTACGTCGTGGAGATCGTCTACGAAGGAAGTATATATCAACTCCTTGATGCCAACGAGGAAAGGCCAATGGCGCCCATTAATGGTAGCATTTTGAAAAAGTATTATGTGTAATGTAAAAATGTTTGCCTATGGCCAGGCGTCACGGTGCCTTATAGGGTAGACTAGTCATGTCATGCGATCAAATGTACTTCAGAGGCAAAACATTCATTTTAATGTACTTTTATATTAAATTCATTCAATGAAATAAAGAGGCATGTATTTGTCTCACGATGAAATGTCACACTCCCTATGAAATGTAGACGGTCATGTACAATTAAATGTGCTTCTGAGGAAAATATGACCCATATGTTCCCAAAAATAAAAATAAAAAATAAAATAACATGATTCCTAAATCTCAAGGTGTTCCCAAAAAAAGAGAGAGAGAGAGAGAGAGAGCTGAGAGAGAGAGACACGAGAAAAGAAAAGAAGAAAAGAACTAAGGTTTATTCAAGTCTAGTATTCATAACAAATGTCTCAAAATCAACTACCAAAGCATAAATAAACTAAGAAAGCAAACTAAAAGAAAAGAGGAGGAAGGCCCTCAAATGCCCAAAGAAATTTTAACAATGATTTTTTGCTTCCTCCAACTCATCAGAACCATTTTGTAGAAAACAACAATGAGATGAGTATCCAGTGATCTCCATGATCACTTGCAGTTTGTGCCTTGCCTTGGCCTCATCCAACGCAACTTGAATATTCACTTGTGTGTACTCAGAAGCTTCGAAGAAATTCGTTGAAGTTGCTATCTTTTCACCCAAAGTCTTCATCATTTCCAAAATCTCACAAAGTTTAGTCTGAAGCTGACGATACCTCTCAACAAGTTTTTGATACTCCTCCTTTTGCTTATTTATGTCATTAGCTCAGTCCATCCGGCGTTTGCCAAGATGTTCAAGTACTAAAGTTCTCTCGTGCACACATGACTTGGCTTGTTGATTACGGATGTGGGCTTGAATGCTAGGATTTTCTGAGGCTTCTTTGGCATAGGTTGCACACCAAATTATTTTATCTAGGAAAGGCTCATAACTAGTCAAATCAATGCCGAGGGATTCAAAAAGTGAATTTGACTACTTCACTTTGTTGATAATGTTTTGATAGTTGTGATAGTTGAGGGACTTGATATTGCTCATTATTTTATCCCGCAAGGCTAACACCACATTTGGTATGTTCCTCGGACCAATAAAGAGGATATGCAAATAAACCTCAGAATTCAAAAAAAAAAAAAAAAAAAAAACAACCACCTTGGTCTTGCTTTGGTGAAGTTGCAAGTCCGGCATCGGCATATGCCATCACCTTCCAAACCTTCCACAGGGACAGGAGTATCTTCGACGATTCCCTTTGAAGGACTTTGTCTCGAAGACGGAGAGCCCTCATCTTGTTGGGCAACTGAATTTCGAAAAAAAAAAAATCTGTCAATATTCATGTACCCTTAAAAAAAAAAACAACAACAACAACAACAACAACAACAACAAACCCGGTCTTGTTTACGCAAAATTGCGATTTCAGCATCAGCATTGGAGCCACCACTTTCTGCTCCCTCTGTTGGGTTTTGAACAGCTAGCAAAAGAATTGTTTTAGCAGGGATACCTAAAAAAAAAATTTTAAAAAAAAAACCTTCATTTGGCCTCAATAAATATGTAACATCCACGTTCGTATCAGCATTGGCACCATCACTCCCCAAATTCTCTATTGATGTGGGGCATCTCTTATAAAGTCCGCAGAAGGAATTTGCCCAAAAGACGAAGTACACTAATCCCCTTGAGCAACTACCTCTTAAATGAACATTTTGTCAAAAAAAAAAAAATCAAAACCTTCTTGAATCACGGGCAAGTTAGGTGGCCCTTCGTTCTCTATGGCAATTGGTATATCTCCTACCAAGAAATTGAAAATCAAAAAAAAAAAAAGAATAATACCTCGTATTGGATTGGGAGAAGCTCCCTCAACTCTAATATTTTCTTCAACTCCAACGTTTTCCTCGGCTCCAATATTAAAATCTTGCCGGTTCACCGGACCTAGAGTCAGAAGCTTTAGTTAAGTTCATTAAAGATGCATAAATATCGATTAAAAGAAATATTTCTTACCAATATGAGGGTCGAGGCATCCCTAAATGCATTGCGGCATCACCAATTCTTGGAGCTGTTGAAATTAAAAAAGCCAAATATCAAAAAAAAATAATAAAATAAATTCATACCAATCGGAGAATTGTGAGCAACCCTGACATTTTCCAATGAAGTGTTATGAATTTGTATGTCTGTTAACCAAAGACTTTTGAGTCTCAAAAAAAAAAAAAAAAAAAAACCAAGTTCTCAGAAAAATCCTCATTATTATTTTGAATTTTTGGAATTTAAAATTAAAAAAAATCTAAATTTTCAGAAAAGTCCTCATATTTATTCTAAATTTTTGGAATTAAAAAAATCCAAATTTTCAGAAAAGTCCTCATAGTTATTCTAAATTTTCAAAATAAAGAAAAAAGGCATACCTTGAGTTTGTCGCTTTACTGGAACAGGAGAATCCGTAGGAGAACGACTCCGTTTACGGCCAAGGAAAATACTTTCATTGATGAATCGGGGTTTTTTTGAAGGTACGACCTTTGCTCCCTACTCTTTATGATATCTCTCCTATCATAAAAGTCCTCTGGATTAATAAGTTGGCGATCGATGGAAAAGCACGAACATTTACGAACCATTTTGTGCATAAAGTAATATGAGTTCCCGCTCGGTCTTGTTCATGGATATAGAGCGAGCTTGAAGTCTCTTGGCGGGAAAAGTGAGCCAATAACACCGCAAGCACTCCTAAGAGAGGAAGCTCTTCTTGGAACATCAATATACAGGACAATCTTTGGTGCATAGCGAGGCTGGCGTCCAAAGCGGTGGGGATTATAGGGCTCGCATAAAACTCTCCATTATCACATGAAGGGAAGGATGCCGCAGTGAAGCCCTATCACATACTCCATGGTATGAAGATCCGGCATATCGAGGTCCCACAAGATGTCACGGTATCTACGCATTATCTCACCATTATGAAAAAGGATATGAGAAGAGGGGCGTCATATAAAATTAGTATCAAACCTAAGGAACCTCTTAGCCTCTAAAGGAGTAAAAAGAAATTTGAGGCGTTCATATATCTGACATCTCTCGATATCATTGGCCTTAGGGGATGGTGCGTGTACCATCATCAATTTTCCTCCAGAAGAGATACAAGATGAAAATAACAACCCGGCCCAAGCATACAAGAAGTGAGATGGAAAGATTATAGCAAAATGTCCAGGGCCATTTCCGGTTATTCACCATATCTCATTCAGACCCTAGGTATAAGCGTGCTAAAAGCTACTTTGGAGCAAAAAGCTACCTTTCTCCCATGGCGATGTTGCATGCCATTATAAAAACTCCATAACTAATCACCTTGCGGTTGCTTGGCATAATAAAGTAGCGAGATCCAAAGAGCTACAAAGGCTGGCCAAATCATGTTAGAAGCGGTTTTAGGAGGGAGGATCAAATGTTGAACCATCACAAGGGAATCAAATCTTGACTTCTAATAAAATCCACCCAATCCTCAAAAAATATATCTTTGTTAGTTAGCATCCCGTTTTGCAAGCCATTTGAAAGGCGTCGAAAAGGCTCCCTCAATACGGAAAATTACGAACTTCTTCTATTCGCGAGTATATGCATTTATGAGGATGACTTCATCATACATATCACCAACAATCGGAAGCCCCCAAGTCTTTGGATTTCCCATAATGAAACTCCAGCTTCTCCATGCAAAAAGTGGAAAGTGTTGGTCTCAGGACACTACAATTCCACCAATGCTTTGTAAAAGTTCAAATCGAGATCATAGCGACCAACTAAAGCCACAATCACGCCAATTAACTATACTCGGGATAATTCTTCAAAATAATTACTAATAACATATTTGGTCCAATAAGCATAGCTTGTCGGAAATCAATTAATTCACTTCTAATAGGATTTGAGCCCTCTCCATCACAGGTGATGGTTAAAATTTATGACCAAGAGTTTGAAACATATTCAAATCTCCTAATATCCCCTCGGGTTTCAAAATAAATTGCATTGATTGTGTTACACGGATGCCAGCGATTAAATTGGTTAGCAGAGTTGCTGACTATCTGGGTAGAAGGATGCTACACCCACTCCGAGTGCTCCTCTCCATCATATCTGATCATAGGCTCTGACCCGGGACCAAAAACAGGATCGAGATGAATGAAAACCTGACCTTGGGGGACTTATGGCAACTCTGATTGATGTCCCAAAAAGGTTGAGATATGTTAGCCATGAAAAAAAGTGGATTTGAGGATTCCTACTTCTCTCACTCAATCTCAAAAAATAAGATTTCATAAGAAAAGTACGAATGGGGCATTTGTTTATATATGAAAAATACATGTCCTAATCAAAATAAAATTTAGAAATCCCAATTTAAATAGAATTCAAATATATCCTAATCTTGATATATTTAGGATATTTATGATAAATAAACAAAAAATTTAAATATATCACAGGATTCTTTATGAGATAAATTGATAAATTATTTGGTCGTGGTATCTTGGGCCCAAAGCACAAATCAAAGGCAAGCCCAAGGCACGCGAATTTGAGATAGCCAAGAACATATATCTAGAGGCAATCTCAAATCTTAGGATGGCAGGAAAACACACCTCGAGGCAATCCCACAATTCAAAAAAAATCATCCAGAGAACAAATTTGAAGCAATATCACTGAAACGGATCTCGAAAGTGATATGAGGAAAAAATGCAAATCCGAGGCAAATAAATAGATATATAAAAAATTAATAATAAAAAAATTTAAAAATATATATATATATATATATATATATATATATTCAAATTTAGGACTTGTTCTTATCCCAGCTTGACCTAATCTATGAAATAGTTAGGGGTTCTTATTTGTGGAGAGGAATTCTCCCTCATAAGGATGAAAAGGCTTTAAAAAGGAGAGGCTTTTGGGTAAAAAGAAGAGAGATTTTTCAAAAGAATGGGCGAGGAGATAATTGGACAAAAAAAGAAAGAGGAATAAGGTATTCGGACATCATCTCCTATTATATATTACATATAATACATTATTATTATATAATATAGATGGTATGATATCAAGAAGGAAAGTCGAGCCCCCCTCATTTGTGCTTTAGCTCTACTTAGAAGCTGCGAGGAGTCCATGTCCCCTTAGCCAAGTTGGATTGTGACTTAGAGCAACATTCATTTGTAAGAGTAATAATACTATATATATTATATATGAAGACATCACTGCCGAACAATGCCTACCGCCATGGACGGATCTGGAGTGGGGGCAGTGGGGGCAGCTGCCCTCACTCAAATTTGAGAAATCTATTAGATATTGTTTTAATTTTTTGGACTTTTTAAATTTGCCCCCTCTAAAACTAAGAAATAAAATCTATACAAAAGCAATTAATGAATTATCTAAGGACTTATATGTAAAAAAATCTATTTTAAAAAGTTTAATTCACTTTTCAATTTATCATTTTCTAACCCTATCCTACGAGTACAAAATAAGCCTGGCTCTCTCCTTCATTTGTTCAAATAATTCCTCACCCGATTCTTGAGCCTAAAGGTGCAAATCAGAGAGCTTCCTCGCCATTCAGCTGTTATAACCTGCAAGTCTGTATTTTTCTGAATTTCTTGCATATTTTCTTTGTTGTAATTACCTCTTGTTTCATAATATTGTTTTCTTTGACACTTACCAAGGTAGCATCCTCACATCATATAGACAAATATCTTATAAGAGGAAAACAATTTTGGAGAAACCATCTAGTGTCAATACTAGTGACACTCAACCTTATGCAAAGAAAGATCATGTTGAATTAAATATAGATTATCTTCCTTCGAATCCCACAATTTTATCCATTTGAGTTTTTTGAGACAGAACTTCTTATTCATGACAATCAGCTTGAGACTTACATTATTGATTTAAGATCTAATATTAATGACCTTTCTATAAAAACTTGTTGAGACAAAGAGCACATTGTGTACCCATTGGTGTACTTACTTGTGAAATTAGCTTTTGATATTGCCCGTTCCTTCTCCATTAGTTGAAAGAGTTTTTATGCCAAGAAGATTGTAAAAAATTGCTTGTGCAACCGAATGGGAGATTCTTGGATGAATTATTATTTGAATACCTATATAGAAAAGATATATTTTGTAGTATTGATAATGAAAATCTTGCAGCGTTTTCAAGCTATAGAAAACCACGTAAAAGTAATTGTAATATGTTATTTTCATATGAAAAAACTTTTGATGAATTTGTATTTCATTATATATTTTTAACTTTAATATTAATTTGCCCCTCTGAAGAAAAATCACGGATGGAGTCCACACTGCATTTGTATCCCGATAAAGGAGAAAGAGGCCACCACCCTCTGCTTGCCAAAGCCCGCCACTCTTGAGAAGATGATATGTGAAGGCGAGAGCAGAAGCGCCGCCCTAGCAGAGTCCGTCAAACCACGAGAGAAGAATCACCACGCCCGAGAAAAAAGCCCGTTAACGGAAGAACTATGTCGATGCGCCCGCGTCGGAGGAGATATTATATACAAGGGCTTTTCTTGAGTACTCTGCATTTGAATAATTTTGAAATTGCGTATTTACCCCTAAATAAAACATAATTGCATACATACCCCTGAAAAATAGGTATAATTGCGTATATACACATGGGGTTAAAATCAAACGAAAAACCGTCAAGTTAATAAACGGTAGACATGCAAAATGACCATCACACCCTTTACATATATACCCCTAAAAAATTTGTTTGACTATAAATTTAAAAATACCCCTTTAAAAACCTAAAATATAAAATAGTTAAAAAATATATAAAGAGGGGTATTTTGGACATTTTCCAACCCTTAACCTAAGTTGTAACCATGGTTAAGATTACTTAGTTAACTTACGTCCAGCGGATCCTAACTTGATAGGGGTATATCCCCAATTCAACACTTTGTTTTCGAGGGGTATACAAGCAATTATGATATTTTTCTAGGGTAAATATGAAATTATGAAACTTTTTGAGAGGTATATAACCAATTTCCCTATATATAATTATATTATATATGAAGGCGGGAGTCCGTGAGGTCACCACCCCTCTCAGCGTTCTCGCACCGTACGAGATCCGGTCAAGCCTCCACTTCTGATATTGCAATTGGAAGACATCAATATTTATATCATATTATAAATATAATATATATGCTCAAGTGTTGGGCGCGGAAGCGTGTGATAGAGTAGGTGCAGGGGAGTGAAAGAGTAATACAATAGAGAAAAGCACACAAATGATTTTACGTGGAAAACCCTGCAAATCGAGGGAAAAACCACGGGGCACCGGCAAGTAAGAAATTCCACTAAAACAGAGAGAGAACAATACAAAATCTCATGTTGATGCCCTGACTTGAGATAAACCTTTTACAAGAAGAAGTTCTAATAAAGAAGACACAAATGGAAACTTACGAAACTTCGAACAACTAAACTCTTTGTAAAACTACAAAGTTTCACCTATCTTCTTCTTCAACAAAGAAAATATCTCTCTTCCTTCTTCTTCTTGAGAGATCTGTTGTCTCTCTCTTCTCTTCTCTCACTCAATATATATTTATGCGGTATCCCACCTTTGGATGCTTTTACCTTTTTCATTTCTACCATCTGGCTTGTTTTCCAAGACACCTTTTCTTTGACTTGGCGACACTCATTAGTCATTTCCTTGCTTGCCTTACTTTTATCATCCCAAGGTGCTTAACCTTGGGATCCAACTTCCATAACTTGACTCAACACATCTTTGCTTGGTACATCTTGCTTCAGCATATCTACATCGGCTCTGCATATCTTGCTATCCACATCAGATCTGCATATCAGCCATCCATATCGGATCAGCATATCAGCCATCCACATCGGATCTGCATATCAACCATCCATAAAGGATCAGCATATCAGCCATCCACATTGGATCTGCATATCAGCCATCCACATCAGATCAAAATATCAGCTATCCATATCGGATCATGATCTGCACATCTACATATCTGCACATCTGCATATCTACACATCTTCTCATGAAATCTCCCCCTCAATACAAATGAGATGAGATCTAAAATTACGACTTCTTCTTTTGCTCCATACTGCGATGGGCGACACACTTCAAATTTCCCAAGTGACAAACTCGTCAACATATCAGCACCATTATCATACGTGTGGATCTTTTCAAGTACAAGTTGTTTTTCTTCTAATGCATCCGTATCCAGGTGATATCTCATGTCTATGTGCTTCGACCTTGCATGAAAATGAAGAATTCTTTCCAAGGTAGAATCGCACTCTAACTATCTGTCTGAGAACATACCTTTCTTGCACAAAATTAAGTTCTTGCATGAACTTCTTCATCCACAATAGCTCTTTGCTAGCTTCAGTTGCTGCAATGAATTCAGCTTATGTGGTAGACAGTGCCACACATTTCTAAAGCTTTGATTGCGAAGTACTTGACCACCGCTGCATAAGTCATCAAATTATCCAGGACAATGATCTTCTTTTATCAATATCTCTGCCATGTGGAATCGTATAAGCTATAAGTCTTGGCTCTTACGTTTCTAAAACACAAGCCGCAGATTGCTAGTGCCACGAAGGTATCTCGTAATACACCTTAAGCGCATCCCAATGTTCCTTCCTGGATTAGAGACAAACCTGCTCACAACTCAAAGCTGAATGAGCAATGTCAGATTCTAGTACAAACCATAGAATACATCGGAACTTCACACGTGGCGGAAGCATAAAGGGGTCTTTTTTCATAGCTTTTCTTTTTGCCTGCCTTTGGACCTTGCTTGGTGCTTAACTTGAAATGTGCTCCAAGAGGAGTACTCACTAGCTTACTTTGTCCATATTAAATCTTTGAAGTATCTTCTCAATATACTTCTCTTGTGACAACCACAGTCTCTTGGACTTCTGTCACGAGTAATCTTCATGCCTAAAAATTTGACTTATGCACCCAAGTCCTTCATAGCGAAAGACTTACTCAACTCTCTTTTCAAATTTGAAATTCTTGAGGTGCTATTCTTTGCCAACAATGAGCATGTCATCAACATAAATCAACAAAATGACAAAATCATTAGTTGAAAGCTTCTTCATAAAAAACACGTGGTGATCACGAAGTTGTCTTGGAGTACCCATGCTCCCCATAAAAGACTCAAACTTCTTGTGCCATCGTCTAGGAGCTTCTTCAATCAATACAAGCTTTTCTTTAACTTGCAAACATAGTCTTCCTTTCTTCTAACCAGCGAAGCCCTGCTGTTGCTTCATGTAGATTTCCTCTTGAAGATCTCCATGGAGGAAAAGCTGCATCTTCACATCCATCCGCTTTCAATCTCCAAGTTAAGACTAGCTTCCAAGCTAAGAACAAATCTTATAGATGCACATCTTGACAACAGGAAGAAAATATCTCCTCAAAGTCAATTCCTTTTCTTTTGGTTAAAACCCGCTTCACAACCAACCTAGCTTTGTATCCTCGTGTTTGAAGAGTTCCCTTCATCATGCTTTCGCTCCTAAAAAACCCATTTTGTTACTCTCAAGTAGCTGCCTTTTTCCACTTGGAGAGCAACTCTCACAAGCTCAAAAGTTTGGTTGTCATAGAGGGACCGTGCATCCTCATCTTTCTGTATCGCTTCGATCCACCTTTCTTTTATGGCCATATCCTCGCATTTGCCTCTTCATAGTATTCGGGCTCACCATCACCTTGTCAATAAGACATAATTCATTTGAAAGCGGGGACACCTAGTAAGAAGGACATTTTTCCCTCGTGGATCTGCATGGGTGTGGAACTTCGTCAAGAAAGTGCTATGCATCCACGCATATCTCTCGATTCTTCTAAAATCCGGGTTCTTACGAAATCGGTGCAAGATCTTGAAGTAGGATCGGCACATTTGCGGAATTAAGTGATGAATGGGTAGCATCGTCCGAGTAGGGATGCTGGTATATCCGGAGGTGGTGGATGTGGATGCTTGGATGGGCATTATCGGAGGTAAGATCGCCTTTGGTGCTCCCGGAAATAGGATGTAGCATATCCGAATTAAGATTGCATTTTGCCACATCTCGATTCCACATCAGCCAGCCCGACTTTGTAAATGGCTTTGTGAAAGGACCCTTTTGACATCTTTACACGGGAATGTCCTCTATAGTTTGGTCTCTCAAAGCAAACACTACACATCCCGAATTCTGGGACCAGACTCTCTTTCCTCAACTAGATCATGTACAACTTGTATCCAGAATTCATCACATCCTATATCGCATTGTAAACACACATTGTTTGGTCTTTTGCTTCCAACTTAGATCTTTCATCTCTGCTTGGAACATGCACAAAAGGCTACGCGATCCAAAAAGCAACATGTAAGTGATTGTAGGGATACATTCTTACCATAACAAACTTTTTTGGGATATCACCATCCAAGGAAACCACGTGGAGACAAAGTTGAACACATGTACAAGCTGCAGATAAAGAGCTTCACACCGTAGCGTGTTTGGCAACTTGGCCCTCGCACAAGAGACATCTAACCTTCTCCATAAGTGTTCTATTCATTCTCTCTGCCACTCCATTCAACTGAGGAGTCTTTGGTGGAGTTTTAAATCGGTGTCTAATCCCAATGAGTCTGCCGCGGTACTCATCAAAAAGGACCTACATATCTTCACCACCAGTATCACTTGAGGATGCACTTCAACTTAACCTTTCCAATACACGTGTCTCTCAAGCTGATGCACTGAAATTCCTTGAACACACCAAGTGACTTGGTTTTTCTCTTTCAAAGCATAGACTCCACACCTTCCTGGAGAAGTTAAAATCAATAAATGGCTGACAAAGTAGAAGTGCACCACCAAAGAAGAACTTTTACTTTCAAAGGGACCACACATCATGCATTAATTGTACCCGACTCTAATACTACTTGGGTCTTTTCTCCGAAGATAGAACCGATCTTGAAAGTAACTCTTGTTTGCTTCCCCAACCGCATAAATGAGTGCATCTCTCTAACTTTTCTCTTCTTTCTCATTTGAAAGAAGATTCCTCTTGATCAAGCAATACAGTCCTTTCTCACTCATGTGACCGGTAGGCTGTCTATGCCCGCACAACTCAATGGATTTATCTTCTTGAGTTGCATTCCACAGAAGTCTTGATTCAGCGATGCTTGCACGATTATAGAGATTATTGTTGCACTTGTTACCATGAGCCATGCAACCATTGTGACCCTTTGAAGTAGAGTCTCCATTTGTGTCCATTCTTTTGAGAGGTCTGTTGCGATTTCATCATTCATCATCTAACCTTCACTGTAGAGATGAGGATTCATATGCGTATATGCTCGGGCGTGCCTAACTTCCTTGAGTTTCAATAATGGCCCATTTTACATTCTTCAACTAAACATCTCCCATGCCAATAACTCTGAGACAATGAAAGAGCCATTGCCCATTTCTCCAACGCGTCCAAAGGCTGCCATGTAACGCTCCTGGAACTTTCTTTGAGAAAAATTGTATAAATAATAATAAATAAAATGTTGGAGCTACCTAAGTAAATAGATGTTTATTTAGTTTTATTAGCGGTGGAACATATATTAGAGATGGAATAGACAATGGTGTTACTAAATATAATAACTTGAAATAACTTATTGGAGGGTAATTAAAGTAAAAACTTAGGCATGTGACAAGTGATATATTAATTAAGTGAACTTTTAGTCATAGAGACTGGATCAGCTAGACTATAAGATCAAAGAAATTTGGCTACCGGTCTTTAGAAGAGAGTAGAATGGAGCTTGCTTTGAGGTCAACAATTTGGTGAGAATTGTGGCGCTTGAAGTCGGTGGCTGGCGATGCACGCCAAGCAGTGGCTGAAGATTCGACCACATTGCTCCCAAGAGGTAATGTAAAAGGTGATGAAGAGGGCTGCCTCAAAGGGAAGAGAGGGGAGAGAGAGGGGAGTAATGATCCCAGAGAGGATCGTGAGTATTGGTTGAGGATCGAACGAGCACCGCTGGCATTGAACCCTTGACGCCAAATTGGCCATTGCAAGCATTGCGGCCAGACCGGAGCAACTACCCCTGCATTTCACAGCCAAGGCTTCTGCCGATTTTCCTGCGACCTTCTCTACGGAATCAGCCGGCTAAGCATCAAGAAGTATTGTGATTCAGGGGCGACCTCCTCGTCCGAGCCCGGTGTTGATCGGTCCACATGCCCGGGTTCACGCGAGGCGCCCTTGAGAGGTTACAAAAGGTATACTACGGAAAGTACGTAAGAGAGATGTTGTGCATCGGAAAGTGCTTAGATAATGAGAGCTTTATATATTGTTCCTCGTGGCTATTGATGCTATAACTTGTAGTTGTTTATTTGCTTTACTCTCATTGCCGCATGTTTGTACCTAATCGGGATTCAAAGATTCAAGTAATGAGATGTTCTCGGACCTTATTCTTTTGCTGCTATCAATTTGTTTGATGGAAATGACTCAATGAGGCGCTCGAAAGTATATTGGTTGGATTTATGTTGTGTTTTGTGTTTACGCTTTGAGAATCTTAAGGTGGAGTTTAAGAGGGAATGAACTGTGCATGTTGCCCTGTTTGAAGGTTGTTAAGGAGGGTGTTTGTTCTTTGTTGATCGCTGGTCAGTCTTGTTGATAGGGTTGCCATTGTTGTTGAGTGCTATGGCATTGTTGTTGTAGTAATCTTAGTAATGTTATTGTGTTTGGCCGTTGATGAAGCGGTCCTTATGTGCTCTAGGAGACTATAGCAAGAATTTAGGTTCAAGAAGAGGGAATTTTGGGTGAAAATCTCCTTAGCTCATATAAGGTGTTTGAAAGGACGCTACTTATATGAAGAATGGAGGTGTGAGAATGTGCTTAACCATTTGAGTGTGGAGGTGGTTCCTAATGGTTTGGCTGATGAGAGTATTCTCAAGTTGGGAATACTCAAGCTCTCTTCCCCTTAAGAGCCTATGAACACCCTGACTTTAATGTTTTGGCTCCACGGTTCAGTTAGAGTAGAGGAAATAAAGATTTGTTGTTAGTTTTATGGATTTAACTTACAATTTTCAAGTAACTTGTTAATATAGGCTTTAAAGCAAAAGGTTGGACTTGGGGCCATAATATAGATATTATTTATGTAGTTGTTGGTTTTATTGTTGAAGGAGTTTGGAGTCACTTGGTCCTTGTATTTAGGTGATTCTCTTTGGTGCAATAAGGGGGTTTACCCAACTTGGTTTTGTATTCATTGGAAATTAAATTGAACAAAGAATAGAGATTGCTCTTTTGGAATTTCAAGTTATACTTATGTGTGTTTGTTGGATTGTCAACAAGAGCTTCTCTGTAGGAAGTGTGATTCATGAGGCTTTCAAGTGTGTAAAGAGATCAAGTTGTTAGTTTAGAATGAAGCCGTTATCTTCTATAATGCGTGGCTGGTGCTATGAAATCCAGTGTAGGGCATGAGCTGAAGTATAAATCTTTCTTAACTAAAACAAGACTAAGAGGTTGAATAAAATGAGCTAAGTACCCATAGACAGTGCTTGAGAGAATTACGTCCTCATGCACTGTCCCATTTCCCGTGAAGGCCGCCGCCTCCCCTCGCTCACACTACAATCCGTTTGGAGGTTTAGTGTGCAATGCATGCCATTGGAAAGATCTGAGGTCTTCTTTCTAATGAAATTTAAAAGAGAGAATTTGGACTTACACTTCAAAAAGTTATAACTTATTCTTTTTCCAACCCGGCAGAG
The DNA here is from genome assembly GCA_026586065.1 of Dioscorea zingiberensis. Lineage (NCBI taxonomy): Eukaryota > Viridiplantae > Streptophyta > Magnoliopsida > Dioscoreales > Dioscoreaceae > Dioscorea > Dioscorea zingiberensis. The sequence continues at coordinate 31,275,339 of CM048821.1, read as the reverse complement.
GCAGCCGTAATTCTGCATGAGTCGTATTTTGCAAGCTTGTAGACTATCGAAGTATTATGTTTTAGTATTGCTTAAGGGGTCTTAGGAATACTACTTATTAGTTTATATATGATCTTTTACATCATCCTAGGGAAAGGAAAGGACAAAGTCAGGGGACTCACGGGAGGACTTAAGTCAGACTTGAATTACTTAGGACTCTCAAAGGGTGGAGTGGACCTACTTTGTGATATTCTTGTGTTTTATAGAGATTTATAGGGTTTTAGCTTTTATATTCCTCGGCTATGATTTATTCTCGGTTTTGAGAGAATGATGTGTACAGATTATTTAACAACTCATTGTAGAATGAGGTTTTCTCGTGATACTAGTACTATTTGTCAGATCATCATTAGAGATAGAAGCGTGCGGACGCGTGAGCATCGATATTTGCATTTTGTTTAAATGATCCTTGCTTATGCGTGAGGATTCTTTGGCTTCAGATTGGTGAGACCAGATGTGATACTAGAGTAGGGGAAAGGTTTCTCCTTGCTTTAAAAATGAATTTCGAGCATTAAAAACTCTCGGCTTTTCAAAATGTATTTCTCTTTAAAACCCTTTTCCAACTCTCTTGGGGATTGCTTTCGGTACCCACGCAGTGAAAGAGCGCTGGTCGAGGGAAACCTCAGCGGCTACATACGGCTTGAATTAGGGGATACCTACGGCTATTTATCCGAGACCTTAGCAAGTGATCCTACTGAGTTACATTTTTATCTGATAGACCCTTACTTATTTAGACATCTTATTGAGGCATAGTCGAGGCATGTTTGTAATGGCGATGACTTTTTCGGGTTTTTCTCCGAACATTGCATTAGATGATCTTCCACGGATTGGGAAGAAAATGCATAGAGTTACGGCATGTTTTACTATCTATCTACCATGTATGGCTGAGCAGAATATTTTCCATATACTGAAGAATATATTTTTCGACGATCTTGCAGTCTATTTGTTGACCCGTAATTAGGGAGTGTTCCTAGGCATTTAACCGGTGCCTTTCAGTCGGCCCTTTTCTCTACCCAAGTACCTTGTGTATGCGAGGTAGCAGTGGGGAGATGAAGTCAGGGTAGAGACTAGACCCGGTGAGATGTGAGGACTTCGTAAGGAGATGGCTCTGGCGTCCTAGATTCAAAGCTTCCCCTTTATTCCGCACTCAGATGCCTTGCTATATTTTACTTTTTGGAGACTAGACAAACCCAAGCTGTACGTATAGTCCTGTGGAGTGTTATATCGGTCATAAGACTCTCCCTCTCTGGATGAGCTCCCAGGACTTATTATGTTTTGTATGGCTATTTCTTTTTGTCTCCCCAGGTTTCAGATTATTCCGCGGTGTTTGATTTCATATTGACGACTCTTTTGGGCTTAGGACACCTCTCCCCGAAATGGGCCGGTGTGACACGTGTCCCTATCGGGGATTAGGGTGTTAAGTATGCCAGAGTATAAGTGGGTAAAGAAAACTCCTGAAGTGGAGTGTTCACGTGGAGAGAAGAGCCCTTTGTCGCCAACTTCAACCAATGGATATCATCACATGCTACATTCACTCATATCCCGGTATTTCACAATGAGTATATCATTTTGGTGTAGAACTTGTGGCTAGCTGAAAGATTTCCATCTTTTGTTATCATCCTTCTTCTCGCTTCTCAACTAGCACTGCTTTTCTTTCTTAAGTTGGAAAACAATATTCTCATGATATGCCCTTTCTTTCCAGCATTGATGACACTCCATGTTCTTGGAATCACGGATACTAGACTTGCTTCTACTTTTTATCTCTACCCCCTTTCTCTCATTTCTCCTTGAACCCTCGCTTCTCTCCCCTCGCTCTCTCAAGTGACCAAGAACCCTTGGAAAGAACAACCCTTCCTTGAGATTTTCTCCTCACATTTCTTCATCTCGCAGACACCCCTATGACAAACTCCAAAGAAATGTTTCTTCATTGGGAGTTAAGTAATCTGGCGGTAGAAATTCTAAAGGTCTCCCACCGTAATACCGGAAAAAGAGTAGCCAAAGGTCAACCAGCTAGGCCCCAAAGACCTCATCTCCAAACTTGATTCCCACGTACCAAATAATCGACTAATGATTCCTTGAAACTCATTCAAAAAATCGTGCAATCAACTACCATCCTTGAACTTCAACCTCATTTGAGTTCTTATAACTGTATAACAAATTTCGAGTTTGTTGCTTGCCGGTCTTGAAGCATACTAAATTTTCCAAAGCAGTCCATAGAGTCCACAACCTGTAATATTCTTCATTTTGTATGCTTAGGTCATTGTGAACATTCTCAACATCCAACAAATTGTCTAATAAATGCACATACTCTTTGCACAAATTAACTCAAATTACTTTCCTGCATCGCTCTTTTAGTGAATCCAGGAGGGCTTACGTGGTGGCAAACACTGAAGGTGCATATAGACTTTACAAACGTAAGCAGATCCCATTCATCTTGTTTTTCCACCGGTATAGTCTAGTCCGTTTAAAAGTGATCATCCACTACTTCAGAGCTAGCACGATCAAGTCTCCTTCACCATAGCTCTGATAGGCCACTTGTTGGTAGCGCGAGCCAAGCGTGTGATGGAAGTAGGTCAAAGTGAAAGAGTCTAAATGTCTGATGCTGGGAAAAGCACACAAAGCGACATTTACTCACATTAAAACCCTTCACCGTCGAGGAAAAATACCAGGCTTTGAGGCCCGTGGCAAGAAATTCCACTCAAAGCGAGAGAGAGAACAATATTACAAAAATCTGAGTTGGTGCCTAAGCTTTGAGATAAACCTTTTCTGAAGAAGATCTAATAAAGCGGACACAAAACTGCGAGGGGCGAAACTTCGGAACAACTGCTGGCAAAACTCCTTTGTAAGCAAAACTACAAAGCTTCACCTGTCTTCTTCTTCAGCGAGAAAATATCATCAAAAGAGAAAAAGGAAGTGCATCGGCTCTTGCATCCCTTAGCTATCATTAGCGCCACCATATCTTCATGTTTATTGAGCTCTTTTATGCCAAACAGCGAGGAGGTCCATACATATCACGGCATTTGGCCGAGGAATCCTTATATTTATATAAGTAATATACCAATAATATATGTGATGCCCTTACCATCACATATCCTCACAGCCGTCATGGGAAAAGGATTGCCTACTTGAGGAGGCTGCTTTGGAGAAAGGCCTTTTACTCCCCAGGACATAGCCAAAGTATGAACCGCAATTCACCGCCAAGAAGCCATTTGTTGGAGAAGGAAGCAGCATTTGGATACCCATATTATAAATATATATATATTTTTGAAAGGAAAGAAGGAGGAAGGCGCCCGGACCTATATATGCGCCATTAGCCGACATTCAAACAAGATCTCCCACTTTCCAATGGCTACCATATTAAGGAAGATGTCATATAATATATATATATATATATATATATATATATATATATATATATTATACAAATTCCCAAACTTTTGGATGCACTTGAGGCTTGAAGTTGAGAACCCTCAAGATGAAGGATTGCTCTTGTTAAGTGTATGGAAAGGATCCTTAGAAGCAAAGAGGTGATGCTTTAACTGTAAAATTTCTAAGAAGAAAAGGAAAAGGCTCACCTTGCCAAATTCTTTGGATATAGAAGCTCTATCTTCATTCTTACGTCCCTCCTCTCACGACGAAAGCTTCACAGAGTCACGACAAGCCTCCATCGAAAAGGAAAGTTGTCTCTTAAGATAGCCTAGTTGACAAAATCAAGGATTTCAATTGCATTTTCCTTTTTGAAGCCACTGGATGACAATGATCCCCATAGTTAATAATGCTTTGCGAGTAGGATCCGCCAAAGAAAGGCTGATCCAACTGATCATCCCCGAGCTGTAAAACCCGGAAGCGGATTGTTCCCCTTGAGAAAATAAAAGGGCACAGAGAAGAGAAGTAAGAAAGATTGTTGGTAGGATACATAACTTATGGGTTAATGAAAGCAGTCTTTGCGCACAAGCCATGGAATTTAGATATGAGCTTTTGTTGTAAGTTTTGTAATAAAGAGTGCACTCATATAATGTCATGTTAGGAGGTATTGATTGTATGGGAAAATACCCCTAAAAGTGTTACGATGGGAAATGCTTGATAGAACTTTTAATACCAAATGCTTGAGTGAGTCTATCACTTAGGAGACAAATGAGAGATGTTGATGGCTTATATATGGCAGCCTGGCAGCCATAAGAGTATTCTATGATTTCCCAAAAATGTGTGCAAATAATTATTGGCCAAACCAAGCTTACAAGTGAGAAAATCATATAAAAGGAGAAATGTCAAAGATTCGTCAGATGGATTTGAAGGACATATATACATAAATGCCTGCGACAGTGAGTCCAAGCTCAATTTTTGAAGATACCAAAAGGTAATAGAAGCTACAACTAGCTCCGAGTACCGCAACAACTTAAAAGCCGCTACATCATCAATATCTCAAAAAGGCAACTGTGGTTATATGAATAAAGCTTGACAATTTGTTGCAAAACTTCAAGTTGATTAGCTTTAAGGTGTTTGAGTGAATGCACCCAATGAATTCAAGGAGTTACCATTGACAAAGAGCTGCGTTAAACTTTCACCGCTTGTTGATGTCATGAGGTTTAAGCGCATAAGGAATTTGCGCAGTAGTTTCTGTTGTTGTATACTCAGTACTCATGATGAGCCGGGGCTTCCATGTTAGAGCCTAAAATTGTAATCCTCTAAAAGGCTGAAGCTTTGGGCAATGAGGAAGAAGTATTGTGGGAATCTGAGTGCAGCACAAATATATTCCAAAATAATATAGATTCATGTAACGCATAAAATGCAAGCAGGCAAGCATGGTGAGAAATGACAAATAACTTCTAAATTATTGAGTCAGTCAAAGTCATGTTTTAAAAGAAAGTAAGTGATAGGTTGCTCTCTCTCATGCAACTATATCAATGGGAATGACATGACTGCTCTTCAGTAAAAATAATAATAATAATAATTAAATAAAAGAGAAAAAAAGGAAAAGAAGTGTAAAATTTTGACTACCTATGCCATCATTGTTGACCCAAGTCAAAAAGGGGGTGAATGCAAAAGGCAATGTGCAGCTTAGCAAGATAGGAAGGAATATGGTCGTAAAGGACTAGCAATGGACTAGCTAAATAATAATAAAAAGAGGAAGGCCATTTCTCTGAGGAAAAGAGGGGAAGTGCTTTTGCAGTAAAATAAAAGTAATAAAAAATAAAAAAGCAGAAAGCAAAATTGGGCCCATTTTATATATGAAAAGGAGGATTGATATAATCATTAAAATGGAATTGTTAATGTGACTTTGTTACTTGGGCAATAAATGTAATATATATTGTTGTTGAACATGCACAAAACTCTTCTTACGAGAGAAATTGGCCCTAAGTGTAAATGCCTATTTGATGAGTGATTTGACTAGTTATGTTTAAAACGTAGGGGCATGGAAGTCAGTAGCCTTGTGATGGTGACTTGGTGAGAAATGGTCATCAATCTCTAGCAGCAGTTGCAGTGGATTTTTCATTGGTTAGTCAAAATTA